>CM050892.1:4213194-4813194 GCA_027726005.1 Juncus effusus
TTGAGAGAAGATATTTCTTATCAGGCCGAAGAAGAACAGCTGGTTCTAGAAAGCCTTCTCGCTGACTTTGAACCAACGTCAGCAGTCAACATTTGGGAGATTCTTGAATCAAAAACGGAAAAATTCCCAGTATCCAAAGTCTATTCTCTACTGGCAGATAGAGGAGTTGAATCAAGGAGAAATTCAACAATTTGGAAATGGCGAGTACCAGCTAAGATAAAAATGCTAGTTTGGTTAATTCTTCATAACAAGGTTCTAACAGGTGACAAATGGTTGAAGCGAGGTGGAGATGGTCTTGGTCTTTGCGTTTGCTGCCCAACACATCTATCTTAGAAACAGCGGGTCACCTTTTTTTCGAGTGTATGTTTGCAAGACAGATTTGGGAGAGAGTTCTTCAAACTTGGGGAATTCATGACCATACTGTCACATTAACGGCGGAGAATTGGGACTTCACCATCCCTGACAGAACCAAAGCGAAGAAGAAGAGGTGGGAAATGTGGAGATGATGGACTTGCTGGCAAATATGGCTCGCTTGCAACGCAGCTAAATTTCAAGGAGACGTAGTAAATTTAGAGGAGTGCATTTGGAAAATTAGGTCAAGCGTGGAATTTTGGATTAAATCTTGGTAATTTATTTCTATGTAATTTGTTGGTAGATAGTTGGGTCTTCTCAGTTGAGAACTCTGTACCTTTTTACATATCCTGTATCTCCGTAACTAAACATTTCATTAATTGAATCAAGGGGACCATTTGGTATCCCCTTATTTCCTTTAAAAAAAAAAAAATTCATGACCTGCATTTATACTATTAATATAGCGGTTCTTGTACAATTGCTAGCAGAAACGAATCTACATCTAAAAACGATGTATAACAAAAACTCAGTGAATCTACATCAATATAATAGGGTAATAGTACCAGAAAAGCTTTTTCATGCCCAATCTATATATACACGAAATTGCACATTCTTTTCTACAAAGGAAAATCGACACATTTTGTCTATTACTAGTACCGGCACATGCTATGCACGTGAGTGGCATTCGTGTAAACATTATGATTATTATTTTAGTGCACAATAGAGGCTTATAATTATATTTTTAATATTAATTTAAAAATATTCAAATAATATAAACTTTTAATATTTCTTGAAACATTATCATAAATATTATGGAAGAGCAAACTTCCTAATTGCACCAATTTGGTTAACACTCTAGTTAGATGCACTGTTATAATATTGATATAAATTCATGTTACGTATAAAAAATTATATTTCATATATTATATAACAAAAAATCATGTACTGCAAAAGTAGAATTCAACTCAGCCTCATTATATTCTTGACCAACTGGTACAGTGACCTGTTAATGAATTTCGTTGTATTTGCATCTAGTCTTCAATCTCCTTTCTCCAGTTGGGGATTATTTTCATTATCGAGAGATTTTATTATTTTTGTGGTTGAGATTTTGTGGCCATGGCTATATCGGTTCTCTCTTGTGCACAATAATTCATTGATAATCATTTTTCTAGTTGTGCAATATTTTGACAATTGTAATTATTAGCTCATTTTTTTTGTTTGTTAATATGATACTTCTCACATATGTTGGTGATTAACCTTAATTTCTATCATGCTCCTATCTAATCTCAGTTCAATCATTTTGACAAGTAAAACTTGTTTTTCGAAGGGCTGGTGAACTCCTAGCTCTAAAAGGAAGTCAAAACACATAAATCCATTTCAAGCCAATATTAGGTCTCTCTTCAAACAAGAGCAAGACAATATATGTGTCACTTGGAAAATGTATCAAATAAGTAGGTTAGTGTTAAGAAATAACTCAGTACACATATGAATAAAATTTATTACAAAAATTTAACATAATTTTACATGACCATTTGGAAAATAAGAACATAAAAAGGCTTCTTATGCTGTCAATAACACAACATTGAAAAAACACATCATCAAATAAAATATAACAAGGAACCAAATAACATGGCTTGTTATCTAACAAAAACTCCTAAAAAAGAAAATATCTTCCCTTACATTATCTAAGATTGTCGTTCAATTCCACGAGAAGATATCCGCTGCTCAATCTAATTGAAATAAATAAATGCTAAAAGTTAGCAAAAATGCTAGAAAATAAAGTACTATTTGGGATTAATAAATTCAGGAAGTACAATTACGTGTTTTGAACATGAACATTAAATTGAAGAGGTCTTACCTATGTTGCACGGACACGGACACGGGTGTCGTGTCCGACACGACACGGACACGACGACACGGCGAATCTCAAAATTCATCAGGACACGACACGTTAAATATATATATTATTATATTATTTTTATGAATAAAATATATAATTTAATTATTGTATATATTATTTATGTCAATTTTATTTTATTTTAAAGAATTATACATAATATTTTTATCATATAATTAGAAAGTTATACGTAATATTTTATAATTGTTACAATATATATAACATTTGAAATTGCACTTTTATACGTGCATACAAGATATTTGACGTTTTACATATTTATGTATGGAAACTTGAAACTAAATAATCAAAATTCACTTCAAATGTGTAGTCCCACAATTACTGGAATAGAAATGTGAGATGAACTAGTCTTTAAAATACGAGTATGATGAAATAGTGCAATAATTGCGCTAACAAATCCAATGCACTTGTCTGAGAAGTGTCCCGAGAAGTGTCCTGACGATTTTTAATAATAAAATATTTGACACGCCACGTGATGTGTCCGAGGAGCGTCGTATCCGACACGGTGTCCGACACGGACACGGCCGGGTTTTAGAAGTGTCCGCGCAACAGAGGGTCTTACTGAACCGTCGATAGTCTGCTCCTCTTCAAATGTCTTTTATTGCAAAATTCGAATCGAATGAAATTAGAAAAAAGAACAGAAGTTGAAGGTCAAATTTGGCGCAAGAAATCACAGATTCCAATTGAAAATCCAAAATATAACTGCTTTGACTTTCCATTATGATGTGATTTGTGACAAACTGATTGAAAAGCATGCAATTTGAATATCATTAAAGACAAAAAAAAATATAAATAGAAGAACTCTGAATTTTTTTTATGATTGTATTTTGAAATTTAATATTTATAAACCAAACCTGAACCTTAAAAAACGGGGTATCAAATAGACTATCAAAGCCTTTAAGTTGAAGAATCAAATTTTGAAACAACATATTTTAAAGTGACGACTCCCAATTCTTCCAATTTGAGTTCAACAATTGCGTCGGTAAATAAAATATCTGCATTATTTATTAAAATTATTACTTTTATAAATTAATAAGTTAATTTAAATTAGTTTGTATTTTATATTGTGTTTGTAATAAGGCCCTTGGCCCATAACAATTAGGTGTTTTGAATAGATGTTTTGTATGGGTGTAAATGAATGGGTGTATTTTGGGATGCCATGAAAGGTGCCATAAAAATAACTACAAATAGAGGATGAGATTGAGGGGTGGTAACCGACTCATTATCCACTAAAATTGTAACCTAAAGAAAAAAAAAGGAAATTAAGAAAAACCAACTTTTGTCTCTTTGTGCCTCTTTCTCTTTCTTTCGTTTCTTCTACAAACAAAAAGCAACTCAATTCTCTTTGAATTAATAAGAATCTCCCAACCAAACCTCTCAACTATTCTCTCCACTCAATAAATCAATCCAAAATTCCAACAAATTGGTATCAAAGCCACGGTGTTTTGAGTTTAGTAGAAGAAGTAGAAGGAACTCACCATGACAACCCAAGGCGGTGTATTTGGGTTTTCAAATTCTTCACAACTCATTTTTGATGGAGAGAATTACGATTATTGGAGTATTAAGATGAAGACGCTTCTAATTTCTCAAGATTTATGGGAAATAGTTGAAGAGGGGTATGAAGACGTGGAGGCGGTAACACCGTCGGAAAAAGAGACGGACGAGGCTAAAAAGATAAGGCTAGAATTGGAAACGGAGATGAAAGGAAAGAAGAAGAAAAATGCAAAGGCGTTATTCTTGTTACAACAAGCGATTTCGAAAAAAATATTTCCGAGAATAATCGAGGCGAAAAGCGCAAAAGAAGCATGGGAAATCCTACAAAAAGGATTTCAAGGAAACGAGAAGGTACGAACGGTTAAACTCTTGACCGTCAAAAGGGATCTTCAAAATTTGAAGATAAAAGATAATGAGACGCTAACGGATTTCTTCTTTAAAATTATGGAGTTGGTAAACAAAATAAGAAGTTTTGGTGAGGAGTTTTCCGAAAAGTCGGTTTGTGAAAAAATTCTCATTAGCGTATCGGCAAAATATGACAACATGGCCTCGATCATTGAAGAAACTCAAGATATCTCAACCCTTAATATACATGATCTAATGGGTTCATTAGAAAGATATGACCAAAGGATAAATAGAGATACCGAGCAATCTTTTGAGAGCGCATTCCAATCGAAAACCACCATAACCGAATCGTCAAACCAAAATACGGTGAAGGGAGAATCATCTCGTGGCGGTAAAAACGGTAAAGGGAAAAGTCGATTTGGAAAAGGAGAAAAAAGAGGAAATAATCAAAAGTGGTGTAATAATTACAAAAATTCCTCTCATTTCGAAAAAGAATGTTGGTATAAAGGAAAACCCTAATTCTATAATTGCAAGAAATTCAGTCATCTAAAAAACGATTGCCGAAATAAAACTAACGAGCAAGCCAATTACACCGAAGGGAAAAACGGTACGGAACATACCTTTATTGCATGTCATGCGGTCCTAGAGCGAAAAGAAGAAGTGTGGTATGTTGATAGCGGATGTAGCAACCATATGACCGGAAACGAATCGGTCTTTAGCGAAATTGATACAACCGTCATTACTCAAATTACAATGGGTAATGGTGTGGTTGTTCAATCGAAGGGAAAAGGCACAATCGCTATTGAAACAAGGAGAGGTCGTTTGTTAGTGGGTGTTGTGTTGTTTGTTCCGGAGTTGGCGCAAAATTAATTGAGTGTTGGGCAATTGATTGAGCACAGTCATGCGGTTCATTTTGAGGGTGAGTTTTACAAACTTTACGATAGGCCTAAAAAAGAAAGTAAATTAATTGCGAAAATTAAAATGGAGAAAAATCGCAATTTTCCTCTTATTCTAAATATTTTCAAACACGCGGCGTTGACGGCCGGTGTTGAAGATATATCATGGTTATGGCATAAAAGACTTGGTCATGTGGATTTTGAAAGTTTAAAATATTTGAGTAAGAAAAATATGGTGTACGGATTACCGAACATACAAGAGAAGGGTGATGTGTGTGAAGCGTGTGCGCTCGGTAAAATTCACCGAGAACCATTCCCAAAAAAAAGGGCGTGGAGAGCCATGAAACCGTTGGAGCTTGTGCATACCGATGTGTGCGGGCCAATGAAGACAACTTCAGAAGACGGTAACCGATATTTCATCACCTTCATCGATGATTACTCGCGAATGTGTTGGATTTATTTCATGAGACAAAAATCCGAGGTATTCAATATTTTCAAAAAATTTCAAATTATGGTTGAGCGGCAAAGTGGCCGGTTGATTAAAAAAGTAAGAAGTGATAGAGGCGGTGAATATAACTCGAAAGAATTTGTGAAATTTTGTGAAAATATCGGTCTTGAAAGACAATTAACCGTGGGTTATACACCGGAGCAAAACGGTGTTGCCGAAAGATAAAATAGAACAATAATGGAGATGTGTCGAGCGATGTTAAATGAAAAGGGCGTTCCGACAAAATTTTGGGCCGATGCGGTGAACACGGCGGTTTACTTGTTAAACCGGTGTCCCACAAAAGCGGTCAAAGATAAAACCCCATTTGAAGTGTGGTCGGGTGGAAGAAAACCATCCGTGAATCACTTGCGAATTTTCGGATCCGTTTGCTATGCACATATCCCGAAAGAAATGAGACATAAACTTGAAGAAAAAGCCGAGAAATGTATTTTTATCGGTTATAGTTCTCAATCAAAGGATTATAAACTATTTAGTCTAAAGAGAAATAAATCAATCACAAGTCGAGATGTGGTTTTTAATGAGAAAGAAAAGTGGGCTTGGAAAGGAAAAGGAATTGAAAACGTACCGATATTGCCGATACTTGAAGAAGAAAATGGCGTAGAAGAAGCCGAAGATGAAAATAAAAAGAATGATGAAGAAGAGGAAGTACCGCAATCTCCTCCGACTAATGATGGGTCGAGTTCCTCTACGCCAAGTTCAACACTACCGATAAAGAATCAAAGATTTAGAAATATAAATGATATTTATTTAAAGTGCAACTTTTGCATTGTCGAACCGGAATGTTTTGAGCAAGCGGTAAAAGAAGAAGTTTGGAGAAATGCAATGGAAGAAGAAATAAAAATGATTGAGAAAAATGAGACTTGGGAGTAGGTTGAAACACCAAAAGAGAAGAATGTAATCGGGTTAAAATGGATTTATAAAACAAAAACAAATCCGGATGGATCCGTTCAAAAATACAAAGCAAGATTAGTTGCGAAAGGATATGCACAAAAACCAGGTGCCGACTATCAAGAGGCATTTGCACCGGTTGCGAGGCATGAAATTATTAGGTTGTTGATTGCCTTGGCGGCACAAAAAGGTTGGAAACTATACCAACTTGATGTAAAATCCGTTTTTCTAAACGGAGTATTAAAAGAAGAAGTATATGTGGAGCAACCGCAAGGGTTTGTGGTTGAAGGAAAAGAAGATAAGGTGTACAAATTGAAAAAAGCGTTGTACGGGTTGAAGCAAGCACCCCGTGCATGGTATAGCAATATTGATGCGTACTTCACCGACAAAGGGTTCAAAAGAAGCCGGAGTGAGCCGACCCTCTACATCAAGAAAGACAAAAACGGTATGATTATCGTTTCTCTTTATGTTGATGATTTAATCGTTACCGGAAGTGATGAAGAAATTGTGCAAGAATTTAAGAATGAGATGTTGAAAAAATACGAGATGAATGATTTGGGGTTACTTCATTATTTTTTGGGTATTGAAATTGATCAAAGCAAAGATGGCGTTTTTATTTCTCAAAATAAGTATGCTCAAAGTATTCTCTCTAAATTCAAAATGGAGAATTGCAATCCGGTGACGACACCGTTATTGGTGGGTGAAAAATTGACAAAAGAAGATGGTAGTGGTGATGCCGATGAATCGGTATATAAAAGCTTAGTTGGAAGCTTATTATATCTCGCCATTACAAGACCCGATATTATGTATGCGTCGGGTTTATTATCTCGGTTTATGAATCGACCGAGTAGATTTCATATGGGCGTAGCAAAGAGGGTGTTGCGCTATATTCAAGGTACGCAAGATTTCGGGCTCATGTACGTGAAGAATAAAAAAGGAAAAATAGAATTGTTTGGATTTTGTGATAGTGATTGGGCCGGTAGTGCGGATGATTTGAGAAGCACATCCGGTTATGCATTCACTATAGGATCGGGAATATTCTCATGTGCTTCAAAGAAGCAAGAGAGAGTGGCGCTATCCACCGCGGAAGCGGAGAATGTGTCGGCAAACGAAGCCGCACGACAAATTACTTGGTTGAGGAAGGTGTTAGAAGACATGGGGGAGAAACAAGTCAATGCAACCGTTCTCTTCTGTGATAATAATTCCGCGATAGCTATGTCAAAGAATTCCGTCTTCCATAGACGCACAAAGCATATCAAGCACAAACATCATTTTATTCGAGAGGTGGTTGAAGATGATGAAGTTCTTGTCAAGCATATCAAGACTGACGATCAGTTGGCGGGATATCTTCACGAAAGCACTTCCAAGCGAGAAGTTTATTCACTTCCGAGAATTAATGGGGATGGCGAGTAAAAACATTAAGGGGGAGTATTAAAATTAATGCTTTTATAAATTAACAAGTTAATTTAAATTAGTTTGTATTTTATATTGTGTTTGTAATAAGGCCCTTGGCCCATAACAATTAGGTGCCTTGAATAGGTGTTTTGTATGGGTGTAAATGAATGAGTGTATTTTGGGGTGCCATAAAAATAACTACAAATAGAGGGTAAGATTGAAGGGTGGTAACCAACTCATTATCCACTAATATTGTAACCTAAAGAAAAAAAAGGAAATTAAGAAAAACCAACTTTTGTCTCTTTGTGCCTCTTATTCTTTCTTTCGTTTCTTCTACAAACAAAAAGCAACTCAATTCTCTTTGAATTAATAAGAATCTCCCAACCAAACCTCTCATCTATTCTCTCCATTCAATAAATCAATCCAAAATTCCAACATTATTGCATATTAACTCCTTAAAAAATTGGAATTGAGAGAGGGAAGAAGTTCGTATAAAAATTGCACTGTTGGAGGCCGACAGAGAAACAGACACAGAGAGAGAGTTGAGTCGCACAAAGCAATCTTTATAGGTAAATTGCTTCAGCCAAGCCGAATCGGTCAGTCGAATCACGCACGAAGCAATTCCCATAGAAATATGCGCCTATCACAGCCCTAAACAATTATTTTTGAACCCTAGTCTATACTACTAATAGAAAAAGAAAAAAGTTAATTTCAACTTCAAGATTTCATAACTAAGTATAGAAATACAAGTATCAAACGGCGCTTTTGTAAAAACGTTTTACTATAAGATAATTTACGCAAACTCAATGTTATGTTTGATTTATTAGTTAGATATATGTTCTGCCATGAAAATTAAAAAATTAAAATACAAAAAATAAAATATTCTGGAAAAATGCAGATATTGAAAGATTTTGATTTATATTATATTGGGAATGGGGATAGAGGATCTGCCAGGTGTTCAATTTTGTACAACAAACTGTCGAAAATAAATATTTTTTGTCTAAAATATATTTGTATTTCATTTAAGTATATACTGTTTTATCGTTATTATTTGTTCAATAAAAATTAGATTAAACATTTTCTTTGAACCAAGCAATGTCATATATTGCAGGTGATTAAGCCTTGATTTGGCCATTTTTGTAAAAACATTTCTCATTTTTTTAAAAACATTTATCATTGATTTTACAATAAAATATAAGATAAAAATTCAATAAGACCCCTCTAATTCAATCAAGACAAGAGAGAGAGAAACTGATCAGAAGCATGCCAGTATAAGAACTTATGCAAAATCAACACTGTTTGTTTAACATCATCCAATAAAACATTAATTTTGTCTTAATTATACTTTGGTCCGGGCCACTAACTGGTACATGTTGGTACCAGTTAGTGAAAAATAATGAACAAATAAAAAATAATCTATTGTTTTGTGAAATTATTATGGATATATGTTGTATAATGTCAAAGACAATTTCTTTTTTGCAAAATTTAGGGTTAACTCATGAGAAAATAATCAACAATTAAATGCATACAATCAAAGAGAAAGATCAATTTAGGGTTCATTTATGAGAAAGTAATAAACAAATTGAGCACGTACATCAAAGAGAAAGATCAAACAAATAGTCACAAAATAAAATTTGATAAAGAAATACATCAAATTGAGGGCAATTAAACCTAAGATATACATTGATTGAGATTCATCATGCCATGAAACCCAAGACATATGTGAAAAACCAATCTATCAATAAATTAATCACAAAATCAAAGAAAAGTCTCGTAATGGAGCAAAGGGGGCTGATGGAGAGAGAGAGGAAAGCCTTAAATGGTCGATTGTTGGAAGGATGGAGATGAGGCTGCTTAAGTATCATGAGAAAAAATAAGGTTGTAAAGAAGGAGGATTAGGGTTCACGAGTGGTTTTCAGCCCGCGTGTTTTTTCTCCCGCCAAAACTTTTTCTTCTGTAAGTCTGAAGCTTGGAGTTGTGAGAGGAAGATGAGTTACTGCAGCTAGGTGCATAGGGAAACTCGAACTGCGGGAGTTGGAGAAAATTAACCCAGATTTTATGAAATGGCAACAACAAGATATGATGGCTGAAATCAACCATGACTGAAAGTGTTTTAAGTCAACTCATTAGCTGTAAAACCTCTAGTGAGGTCTGGCTTAATCTTAACGATCTCTATAATGCCACAACCATGGCACACCTACTCGACCTTTATACTCAATTAACCAACACACGTAAACAAGGTCAATCCTGTAGCGAATATTACCGACAAATGAAAGGAATTGGCGATCATCTCGCTCTAATCGGTTATCCTCTTCCAAAAGAACTTATTCCTATCTTTATTCTCAGAGGACTTAGGCCTGAATTCAACGGATTCGTTAGTGCAATCACTACACGAACACAACCCTTAACACTCACTGAAATTCATGGCTATCTACAAAGAGAAAAGAAGAGAATCGAGTTTCAGCAAGCTTCTGATTCGTAAGCTTTGTGTGTCGCTAAAAACCCTAATCTCTCGATTACATCGAGCTCAGCAGCGCTCCCACAAAGTATGGGCCAACACCTTTCAGCCCCTCAAAATAATTTGGCCCAGCAAATTAACTCTAATTCTATTTTGGGCCTGCTCTTGGCCTAGAATCAATTTTAAAACCCCTTTGTGAGGCCTTTGCGGCCTAATATTATCGCAACTCGCGTGGACGCGGACGTGGTAGAGGACGAGGAAATGGACGCGGCGGTTATGAAAATAATCGCTCCTTTGGTGTCATGTGCCAGTGCTGTGACGAACGAAATCACGACGCCAAAACATGTCCCAATCTTAGCACCTCACGCGCTTCTCATCGAACAAATGTTTCCGTCAACCTCTTATCGCTGGTACCTCAATTCAAGCGCTTCCAATCATATCTGTGCCGACCTCAACTCCCTCACCTCCTATACCCCGTATGCAGGTATTGACCAAATTCGTGTAGGTAACAGTGCTGGTCTTTCCATTAAAAATTTTGGTCAAGTTTCACTTCCAACACATGACACACCACTCAAACTAACAAATGTATTCCATGTCCCGTAAATTACAAAAAATCTTATTAGTATTGACAATTTACTCTTGATAACAATATTATATTGAAATTTAACCCCCTTTCTTGCTTAATTAAGGACCGCACCTCCAATAAAGTAATTCTTCAAGATTTTTTTAGATAATGGCTTGTATCGCCTATCTTCTCGGCCTCCTTCTCGTCCTCAAGCATAGGCTCTGATGGGAGATAATTAATTGAGTTTCCTATGTTCAATAGCATCATGACCTCCTTCCCTTTTACCTCCCCTTTAATTCTGAAAACTCCACCTTTTGATTCCCCTAAAGCTGCCAATGAAATACTAGCAGATTCTACCTCCTTACTTCTATCATTTGATGCAGTATTGTTACCTTTAAAATTTTCTTCACCCTTAATCAATTGATTCAACTCCATTTCCTCAACATCACTATCTGATAAATACTCATCTTCATATCCTGTCTCCTCTTCTTGATTGACCACGTTTAGGGATTGAATTTTACATCTATGACAAGGTTGTCAGGAATCTTTGTACTTGTAATAGGGCTTGTTGGTTTTGGGGTTATTCTGATTTCTTGTAAACTGGTTTTGTTCTTTTTGATTTTGGTTATTGGTGGTTTGTGGAGAGAAGTTCTTTTGGAAGAGTTTTGGTTTTTTATAAAGCACTTCATATACTTTTTCTTGTTTAGCAGCCATCTCATATACCTCTTGTAATGTTGTAGGGTTGGTGGTGTTCACAAGGAGTTTAATCTCTTCTCTTAAACCGCCTATGAAATTCTGGATGAAAAAGTTTGGAGTCTCATATGGGTTTTCTCTCAACACCAAGGTCCTCATGTCTTCAAACCTGTAATCACTAACTGTTCCCCACTGTTTTAAATGCTTAATTTCTTCAAAAATTCCAGTTACTGCCTTATCTTCAAATCTCTGATTCACCCCCTGTGTTAATTCATCCCAGGTTATACCAAGCCTTGTGATGCTCACTCCTTGAAACCAATTTTCTGCCCTTCCCTTAAGATGCATCGCTGCGATACCCACCTTGTACATCTCAGGTACTTGATACAAATGAAAATAGTAATTGCACTTTTGCAGCCAGCTCTTCGGGTTATCACCATGAAATTGTGGGAAGTCGATTTTTGGGGGATGATGAAAGTGGTATCCTGGTGCATCTGGTATGGCGGGTGATATTTGTGGATGAATAGGTGATCTTTGTATTATAGGTGGGTTTGTAATATTACGGGTGGATTATTTAGTATAGGTGGATTATTTATTTGTGGAAAGTACGGTATATGAGGTAGGGTTTGGCCAGTATAATTAAAGGTTGTAGTTGGTTGGGTATAGGAATAAGTGGGAATGTGGTTAGGCCTTGTTTGTGGAGCTGAGTTTGATGGTTGAGAGTAAGGTTCAGGTGAAGGGGTGAATGTTTTGTTAAAAGAGGGATTTTTAGTCTCGCTAGAGCAATGAGGAGGTTTATATAGGGGGGATGGAACAGTTACTGGTACAGTGGTGTTGGTACCTCCACTAGTACCAGTATTTGTGTGTTTAGAAGTAGGAGTTTCGAGACTAGGGTTAGTGGTGGGAACTCTTGAATCCGGATTAATAACACTAGAAGTATTAACGTTACTCACATCTGTACTATTTGAACAATCACCTTCACTAACCCCCTTGTTTTTTCGTATTGCAGTTAGCACCCTTTCATTAATTGTATCACTAAGATCTCCATCCCTCCTCTCCATGACTAACTGGATGCCCTTCTAGATTTCACTCACCATAAGATTCATCTGGATATTAAACCGATCATGCATCTGCTTTTGATCAGTCACTCTATACTCCTCCATTCTCAATCCCAACTCTCTAAGAAGATCTGCTTGTTTGGCAACATCAGATCTAATCTTTTCTTGCTCCTCCTTAAGTTGTTGATTAATTTGACTTTGAGACCTTGTTGTAATATTAGTGGCTTCTGTTTCTGGATTAGAACTTGTACCCTTCTTCATCTATTACACAATCAATTTCACAGGGGCAGGAAAACGACTTTGATACCACTTGTAATGTACTTTCTAATTCGGATCCTTAGATTCAAGTTGAGGAACAATTGAATGAGCTGAGGTGGGAAAACTCAGCTCATAGATTGGCTCGTTTGATCTAGAAGAAAATGATGAGAAACTGTTTGATGAATTGACAGTGTAAAAAGATTAATTAAATGTAATTAACAAAGTTTGGGGAAGAAAGAAAGAAGAAGAAGAAGATAGAATAGATATTTCATTATTCATTGATTTCTCTTTCTTACATTCTGACCCTGATAACTAACGCAACTCAATTGACTAATCTCATCTTCATTACTACCTACTGGAGATCTCCTACTAAGCCTTAAAGAGGCTAAACCCTAATTAGTTATTCTCATGGGCTGAACACAACCCATTACAACCAAATAAACAAACTAGGCTTATTTTCAGCCTTTACAACTCAACATAAAATAACTGAAATAAAATAAACAGTAATTAACTCTCTAGTTCGATACTTACTCTCATTCTCTCTTCTCCTTATCTCCGCTCTTACTCAACTTACTGCTATTAGGGTTAGGGTTCCCCTCTTCTTCGCCGATCATCCCCAATTTCACCTTCAAAACCCTAATCTTCTCCTGTTGTCCAACAACCCCATTACAGATTGACAGCTTGATGAAAGTACAGAAATATACAGTGAGAGATAATCTCCAAATTCAAAAGACCTAACCAACTGAAACGACTGAGCAACAATAGCTCTTGGTCTTTTACTGGGAGGAGGGCGCGAGTATAGAGGAGTTTGATCTTATTCCAGATATGGCGAAAAAGTACGAGCCAAGAATAGGAACCGAGCAACACTTGATATGAAGCTCCGATTAAAGAACTGAGCAATGAGAGCTCCGATCTAGAGTCGGAGAGCTGCCTTTGTGCTTGAGAGAAAGCTTTCGGCCTTTTACTTTTTCTCTAATCTAAAGACGAGATGCAAAAGAACTCGTTGCTAAAATGGTTGGTGTGTAGAGAGAGAGAGTGGTAGGTGATTCGCTAGGGCTCAGCCATGGTGAAGGAGAGAGGCGCTAGAGAGAAAGAGAGGGTGAGATGAGCCCCATTCAGAGGGGATTTCAAAATCACCCCCAAATCACCCCTGTACGGAGAGCAAAATAGAGCCGTTTCTCTTTTTCCTATTACCCGTGACCATTGATTTTTCGGGATACATTTGGTAAAACTTGAAGGGCGAAAAGTAGATTTTTCTCCTTTTTTCTTTCATGATAATAGAACATTGAAGTCTTATTTTTGTTACTTGTGTAAAGAAAAAGAAATGATCTATACTAGATGGGAGTCTCGCTTCGCTTCGGAGTAGAGAAATAATTCATTTTTTAAAGATATTATTATGATATTTTCTATTTTGTAGTACATATCATAAGATTGATAACTAACAAGATATTCTTATTTAATAGGAATATATGTGATAATTTCATGATGTAAATGAAAAAAACTATCTAAAAGAGAGAATGTTTTATAATTATATGTTTTGAGCAGGCATCAAGGTTATTTTTTTGTTTCATTTTTGGGAAATGAGAATGTATGGGATATTTTGAGATTTTGCAAGGACACATATGTAATTTCTATTTATAGCAAAACTGTCATTTTCATACCAAATTGCTATTTTTCATATTTTCTTAATTTATAGGATGAAATACAATTACTAAGAAATTGATGAATTCTTGATGAAATGAAATATTTATATACATTTTTGGGTCATTTTGTAAAACGGGTCAAAATAATCTACTCAAACAACTTGCTTCACGTTTATATATATAGATGCTCCATAGAGAATATTAAAAATAAATCTAATATGCAATCCTCAATTTCGATTTTTTTCCCTCTCTCTTCAGTTCCGTAGAGATAAATTTAATCAAGTTGAAGCTATATGAGATTTATTTGCATGATGCCATAACTGAGTGGATAAATATGTAGCGTTTATAGGCTGGGCTTTGATGGAATGAAGCTCTCTTGATGCTCAAAATTTTGGAAGGAAAAAAATAATTGATGTGGACACGTGTCATGAAAGGAAAAGTAAAATATTTTTATATACTATATTTAATAAATGAAATCATAAAATATATATGAATTAAAAAATATATTAAAAAAATATTATTCTATAAAATCAAATAATATTATGTAAAATTAAATAGTATTTTACTAAAATAAACCATCGATAGAAAACTAACTTTATTTTTAATGTGAAAAAGTATATAATTTCTAGAGATTAAAAAATGAATACAAAAGGTTAAGTGAATTTTAAAAATATTGAGAAAAATAAGGGACGTTTCAAAAAATTTTGAAATAATTTCAAAATTAAATCAAGTCAGGTCTCAACTTTTATTTATATGACTATATATAAGTTAATTTTTAAATATTGAAATTATTTAAAATATTTCATTCTATAGGGACTAAAATGAAAGTATATAATGAAAATATTTAAGAAGTTTCATTCTATAGGGACTAAAATGAAAGCATATAATGAAAATATTTAAGAAGTTTATGAAAAAGATTCTTTTTTAGAGTGGGCCCATATTATTTTATTATAATTTATCAGATACCACAGTACATTATATTATTAATTTATTACTAATAACATATCATAATATCAAAGATTAAAAAAATGAAAATATAGAAATATTTATTGAGTTCAAATTGGGACTCATATCAAATAAAAACACATATGATGAAAATATTTAATGAGTTTATGAAAAAAGTTTTTTTTAGAGGGGGCGCCCATTAGTTATTATAATTTATCCAATATCATAATATATTATATTATTATTTTATTACTAACAGAACATCATAATATCAAACATTAAAATATAAAAATATGAAAATAATTATTGAGTTCAAATTGTGAACTTATATCAAATGAAAATACGTATGTGTTCAACTTGATTACACATAGCAATTAAAAGGACTGCCACGTGTCAATATACTTTCAATTCATAAGCTTTATATATTAGCAAGAATAAGACTCATTATTTGTTAGTTTCTTCAAGAATAACTTATGAATAACAAATTCCGAATAAGGATGGACTTTTTGTCCATGCGCAGGCCCAAGTTTTTGAGTGTGCAAGAACATTTATAAGATGATAGCAAAAAATGTGTATATCAATTTATTAGTCAATCCGAATACATAAATACTAATTGTTAATTCTCTGGAGTTCGTACCAGGCGAATCTCACACCTGGAACTCGAACCAGTCGCCTATACCATGTTCAATAAGCAAGTTCATACGATGGAAATAAGAAAGGAATCAAACTAGATATCCATTAGGTCTAATCCAATTCGGTAACAGGAACACAAGGTCACAGTTTAGTAATATATTATTTTTAATTTCTATATATCATTCTTTTAGCACACACTGGGGCTTTTAGATATGTAAACCAGAAATACTTTATTAGTCTGGTATGCATATATCTAAAGCTCAGGAGAACTGACTAATTATCTAGATAAAAGAAATAAACAAACAAATATAAATATAACCAAAAAGGTAAGTCATTTTCACATAGGTTCTTAGTTCAAACATACGTAACAACTTGAACAAATGATACGGACGTGGCACAAAAAAAGATTAGTCATTTTCACATAGGTTCTTAGTTCAATCATCACCTTGAGCAAATGACACGGACATTATACAAGTTCGGTCTAAATGATAAAGCCTCCAATATAAAATTTCCTTTTTGTACCCAGGGGCAGATCCAAGGGGGCTGGCCCATATTATATCACCATACTACATCACATATTAACCATCACACTTCTTCAAAAAAAAAAACATAGCATTTATATTGCATCCAAGAGTTACTACCATTAGATATCCCAAAATAAAATCATAATCTCATACTACAAACAACACAAAATATAACTTAACCAAAATATACTACAACTACTACTTATTAATTAGATGGCTAGAATATCTTCAAAAATCAATGGAATATCACCTAAAATAAAAAATTATAAATTAAGCAAATTATATTATATGGAAAATAATAAATGACAATAAGTAAGAAGAAATAAAAAATATATGTATATTTGAGAATTAAAAATATATTACCTTTTCGATTGCCTTTAACCCAATCTTGCATACAAACCACCGCCTCGACAATCTCTGGCTCCAACCGACTCCTATATTGATCAATTACCTGACCACCCGTACTAAAAGCCGATTCCGATGCAACGGTTGAGGCCGGTATGGCCAACACATCACGAGCAATTCTTGAAAGAATAGGATATTCCCTTCCTTCCGTCTTCCACCAAGCAAGTATATCAAAATCTTGGTCACTAGAAATAATGGGTCTCTCCATATAATTATCCAAATTAAATTTATATGATGTTAGTTCCTTTCTCTCCCTTATAAACTCTTCCAACTCCACATCCTCGTCATCTTCATCAACACAACCCAAACCACCATTGATACAAAACCTATTACTTTGAGCCACTTGATTCATACTATTTTCAAACTTCAATTTATATTCCGAATGTAAATCTCTTAACATTTTTAATAACTTGTCAATTTTGTTTCTTCCATCATTTTCATAAATACGCGGATTAAAATAATCAATCAAAGCCATTTTATAACGCGGATCTAAAAAAGATGCTATGGCCAACACGGTGTTCGATTGGTACCAATATTTATTAAATTTTTCTTTCATTGAAGTGGCCATTTCAACAATGATTGGGTTACCATCTTGAAGCCATGCTTCAATTTTCAACTTAGTATCACAAAATTTTGGAAAAGTAAGTTGGAAGTCGGATATAATGTTCCCCAAAGAAGTTCGGTGACGGTGTAAAAAATTTTTAAGCATTTGCAAAAACCATTTATCTCATTCCATTCTTGGTCGGTAGGAAAATTAGTGAACCTTGAGGGACCAACGAAATGCATTCTTTTAAATGCGGCTCGAAAATAGTATGCATCATTAAGTATCATGTAAGTTGAGTTCCACCGAGTCGAGACATCCGTTGAAAGTCCTCCCTTTTTATTTAGAGAACTTTCTTCAGCTCTAATTTGGAAATCTTCTTACAATAAAGGGGAGTTTTTTTTTATAACAATTTCCCTTACACCCTCAATCACTCTCTTAATCTTTTTTAAACCATCTTGCACAACTAAATTAATTATATGAGCCGCACACCTTATATGAAACAATTCCCCGTTATAAATAAGAAAATTATTGTTATTAAGACATTTAACCATTTTCTTTACGTAATCATTATCTAATATAAATGTAAATAATTTCCTATCCAGATTCCGATCACACAATTTTTTTAACACCGCTTCACTTAGATTATCCCCCGTGTGCCTACCTCCCAAGCACATAAAATTCAAACTTCTTTTTTGAATGGTCAAATTATCATCAATAAAATGAACCGTTATACACATATAACTCTTGGTTTGTCTTGAGGTCCAAAGATCTATGGTACCACTAAATCTACAAGAAAATGATCCAAAAAAACTATGCAATTTCATTTTTTCTTCGACATACATGTCAAGTATCTCTTTCCTACAAGTAATCAGCGATTTGATCGCAAATGAAGGTTTGAAAGATTTAATAAAATTCACAAAATACTCATGCTCCACAATATAAAAATGATGCTCGTGCATGACTATAGCTAGCATTAATTTTTTTCTACTAGCATTTTCGTCATACTTAAACGGCTCAATTATTCCTTCATTTATATTGAGTTCCGTTTGTCCACTTTGAGTTTTAAGGAGCCTATAGTCAGCACATGGGTATTATATATGTATATTAACTATTGGATAATAAAGAGTATTGTATATTGGGTGTGTACCAACTATTGGATAATAAAGAGTATTGTATATTGAGTAAGGGATCTGTGCATGTCAATCAGTCAATGTTCCGTGTGGCCATGTCTATTTCATTGTATAATACCAATGCGGTTCAAAATAGATATCCGGATAATATCCGAATTGTAAAATATTCGGATACGGATAATATCCATATCTGTATTCGGATACCAGATCAATTATTATATCCGTATTTATATCCGGATAAAAATATCCATATTCGTATCCGGTGGATACGGATATTTATTTTTATCCGAATACGAATATTTTGTTGATACGGTTACCGATCGATCGGATATTATCAGATCCGTTTTCATTACTACCTGGCCCTCCTTAAGAAATCAAAAATCATGTATATGTGCTTTTAGTATATACTGATTTCGGCTCCCCTATAATAATATATATATTGAAGTTACTATTTTATCACATAATAGCATGCATTCTCATGGTTGAATGCTGCTCTGTTTGGTCGTTCGCTCTCCTACTCATCACGGTTCGAATCCCCTTGATAGCACATTTTTTTAATAATGAGAAAATTAACTGAAAAAATGCGGCTTGTCAAGATTCGAATCTAAGACCTTCCAATACATGAACAATAATAATACCGCTTTGCCATATCCTCTTTGTGATCTACCCATTAGAAATTAATATATATTAGTTCGGCCTTCTCTTTTAACTCATCCTGGTTCCGCTCCTGTTTGTACCTCAACATCATTTATGTGCAAGAAACTCTAAAGAACAAACAAATTAACAAAATAGTTTAGTAAGATACAACCATCTTTAATTTAATATCAAATGATGATTTAGGATCATTTTGTAATCTTTGATAAGTAAATTGAATATACAAGAAATATTGTGCAAAATTAAAACTCCTAAAACACATGCCGTGAAATTGAACCATCTTCTTGTTTTCAATATGCTGAATGTAGGGAAAAAAGCACTACAAAGACCATCAAAACAAAGATATGTTAATTTCAGAAAAAAAATCATCTAATTCTGAGAGAACAAGAAAAAATAGATTTCCACGACCATTTTTACCAAAGAGGGTAGAAGTGTTACTGACCTCATCAAATAATAAATAGAAGGTGCAAACGCTACTTCCATGTACTTTTTAAAGCATATCTGATGGGGAAAATGTTGACAATTCTAATGTCACATCCACACGAATATTTAATAAGGTTAGATCCTCAAAATTAAGTTTTTTGATATGAAAATCTTTTCTTATCTCAGTCCATGCCTTGGTATGGACAACGGGCCACATAATTGACGAGCTTGATGTAGAGACAACCACACACCTATGATGATCGGACCATCGCGAGCCTCTCTCTCAAGGGGTCAACTGAACAAATTATTGGTAGATCTCAAATTCTCTGTAGATCTCAGCGGAGACACCAATACGTGCTCATGAGTTCTCCAACGTGCTGTAATGCGTACACGTTATGCCATTTAAAATAGTAAAATCATCGTGAGGCACATTTCAGTTTTCTCCATCATCTTACTCCAAAATTAAGTGTATTATATCTCTAGGAAAAAAATTATTATTAATCAGAATTTCTAATATTTTGAAGACTTTTTCTTTTATAAGCAAACAATATATATATTGCTATCTATGGACATATAATCATGCCTTTTAAGTTCTTTCACTATAAAAGTGTGAGTGTAATGTATAAGCATTGAAATGTGTTTCAATTTCTGCATTTTGTTTGTTATAGAAGATTTCCTTTATGTTAGGTTTATCAATCACATGTGGCAATAAGTTTTGCTTTTTTCTTTTTTATTTTCAAATATGTCATTCGAATTGATTATACATCTTGAGAAGGTGATATTTGAGGTGGTATATTCCGGTCTTTAAATCAGAAACCAAACATAGTAACTTAGGCCATGTTTATTTGATTTTCTATATATTGTTGTATATATGAAAATTTGAAATTATGCAGTGGCAAATTTGTAAAGTGAAAAAAATGAAGAGAAACAAAAACTACTTAACTTGTTGATTTATATGAGCTGGAGCTAGGTCTTTAGAGAAAATGGCCCTGGTGAAGTCGTGTCTATTCAGCAAGTTATTAAAAATATAAAAAATATATAAAATAGACACGGCTTCATCATTACAAACACACATTCAAGCCTCTCAACACAAGGAAGAAAAGATGCTTATCTCCACACTAAATGAAAAAATAATGAAAATAATTCAGTGTTACATATTTTTAAAAAATTAATCTAACAACATAGTAAATGATATTTGTATAATTGAGTTAAAACATTATGAAGGAATAGGAAGAAGCGAAATTAGGTAATTAGGCATGACTCGGAATTAAATCATCCAAATAAGTAAATTTGATGACTTGTCAGTTTGTGATTAGATCTCATGATTTGAATATTCGATGATGTAATAAGTGAATTAGAAGAATTAACTTCAGATGTTCAACTTGCAAACCAATTGCCCTAAATATTAGAAATATCAACAAGAATCAAATTGGTTTGTTGATTTACTATGAATATTTGAGACCTCACGTATCAACAAATAAACAAGCTTAATCCTGGAATTGAAGCATTTCATGTTTCAAATCACTCACATTCATTTCACAAGTATACTATACCACCTTCAGAAACTAATAACAATAGTGATCAAAACATAAACACAATTAAAATTCAATTAGTGCAATGAAATCCCCAGATACCAAATTCAATACCGACAACAGAAAAGGAAAGATCGCCGGAATAGGAGCTAGGGTTAGGGTTGGAAATTGGGAAAATGTCGATCAGGACTCGTGAGCAGAGAGAGATGAGAAAGAAGGAAGCTTGTGATTTGGTTTGATTAGTTTTATCAGAATGTGGGAGATCAATTAGAAGAAATAAAATGATTTGGCCTGAAAATAAATAAAAATATTAGTCGGCCTAATAGTAAAACTAAAATTTCTATTGAATAAATCTCCCACTGTTGAGAATTTCCTGATTAATTGGAATATTGGGCCTAAAAATAAATAGAAAATATAATGGGGCTCAATAACAAATTAAAAGTTCAATTGCATAAACTAGGCCCACTAAGCCTTTCATTGACTAAACAAGCTTTTAAGCTTTTCTACTATACTTTTAATGACAAATAATACTAATTATCATTATTATTAGTACTAAGTTATGTATTGGAATTAACAGATGCAAAAATATAACACTGCATAATAACGATGCACAATGAAAGTATGATTCGGTTACTAGTAGAAATTTATAATTATTCATATGTATTAATTTTGAATATTTTTCTGCTCAAAGAAGCAGACACAGTGTACATTTAATCAGCACCGTTGGATCAAAAAACATGCCTGAATCACAACCCTGATGATTTTTGAATTTGTGATTTTTTGTAACAGTTATTGTATGCTTGCTTACGTGGCCAAATGTTATTGGTTGGTTTGATATTTTTTTGTTCTATCAAGGATATGGTGTGAATTCCTCTCCTGTTCCGTCTCTCTTCTCTCTCTCTCTCCAGACCCTTCTCTCTTTCCATGCTCTTTCTCCCTCTCTCTCTCCAGACCCTTCCCTCTCTCTCTCTCTCTCTTCGTCAAACGTGGTGGCCGACGAGGACTTCGACGACGGCGTGTCTGCACCTCCGACGGCGTCCCTCTCTCATCTCTTTCTAGCCGAAGCACCCTAACTCTAATATCTTGATCTCGACCTCAAGCTCAAGCTCCTGTACGTCCGTGCGTCCCCTTTTCAGGCGGGAGTTGGACATAGACAGCTTGGATGCCCGTTCGAGTGTGAGGAGTCATGGCCGCTGCTCGACTCAATCGGCCCCAGCCTCCGCCCCACCAACGTCCTCTCCCAGTATGTCTCTCTTCTTCTTTCTTCGTTTGTTTAAGTTGAGGTGGTTTTCCTTTCTGATTTGTGTTTTCAGAAAAAGTTTGGAATGTTGTGGATATTGTATCGACTGAATGAAATTCTACCTTTTTTTTCTGTATCTGAGTGCGTGTCTGAGCGCGTGTTAACACTGTCTCCAGTCAAATGCTTTAGTTTTTGTTTTATCTGTTATGTTAATTTCTCAACTTATTGATTAGCATTTTAGTTTGGAATTACTAGGCACTTTAGTTTGGAATTATTTTGATTTATTCAGATTACTTTTCTACGGATCCTATAGTTTTTGTTTGGAGTAAAATGAGGGATTTTGTAGCTAACTATTTAGTGTTTTAAAATATCTGGTATGTTTAAGCATGTCAAGAAAGGGGAATTATTTTGTGCTTTGGACAAACTAGATGGGATTGTATTTTCATTTTGATGCGATTCGTTGATTTGCATTATAAATTCTTTTAGCATGTATCTAAGGGTTTTACTTTTTTTGGATGAATTGAGGAAGGGTTATACTTTTCGTTGAGGCGTAATTGCACAATTGACAGTTACTCGATTCATAATTTGATAATTTATGGTTAATTCATGTGCAACTGTAGATCAATTGTGGTTTTGGATGGGAGGAAATACTTCTTATCTAAATTCTCTCTTTTATATATAGTAACATGGTTGATTAATTTACGATTTTGCCTCCTTTTTTCAAGTGAAACCACTGATGAGAAAAATGTCTCCATGATTGAAAAACATTCTGCTTTGCCGACACTTTCAAGGAAATTCTTTTTTCATTCTTTTTTGTTTTCTCTATTTTCTGATAGAGTGCAATTCAGGCTAAGATCTCTCCTTTTTCTACACAAACATAGTCGATTATTTTACACTAATTTTTCCTACTCTTTTATACCAGTGAAACGGCCAAGGATAAAAATCATAATGTCTCCATAATCTTTGGAGAACTTGCTGATTTGCCGACAAATACAAGGTGATCTTTGACCTAAACTTGCTATACGCAAAATCTCTCTTTTTTTTTTATCTCTTATCTTAACATATCAATGCACAAAGCTGTTTGACGAATTTACGATTTGCATTTTAGTTTGGCATGATGTGTTTAGGAAAACATTGGGACCCAAATTCAAGTTCTTATAAAAACTACCGCTCTTTTGACGGTGCGATTCAGCCCAAAATTCCGGACATATTAGTAAAATTGGTTGGTGACGCTATTCGAGCCTAGCATGTTTTTCTGAAGAGGAAAAATAGAGAAGAGATAATAGATGTTGAGAGAAAGATTCCTTGCATGTCTCCTGATATTTGTATAGTCAATGACAAACTTAGTCTTCATCAGGTAGGTTTAAGAATTAGAAATAATGTGAGATAAGGGACATTATGCAAAAAAGCCCCTGTGTGATGCTTAAATTGCAGAAAGTACCCCTAATTATCAGAACTTGCAGCCTACCCAAAATTCCTATAAGGTGATGTATTAACAAGTCTAACCGATAACCGAAGATTTATTTATAGGGGCCTTTTTGCAATTTAGACATACTGATGGTATTTTTCTTCAGAGTTCCCTAATAAAAATAACAATTATAAAATACATTGTTAAATATGTCGGATAAAGACGAAACGAGAGATAGTCTATCAAAGGGCCTGCCTGTCAGCTCATTCTCAATCAGTGACTCAGCGGAATTTTTATACGGGGAGGAGAGAGATATGGAGCGGGTCAAACGGGTCGAGCTCGAATCGGGCGACGTTCTTATATTCGGTGGCGAATCACGTAATTTGTTTCATGGGGTTTCAAGTGTGAAGCTGAATAGCGGGCCCGAGTGGTTAGTTGAGGAGACTCGGCTCCAACCTGGCCGGTTGAATCTTACTTTTAGGCAGTATTAGTTTTTTTGTTTATTTTGTTTTGTTTTTAGGGTTTTGGTTTATGCATGTATTTTGTTGTTTAATATGATAGAATGTTAGATGATGGAAGGTGAAACTAGAAGCAAGAGTTGCAAGAATTGACTACATCTCTTGCTTTTCTATTTTGATTAGCATATGATATCGTTAGTTAAGTTAGTTCTTGAAAAGACAATGCAATGAATATTTGTTTAATTTTATGCAGCTTCAAGTGGATTGTAATGATTTTTTTAGTTTGTATATAGAACTTATGTCATTGCAAACTGATCTAAAAAGTTCGCGCAACGCACGAAGGTATCCCTTGTTAATAATAGGATTAATTTTAGGATGATTTTCTGAATGCCTAACTAGACACCGTGTCCTTTGTATTGTGAACCGTGTGATTTTATTTGGATGGTTCAGATGCCATGATTGATTAGGCAATTTATATCTTTATGATCCAACTTTAATGGTCCAGATTATGTCTAATTTGTTTGCATTTCTCTGTTCACATTCTGAACAGCTGTCAATCAAAAAACTGGAAGCAATGGACGGCTGTCAAAAACTTCTCTCTTTTCTACAGCTGTCAATCAAAAAACTTGAAGCAATGGACGGCTGTCAAAAACTTCTCTCTTTTCTTCTTCTCTTCTACTTTTCTTTCATAATAATTTCATTTTCGTTCGTCATTTTCTTGCTATATAATTCTTCTCCTTTGCAGTATAATTATTTCTCTTTCTTCGTTTCTGTCTTCACTTTTCTTTGCTTCCTTCTATCTGCTGTACAAGGTATCGATCGTCGGTCGTCGGCAGTCGGTGGTGGTCGTTTGGGGGTCTTGCTGCAGGTTTGATTTTCATTTTACTTTTAGTTTTTTAAATCCGGTTGATTTTTAGTAGTGGTTTTGATTCATACGAATTTGTTGGCTTTAATTTCAATTTCTGTCTTCGCTTTTCTTTGCTTCCATCTTCTGTACAAGGCATCGATCGTCGGTCGTCGGCAGTCGGTGGTGGTGGTTTGGAGGTCTTGCTGCAGGTTTGATTTTTATTTTCCTTTTTAGTTTTTTAAATCCGTTTGATTTTAATTATTAATTTCTGCTTTCACTTTTCTTTGCTTTCATCTGCCGTACAAGGCATCGATCGTCGGTCGTCGGCAGTCGGTAGTGGTCGTTTGGGGGTCTTTCTGCAGGTTTGATTTTCATTTTCCTTTTAATTTTTTAAATCCGGTTGAGTTTTAGTAGTTGTTTTGATTCATACGAATTTGAAATAAACGAGAATCTTGCCTTCCCCCCAAAAAGAGTGAAATGAATTGTTTTAATATCGTTAGGGTTTTTTTGGATAATCTATACGCTACTGAAATACGATTTTTGGAAATATTTAGGAATTTAAAAATTTAAAAAGGAGAATAATTTGAAGAAAAAAGTAACAAAACCGCAATAATTATGGTTCTAAAGAAACTGAAATGGCATAATATGCTAAAACTATAATGATTTTACGGTTATCAATTAAATTTTAAAAATAGTAAGTGTTAATTTGACTACTGAAGCCCAAAAAAAATCAAAACGAAATTACTCACTAATAAAAGCGAATCACTTGAAGAAGATTTCATGATATTTGGATTTATTGACTAATTTTTCTCTACTCAAACATAATAAGAAGAACAATTAATTCTAATCAATTATATAAATTTGGTAACAAGTTCATTGGTGCATTTATTCATAGTAGTTCTTTTCATTTTCTTCAACAAATTTCAGCTTTTTGGTTTGATTTCATCAAATTTAGCTTTCTAAAGATATCAGTGTTCTTTTGTAATGTTGTCTCTAACTGGGTTGTGCACTTTTTATTGTTAGTTTTTTTAACATTTTTGTTCTCATGTTTTCTGACTTACACAGTGGTTGCTGGCGTTGTTATTCAATAACTATTAGTCATTCTGGTATGGACGATGCAAGGTCAGCCAGGCATAGAAGATTAGTTTTGTCACGTAATAAACGAGCTCGAGTTGAGATAGGAGAGACTTCATTAAGCAATGTTCAAGTTCAAAGGACTCATCATATGCATTGTCAACGGAGTATGCAGAGATCTGTGCAATTTCTATATAAATTTGTTTAGGATTTTTTGTTCAATTTGTTTATTTATTGTAGGTGCCATACCCGAACAGTTCAATGTAGGCTCACCGGACTACCGATGCCAGTATTGTGGAGCTTACTTCTGGCATGGTGAAAGATGCAAAAAACAGTCAAAGGCAAATAATCCTAGATATAATTTGTGTTGCCGGGAAGGAAGGGTTTCACTTCCAAACTTAAGAGAGCCTCCTCTTTATTTAGATGCTTTATTAGATCCTAATGGCTTTGCACGGTTGTTGAACTTCAAAGAAAAAATACGTTTATATAATTCAATGTTTGCATTTACTTCAATGGGCGTAAAAGTTGATGAGACAATTAATGATGGTTCTGGTCCGTATGTTTTCAAAGTTGCTGGTCAAGCCTATCATAGAATTGGGTCTCTTTTACCAGTTGAAGGTTCGAAACCAATGTTTGCTCAGTTGTATGTTTATGATACTGCTAATGAAGTTACAAATAGGATTAGGGCTTTTGATCATTCGTACACACAAAGAAATGAACCCAATAGTGAAATAATACAAAATTTAATTGATATGTTTAATGAATATAATGTTATTGTTCAAGGTTTTAGAAATTATCAAGAATGTTTTTT
Source organism: Juncus effusus (assembly GCA_027726005.1). Classification (NCBI taxonomy): domain Eukaryota; kingdom Viridiplantae; phylum Streptophyta; class Magnoliopsida; order Poales; family Juncaceae; genus Juncus; species Juncus effusus. The sequence goes on from CM050892.1 coordinate 4,240,287, forward strand.
AAACTGTGAAATTCCTGATTTGAAATTAAGAATTGTCGGAGTTCGTGATAACGTGCTCCCACAATATGCACCTCCTGTTGCCAGTGAAATAGTTGGTTTAGTAGTTGGTGATCTAACTGAGGAACAACGTCAACGTGACATTATAGTCGAAAGTCGAGCAAATGGATTGCAACGTATAAAACTGGAACATCCGAGCTATATGGCAATGCAATATCCTTTATTATTTCCATATGGCGAAGATGGGTTTCATCCATGTATAAAATATGTTTTACAAGAAGGCACTCAGAACAAAATTAAAAGAAAATGTGTTACTATGAATGAGTACTATGCTTATAGATTACATCAACGCGATAAAGATGCTCCAACAATATTCCGTTCTGGTAGATTATTTCAACAATATGTTGTCGATGCTTATTTATCAATAGAACAGCAAAGATTGTCGTACTTACAACAGAATCAAGCGTCTTTAAGATTTGAGAAGTTTAAAAACATAAAAAATGTTGTTTTAGATGGCGACATGTTAGGGAAAAATATAGGAAAACGCATTGTACTTCTAGCTTCACATGTTGGAAGTCCGCGATATATGTTCCAAAATTATCAAGATGCAATTGCAATTTGCGGACATATTGGTCTTCCTGATCTTTTTATAACTTTTACATGTAATCCACAATGGCCTGAAAATAACACTATGTTTTTGCCAGGACAACGTCCTGAAGATAGGCCAGATATTATGACCCGTGTTGTCAAATTGAAATTGGAAGAAATGTTACAAGATATTAAGAAAAAGAAGTTTTTTGGAGAGCCTGCAGCAAGTTAGTTTCCCATTATACATATACATATCCAATATTCTTGCTCATTATATATATATTTTTTTTTGCAGTTATCTATACTATCGAGTTTCAAAAGAGAGGATTGCCGCATGTTCACATTATTGTTTGGTTGGCCCATAGTGATAAACTCAAAACTGTAGAGTAGGTAGATAAGTTCATTTCTGCTGAGATTCCTGACCCTAAAGTTGACAAAATCGGGTATGATGTCGTTACAAAATACATGCTCCATGGACCGTGCAGCTCTGCATATGCCAAGGCAAGTTGCACGACTAAAGGTATTTGTTCAAAACAATTTCCAAAACAATTTCAAAACAAAACTGTAATAAACGAAGATGGAACTGTTCTTTACAAACGCCGTAACAATGAGATATTCTTTGATAGGAAAAATATATCTTTAAATAATAGCCACGTTGTACCATACAATATGTATTTGTTGCTTAAATACCAAGCCCACATAAATGTTGAGAAGTGTCATACAGGTGAACTAATAAAATATTTGTTCAAATATATATGCAAAGGGAATGATCGAATATATGCATATATTGAAAAAGACAAAACAAATAATTCAACCGAGGAAGAAATTAACGAAATAAAGGCCTTCCTTGATTGTAGATATATCACTCCTCATGAGGCTATGTGGAGGATTTTCCAGTATGATATACATTACAGAACGCTTAGCATTGAACGATTACCTGTACATTTGCCTTTCATGAATAATGTTGTCTTCAATGATGGCCAAAATATGAATTATACAATTAATGATGGAGACGCAGAACGAACAATGTTAACATAATGGATGGAACTTAATAAAAGAGAACCATCAGCATGTTCTCGAAAATATATAGAAATTCCTGAATATTTCACATGGCATGCAGATCGGAAATGTTGGATGTTTCGTAAAAAAGGAAAATGCATTGGTCGTCTTTTTTATGTAAACCCTAGCTGTGATGAGTTATATTTTCTTCGACTTCTATTAAATTACTCGAAAGGTGCAACGTGTTACGAAGATATCCGTACAGTAAACGACACATTATATGATTCTTTTAGAGATGCTTGCAATGCTCTTGGGCTTTTGAAAAATGATAATGAATGGTTGTTTGCAATAAAAGAAGCCTCTAACTGGGCATCATCAGTACAACTGCGCAAAATATTTGTTAGCATGTTATTATACTGTGAAGTAGCAAGCCCATGCAAGTTTTTCGAAGATTGCTGGCAATTTCTAGGTGACGATATAATGTATAGAATGCATAAATTTTATGCAATGCCAGGCGTACAACTAACTGATTATCAAATTAAGAATTATATATTGCATGATATTCAAAGATTGCTTATTAATAATGGGTCAGATCTTGCAACATTCTCTTTACCGTTACCGGAAATGACTTCTGTCCACAATCTTGAAAATAAATTGATAAGAGATGAGTTGACTTGCAATGCACAAACTTTCACAATCGAAGCTCAACTTTTACACTCCCGTTTAAATAATGAACAGATACATGTTTATGATGCAGTAATGAGATCTATTGAACAAAATGAAGGGAGATTGTTCTTTATATATGGCTACGGAGGTACAGGAAAAACTTATTTATGGCGTACAATTGTCACAATGTTACGTTCACAACATAAGATTGTTCTACCTGTTGCTTCATCTGCTCTTGCTGCATTACTTATTCCACGAGGACGTACTGCACACTCAAGGTTTAAAATACCAATAAATTTAACGAACGAGTCAACATGTGATATTAAAAAAGGTACCCAGTTAGAAGAACTTTTACATAAAACTTCGCTAATTATTTGGGATGAAGCACCTATGAGTCATCGAAATTGTTTTGAAGCACTTGATAGAACACTTAGAGATTTGCTTGGTACAAATAATAAATATAATCGACAAAAACCTTTTGGTGGAAAAACAATTCTATTAGGTGGAGATTTTAGACAAACTTTACCTGTCATTAAAGGTGGATCACGTTACGACACATTGAGTGCATCGATAACTCAATCGAACATATGGCAGTATTGTACATTAATCAAATTAAATACTAATATGCGACTCTCTCAAGCAGCTCACTCTGAAAATGACAACGTTCACATTGAAGAATTTAATGAATGGTTGCTTTCTGTCGGAAATGGAACACTCAAAGGAAAATCGTTATTTGGATCAGAAGAACCTAATTGGATAGAAATACCAAATGATTTATTGATTAAATCTAATGGAAACAACAAAGAAGCAATTATCAACGTTGTTTACAACAATTTCTTTGCAATGTACAAAGATAGACAATACTTAACAGAACGAGCGATAGTAACACCAACGAATGAACATGTCAATGAACTTAACAAAATTGCCTTGAACTTAATTCCAGGCAGTAGTAGAACATATCTCAGTTCGGATAAAATGTGTGATTCAACAATATCTGGCGATGAACTAGAAGCAATGTATCCTATCGAATATTTGCATTCACTGAATCCGAATGGTGTTCCATCCCATGAATTAAATTTAAAAATTGGTTGTCCTATAATGCTTATGCGTAACATTGACCAATCAAATGGACTATGCAATGGAATAAGACTGATAATTACACGATTGGCAGATCATATAATTGAAGCAGAAATTATAACAGGTAGTAATACAGGAACAATAGTCTATATACCGCGCATTATATTTAACGTTAAAGATAATAACTTACCTTTTATTCTAAAGCGCAAACAGTTACCCATAAAGGTATGTTATGCAATGACAATTAATAAAAGTCAAGGCTAAACTCTTAATAAGATTGGAATATATTTACCGCAACCTGTTTTTTCACATGGCCAACTTTATGTCGCTCTATCAAGGGCATCGTCACGTGATGGTGTCAAAATCTTAATAGAAAATCCAGATAATGAATATTCAAATTATACGCAGAACGTTGTCTTTAATGAAATATTTACAGATCTTGGTATAATTAATTTGATATCTTCTCTTTAAATAAATTGTAATACAATTAACATACTAATAACAATAATTTATTTCAGCTATGTCCCAACAAAATGAACAAAATAATGGTGATTCCATGCCACTAATGGACTGTACAGCACAAGTGCCACATTAATGGACTGTATAGCAAAAATGTTATGTATTAATGAAAAGAAAAATGAGAAATACGATAATCCAGAAACAAGTTACTGGATAATGAAACCTACAAGTAAGAATCTTGAAAACAACAAGCAAGTAATAAGCTGAATTTTCAAGTCCGTCTTTTCCATCACTCCTGATGTTGAACGCCTGGAACTAAGAATCTGAAAAATAACATGCATATAATAAGGTGAATTTTCAACTCCATCTTTTCCATCACTCCTGATGTACGCGTGTCAAAAAAAATGAACAACACATATACCTCTGCACCTGCCAGCAAGTAAACATTTTTTTTCTGACAAGACTTACTTTCATCTATTTCTATCAATTCATCGAAAAGTTTTATTCTTTTTATCTGGATGTATCCGTTTAACCTGCTCGGTAATAAACATTTTTTTTCCGACAAGACTTACTTTCATCTATTTCTATCAATTCATCGAAAAGTTTTATTCTTTTCATTTGGATGTATCCATTTGACCTGCTCGGTAATCTGAATTTCAATCTGCTTTTCAGTTAACAGTTCAGTGAAGAAACCTTACACGTGCCTATTCAAATCGACAGAAACTTTGGAGAAATCGATCACTTTTCTATATAAGAAGCAGTGCGTGCAGGTGAAATAACAAGAACATCTTCAGAAGAAGTTGCATTCCACAAGGTACGTTATTCTTAAAATTGAAAGTTCTCAATTTCTTTCCATTCGACTGTACAATTTTTCTGATATGCTTATTGGTAATGCGTTCAATTGAAGTTCCAAGAAATAAATTTGCATAATTTTAGCATCCAGTGAACTGTTTTTATTAGTAATAGGTTCTAATTTTCAAAGAATCTCTTATCTGTTATTTGCAATTTAAACATTACAATCTAGCTGATCATCACTTTCTGTCCTCTTTTTTATATATTTTCACTCACAATTTTGCATAGGGTTCCTAACGATTTCAGTCTAAGTTCTTTGAGATGAGGAAGTTGCCATTTTTCAAATAAAAAATATGCACCTTACTGTATAATTTCTACCACTGTTTTGCATTTTCTCCCCAAATCATTTGAGACCCTGCAACTTCAAATGACCTAATTAATTGCATAAAACTGCATTGCATGTTGTCACCAATGAACACTTGATGACTAAAAAAAACTCATAAGACATTTATAGTAAAGAAAACATATAATGCCAACAGAAAACCAAATAGCCTATTTCATCTTAGCATCAAATTACTCAGTTCAATAACATTGTACAAAATTTTGTTAGTTCAATCATTTGAAGTTTCTGTATTACTTTTCTACTTACTAAAGATTTCTTCTTTCAAATGCAATGAATAATATTACTTTCAGATGGCGTCAAGATCAACTGTAACGACATTGGCTAAGCTCAACAACATAATGCGAAGACCCAAAATTACTGCAAGAATTGTAAAAATCTAGCAAGCACTTAATCCAACAACTGGATCTGTATATAGCATTGATTTCATGTTAGTTGATCAAGAGGTAATCATCTAATTATACATAGAAAGCAAAGCCTCACTTTCATTTATTGTTAATAATTGATATTAGTTTTGAAACTCTTATTCAACATTTCATATCCATTTACACTGCTAATACTCAATAAAAAATACTTTAAAAAGAACATTAATTTCTTCGCTTCATCTACTTAAATACAGAATACTGCCATTGAAGGAATGATGGAATTAGACCATACTGCGCACATACGAGAACAAATGATTGAAGGAGTGATTTTCGAATTCAGCAACTTTCAAGTGGTTAACGCAAGAACAAACTACCGAACTATTGATCACAGTTACCAAGTAAAATTCACACCAGCCACCGTCATGAATATAAAGGACGAGACCTCTGCAATACCAAAATATTACTTCAATTTCAAAAAGCTGGAAAATATCAGTACAAACCCAAGTACTCAAAAGCATATAGTAGGTACGGTTTAAAATATCTTTCAAAAATCCTATACATTGTTTCAAAAATCCAGTGACCAAGGCCAACAAACCAAAACTAATACTATATATTATGAAGATGCCATTGGAAAGATAACCACATTCAAAGGAATGCAAACTATCCAAAAATCTGACAGAACCATACAGCTCCGTGAGATTGAAATTATAACTGAAAGGTAATTTACAAATATGATAACTATCAATTGAGAAACAATTACTCATCTTTCTATCTTTTACTTTTGCACAGCGGCAAATGCATCCCAATTACAATTTGGGGAGACCTTAACGAACAACTTGACCAACAAAACATTGTCACAAGATCCAAGAATGAAGCAATAATCATTGCATTCAGCTCCTTGCAGTTAACAGAATTTAACGGTACAGTTCATTGTCTTCCTTTATATGAATAAAACAACTCGATACACGTAAATTATACATTCACTGTACAAATTCATGCACACCTAAACAGGTCTCACGCTGAAAACGTATTCTGCGACAAGGATCTATTTTGATGAAACGATACCAGAAATAGCAAATCTTAAAGAAAAGTAAGTCATCTACATTAATATTAATAATTCCAATACTAATTATTTCAACAAACTAACTAATCACATACATATCTGAAGGTTTCATGCCTCTGCATTGATTGTTTCACCACCAAGAGAACTCAGACGACAAACTCCTAATCTAGAGGACCTGCCTCAGGTGTCACTGAAAGAAATACTTGAACAATTCGTATCAGACACGGTACTATTTGCAAAATAAAGACTTAAAAATTTCAACTTTTAAAACAATTATAACAACACTGCTACAAATTCGTATTATAACATTTTAAGATTCCATTTATTTTAATGAATATGTAGCCGAAGGAAGCTAAATGTGTTGCTACAATAATCGATTTCGAGGAAGCTGACGGATGGCACTATGAAGGGTGCCCCACGCATGCCACAAAACTGAAGGGTACCATGAACAACTACCGATGTGATCTTTGCAATACAAAAATCGAAAATGCTAGGCTGTTGTATGTATTTATTTCATTATCATAACTAATTATTACTTACAATAGTAAACACTAAACCCTAACATGTAAAATCCAAACCCTAAAATCTAAACTGTATATACCATGTCTCTTCAATTCTGTCATACAGTTACTATTTCTTACACTTATAAACCCACTTCGCATCAACAACTATAAATCTTGGATAACACTGTTAACGCAACTGGCAAGATGCCTGGCTCAGATAAAGAACAAGATCACGTCCTGAGTTCGAGCCTCAACTCTACCCCAAGACCACAGCAGATATCCAGGGTTTTTTGAAATGAAACTCGACGGTGGACTTTGAGCCACTCTCTCTCAAAAAAAATAATATATATATATATATATATATATATATATATATATATATATATATATATATATATATATATATATATAAATCTTGAACAAAAATTTCTAAACCCTAAACCAAAGCCCAAATCCTAAACAACAAACTCGGACCATTTCTAATTGGGTTCTAATTCCAATATATCAAACATAACAACTATATCTAACAAAACAACCACTTACAGATAATTAAATGTCAGCTAATCATATATGTTATATCATCCAGCTACAGGTTTTGCGCTGTCGTAACTGACGACACAGAATATGAAGTGGATTTCATGTTCCTTGGCAGACAAGGAGAACAAATCATGGGTTGCACAGCAGCGGACGTGATGGTACAACAAACAAAGGATGAAACCTACTTCCCAAAGCAAATAAAGGAGCTTATAGGGAGAGAATTCAACTTCACTGTCAGGTACAATACAGGATCTGCCAAGCGTGGCCGACCGAACTTCAACATTATAAAAGCAATCCCATCAATTCCTGTCCCAAGAACACTGGAAACTCCACCAATAACCAACGAGATGACCCCGGCAAACTCCAGCACCGCTACTGTCCCAAAAGATCTAGATGCCCCTCCAATCAACATTCCAAAGACCCCTGCCAAGTCCAGCGCCAGTACCGTCCCAAAAGATCTACAAGCCCCTCCAACCAACACTCCAAAGACCCCTGCCAAGTCCAGCGAAAACCTTCGAAAAACAGAAATGTAAGTAATCCATTAACCAAATTGTAATCTTATAATTAAAAGACAATCATTTTACAAATTCAATCAAAACTCTCCTAATCCTTATCCCCATAAAATTTCACTTTTAAACCTCAAGCTCACGTGGAAAAGCACCTGCGAAAAATCAGTCAAATCAATCAGCACTGAAAAAGGAGGATTCCAAACTTTCAGCGACCAAAAAAAGGTTGAAAAAAAGGCAAAAAATAAAATCATATTTGCTTTCATATTAAATTCATTCAAAAATAACTGACCATCTCCAACAACTTAATATTCATACACTCTATTACAAACTGCAAAATTAAGTTGCCACCTCCCATTCAAAATTGTTATATATCAAACAAAAATATTCTAACTTATTCACTTTTCTTTTACATGAACAGGTTATACGAAGACAAATAGTTAAAATTGCAAGTCTTTTAAAAGTATTATTAGCAAGTTATCTTGGTTAAATCTTTTGTTGGTTTATTGATGTAGACAATTGTTGTAAATAGAATGTCTTAAACCATGTATTTTGTGTAGTTGACAAATAAACTGCAAGAACCGGGTAAGTTTAGCACAATTTTTTTGTGTCTTAACTCATGTAATAAGTCCTTTTATGCAAGTGTTAAAAACTATGTATTTTGTATGGCTAAGACATGGACTGTAATAGTCACACGCCTGTAGTTTGTACCAAACATGATGAGTTAAATAGCTGTTTTCTTACTTTGATATTCGCACAACAATTTAACTTGAGTATATTTTCGTTATACTTTTCATAGCAATTCACAAAATCGTTTTATGCAATAAAAAAGCAAACTCAGCAGCAAATATTTCGAACTGTAATAAGACTCATTCTACTCTTATCATAAAAAATATTCAATACATCTCGCGCGTAGCGCGTGGGTATTGCTTGTATAACTACATCCTAAACATTTTTCCCTCACCAGAACTAGACACGGTGTCATATTTAATGTTGACCCTTGGATCAAATTTAGGCTCATCTTCAACCATTAATTTTAATTCATTTTATATACAATACATCTGTCATTTAAATTTACACGTGTAAACGAATACATTTACGCGTGTAAGAAATGTAAAATAAAACAGTAAAAAAAAAATTACAACCTCTCTCTGCCGTCGCCCTATTTTCTTTTTCTTTTCGTTTCATCCAGCTCTCTCTCTCTCTCTCTCTCTCTCTCTCTCACAGAACTGGAATCAACTCACTGGAATCTCTCAGATCGAGCCCCGCCTCTCTTTCGGCGATGGAACCGCCGCCGTTGACGGAATGTCGACGGAGACGAGGCTCTCGGCGGACTTAATCGCCGGTGGCGTGAAGGATTTCACGCGCGTCGTGAAGGATTATTACGACAGTAGTCTTGAGGAGAGGCGAGCGATTCTTGGGGAGAGTCGTGTTGAGCAACTATGCAAGAGCATTGTCATGGTATTGATTTTAATTTTAATTTTGATTTTGATTTGAAGTTTTTCTCTTTTCTTTCTTTGTTTGGATTTCAACAAACAGTTGTTGGCGAAGAGCATTTAGTTTTGAGTCCACTGCTTCCTCTGCTGCGGTATCGCCGGCAGAGAGGATTGTGTGCGTAGTGGTGTATCCAGCCGTTATTTGGTCCAATCTGCCTGAAAATGTAAAATACGTGCGTGACGTGACGGCTGGAGAGTAGTTCGCCATTAAAATTCTTGATTGGAAGAAATCACTTTCGCTTCAAATTGATGATGAGCCTAATCTAATCCCTCACTTTTACTCTCTTTTGAAGAATCAAAGTTCAAAATTTTCAGTTTATTTGGACTTCTTTACATTTTTGTCTTTTTTGTTTTGAAATTTGGGATCAGGTAAAGAGGGAATTAGGGACTTGGAAGCTACTGAGAAGCATTGCCATGTACAGAATGCGTGAGGTTTATTTCAACCTCTTCATTTTTTTCTCCCCTATTCTTTACTTCAAATTTTCAACTTCTGCATTTTTTTCTCCTCTATTCTTTACTTCAAATCAAATCTGTGTTTTTTGCAGTCTCAATGTATGGATGTTTCCAATGTATTAAATAGATCGAAATTACGATAACATATTTTATCCTTTATCTTCAGTCAATGATATGCATTAATATGGTTTAGCACTTCTCAGTAAAAATATGGTTTACCACTTCTCAGTAAAAACCTTAATTTCACTTTAGCGTAATAGCTAAATGGAAATGGAATGTTTCAGATTTATGACACTTGGAAGGATATTTAGGGAAAGACACAAGAAAATGACTAATTCCACACCATTTTGCAAGGGACTGAGTTCAAATTGCAAACTTAATGCTCTTTAAAGGTACATTTTCTGCTATTGGAAAGTTCTTCAAAAATCTGCAATTGAAAGTACTTGATTTTTAAAGTAGTATATAATTTCTGCAAGTATGCATTAGGCATCTGATCTCATTATACCTTGAAATAAGCATCAATTATGCTGGAATTATATTATTTGGTTCTAATTCAGTATTTGATTTCTACATATAACCTTGCAATATAACAAAAAATGACCAATTATATGATATATCATCAACTGAGGTATTTAAATACTATTATAGATTCTTAAACATTCTTAAATATTCTAAGCGCAATTAATCTCTCTTTTGTGCACATAACAACAACAACAAAAACAACAACAACAACAACAGCAGCAGCAGCAGCAGAGAGGGAATGATCAAATTCTAATAATATAGGGACTTTATTGCAATCTAGGCATAATGGAGGGGCTTTTGCAAATTTCTCTTGACATATAACTCGATTTTTTTTTTTTCCAACCAGGCATTGGATTTGATAAGTGGGAAGTATATCCAAGTGTTGATGGACCAAAGTGATATGTAGGAAGCAACATGGTATGATTTATTTGAATAATCAGTAATTTGTTATTACCATTATAAATTTATAATAAACTAATATTTGATATTTTTGCTGATAATCCAACTCTTAATTCCAGTAATTATGGTAGAAATCAAGTGCACACTCCAAATCTTTCCGATCCATCTGCATTTCACTGAATTCCACTAATATATTTATTCTTTCATCCTGATATAGTATACAGTGATAAAATTTACTTTTATGCCCTCCAGTCGAGGGAAAAGATGTACTGTCTTCTTTCCATTTTCATATATATATATATATATATTTTTTTTTTTTTCAAATTTTCAATAGTTTAAAGTTTTAAATATATTTTTTAATTGTCTAATTTCGATGTATTTTTTATTCCTAAAGTATAGTTTCTTATGAAAATGTTTTATTCAAATTTTATTACATGCATGATGAATTCAATTAGTTTGCTATCTGTAATGAAGATGAGAAGTGGACGGGATTGAGTGAACCGAATTAGATTGACCGCAAAAGAGGTGAAACATATTACTGAAAAATTAGGGCTCAAAATGGTAATGTGGCAATTAGCCATTAAAGAAATGAGGTTTGTATTATATCTTCCTTATTTATCAATTTGACTTTTTATACAAAAATTGTTGATTTAAATTAAGTTTAAGACTAATTTGGTTAGCGTGAGGTGAAAGGGTGTGGAACGACCTATATTCTTTGTGAAATTCAATTAGTCCAGTAAATACAACGCATATTTCTAATGTGTTATTAAGGAGTAAAATAATAGTTTAGCTACCTTTTGTGAAATATGTCTAAATAGGGGGTGCTAAGTTTTCTTTTTATTTTAGATTTGAGAGTTGAGGATGAGAGCAATTTATATGCAAGAAACTCACCATCTCAGACTAATACATTCGTCATGGAAGAGGTATTTTAATATTTTTCCATTAGTTTTCACCATTTATATCTTTTGTTTTGATATAACAAATAAATGTTGGTTGGTGTTATATTGTGAAATTGCATACATTTAAACTCTTTCACATATGCAATAAGCAAGACCAAATATTTGCATTTCTAAATCTCATTCTAAATGTTTTTCTTCTATTTTGTCCTCTTTTCTAACTCAGTATGTCACTGCTAAGGATGCTCCTTTAAGCAAGTTTCTCGAAATGAACCAAATAAAAGTTTATAATATATATATTTTTTTTTTGAAGGCAACATTTATTGCATAAGTGTGCTAATGGGGATTTGAACCCATAACCTCTAGGTTCACAAGCATTGAGCTTGACCAATTAGGTTAGAGGCCATTTGCATACTTATTTGTTTTCATCTTAAATATTTAACATAATCTGATATGATCATTCTAATTTTTTTTCATCCTAAATATTTAACATAATTTGGTATGTTTGTTCTAATTTGAATTGTCTTTCATTTCATGCAGCTTTGGAGTACACTACATAGAAATTCAAGTTATTTTAGAGATTCCAGTTATGTAACCCAAGTATTCTTATTTTTTATTTTTTATTTTTATTTTTTCATTTTAGTTAGACACATGTGGGTTCTTTTGTTTATGATGTATGAGTGTTAATAAACAATCTCTTGGAAAATGACTTGTACAATTTTTTGTTGTGCTCTATTATATTTTTTGAGACATGATCAAATTATTTTTGTGTGATATATCTCGCGCAACGCGCGAAGGGTTTTGCTAGTATTATTACATCCTTGTTAAATAATCACTAATATATTCATGTTGCTTCTTTTTAACAAATAAGAACATGTAAATCAATTTTAACAAATTCCAGGTGTGCCATTGATGATACAAACATCCGAGTCATGCAACAGCATATATACTGAGAGCATATGTGCTGCACTAGACGTAGAGAAAACGTCAGTCCCAGACCAGGCCAATGCCTCAATGGAAGACCCAATTTGTTCTTCCGTCGTAACACTTGAACCCTAACTTCGCCTGAACCATAGATCACCGGAATCAGATATAGTAATAGTATTAGTGCTGGAAACGAGGAAATCTCGAATAGATGATAACAGCTAGCGATGATGAGAAAAATAGAGTCGTTCAGTTAGGTACGGTTGAGGTGAGAATTGACATTGAGGGTAGAAAATATAATTGGGCCTGATAGAAAAATTGAATAACATATTGCATAAACTGGGCTCATTAAGCATTTCATGATATTATCTACTTTCCAAACTTTTTGCTAATAACCACGATTTGATAATTTTTAATAAGTTCTAGTAAAATGTGCAATTTCTCAATATAATCTTAATTATTTTATTTTAACATTTCTTTTCGATAGTCCAGATCTGGATAAAAGCTTCTGTTTTATGTGGAGACTTCTGGAAAATTCTGGATACCGTAAAAAAAGAAACTCGACAGGAGATAAAAAAGTTCTCCATATTTGCTCTCCATGACTTATTTCCATAAGTGACAATTGGAATTGGAAATATATTTATTTCCTTATATTTGTATTTCCATGTATTAGGTGTTAATTGGGGCAGGAATTTTTTGGGTTATTTCCTTGTATTAGATATGACTATTCTATAAATAGAGGGATAAGGGTAGAGTTTTATTCATTCCAACAACCACAAATAATTGTATTGTATTTCTCTTTCTCCAAGTATAAAGAAAGTTTGAGTGCCGGCGGCCGTGATTTTTACCCTCTTTAGGGTAATCGTTTTGTTCTTGTGTCTTGCTTTCTGTGTTTGCTGTTGCGTCTTAGTTCCTAACAAGTGGTACCAGAGCCAAGGTTCGAAGAAAATTCCCTTTGGGTGCGAACGAGGAGGCGATACGTAGACGAGCGATGAACGAGAGCAAGGTGTCGGTGAGTCGGTTCGATGGGCGAGACTTCGGCTACTGGAAGATGCAAATAGAAGTGTTGCTATGCCAGAGGGATCTCGAAAATGCGCTACTCGAGATGGAGCCAGAAGAGATCACCGACGATGCCACATGGAAGAAGATGAACCGCAAGACGCTAAGCTACATACAATTGTCCTTAGCCAAGAACGTGGCGAAGGAGACGACAGGTTTTGGAATCATAAAAGTGCTATCCAACACGTACGAGAAGCCGTCTTCATTAAACAAGCTGCACCTGATGCGCCTTCTTTTCTATCTAAAGATGGCGGAAGGTGGATCTGTGGCCGAGCATTTGAACTCTTTTCAGGTTATTTCAAACCAGTTAGACTCGTTTAAATTGAACTTGGGTGAAGAGACGAAGGCTCTTATGTTATTGTCATCATTGCCAGAAAGCTGGGCGACGACGGTAGACGTTATCGGCAGCAAGGAGAATCTGACTTTTGAGGAGGTACGAGACCGCATCCTGAACGAGGATATTGGGTGAAGGGAGCGGAGCGAAACCTCGGGTTCCATGAGTTCAGCCTTGAATGTGGAGAGTCAGGGTCATGGAGATCAGAGAAACAACAACCACGGACGATCTAAATCGAGAGGTCACAGCGAGTTGGAGTGTTGGAACTGTGGCAGAAAGGGCCACATAAAACGGGACTGCAAATCCCCAAGAAAGGAGAAAAGGGGGGAAACAAGTTCCGCAAATGTCTCCACTGAGGAGAATTCAGATGATTCCCTAGTTTTATGCATCAAAAGCCCTATCGATTCATGGGTTCTGGATTCAGGCGCATCCTTCCACTCTATTTGGATTTTTTTTTTTTAAAATTTGTACATTTTCCTCTTGGTAAGTACTGATAAATGCAGAAAAGTACAATGATAGTTCTGTCTGTCAGTAGTAAGTACAGTAGGAATATCGGGTATTTCGGGTTTCGGGTCATTCGGGTTCCGGGTATTTCGGGGCTCGGGTCGTTCGGGTTCTGGTCGGGTCGGATTTCGGGTCATTGACTTGTCAACATTTTCGGGTCGGGTCAGGTTTAGGTTCGGGTGGGTCAGGTCGGGTTTTCAAGTCAGGTTAGATTTTGTCAGCTGTAAAAAGAGGCCAATGAGACTAAAAGTCTCAAAAAAAGTTTTATGTCTTAGAAATCAATATAACTAATATATTATTTTCTAAAATAATATGTTGACATTACATGAAACAGAATAAAATATTATAAAATAATATATAATACTAGCATAATAGTGAAATCAATAGGTGTATGATCATTCATTCATTATATATAAGTTCAGGCCATTCGGGTTTCGGGTCGTTCGGGTCTCGGGTCATTCAGGTTTTCATTTGGGTCTCGGGTATTTCGGGTTTCGGGTCGTTCGGATTTCGGGTATCTCGGATCTCGGGTCGTTTGAGTTCAGGTCGGGTCGGATTTCGCATTGTTGAGTTGTCAATATTTTTCGGGTCAGGTCGGGTTTGGGTTCGGATCGGTCGGGTTAGATTTTCGGGTCCGGTCAGATTTTGCCACCTCTACTTACTACTGACATAACCTGACACTGTTTCATGCTCACTTACCAGTATGGACTATAGAAAGTATTGTCCCACTCGTTTAAAGTATTGTCATTCTCTTGAAAAACCCAATGGTACTTGGATCGTTACAAAAACTAGTGTTTGCTTATGTGATAACCGAATGAAACCATTTTTCCTATTTTATGGGGCTCCTATCATGTGATAATGACGTTCCGCTGACCACATTGTCACATATAGGGGGCAATTTTGTGTCAAGTTAGACTTTTTTCCTATTGTATCATATGAGAGTTAACCTATTGATTCATAACTTTATATGAGCCGGGGACAAGGCGGAAGGGGCCAGCCTAGGAGGAGGTGTTGGTGAAGTCGCATCTATTCAGTAAGTTGTTAAAATTATTAAAACCATAGAAAATAGGTGTGACTTCACCAGCACACGATGAAGAGAAGCAGCCGGGAGAAGAGAAGAAGTTTTGTTTATGTCCAAAACAGCGTAATAAAAGAGTTTGCAGAATTGAAGCAACTTCAATTTTAAGTCAAAACATTCCGGAGGAATAGAAAATTGGCAAATTATGCAATTAAGTTAAGACTCAAAATTAAACACTATAAGGTGCCCTTGATTGCATTACGGAATAATAAGTGAATGAGATGCCTTTTGTGAGTTTATGATTTGAGTTGATTATTTGAGATTAACAACTTCATATGTGCAACTTAGTTGCCGTAGCTAGTAATTATTATACATATTAACTTGAACCAAATTGGTAAAAAAACAAGGTATCTGAGGACAATTACGACCAGATTATACAATCTTAATCCTGGAATCGAAGCATTTCTAGCTTATAATCACCTAAGGGCAAATGAAACTATTACAGTACATAATTAAAGAACTAACATCACCGATCAAAACGCAATTAGGGCAAACACTATAAACCAAATCCAGTTCCTTTAACAGCAGAACAAAGATCTTTTACAACTCACTCCCAAACCAAGAATCATACATTTCACTAATTTACTTTGGGAAACATATTTAGAATAAATAACTATTACACGAATAAAATAGTCAACGAATTATTTAAAAAAATTGAAGCCTTTTAATGGCCACAAGAAAGAACATTACAATTTAAAAAACAATGTTCACGAAATTTCTTCACACTTGATAATTTAACACAAAAAAAGAACACTCAAACCGACGAACCTCCCCCACTTCATCATTTCTGATGGGCCTCTCCATATCCCTACCAAATAGAGACGACCTACAATCCTCTCCATTACTATCTTGGCTCAAACTCAGAAATAGTCAAATTATTTCTAGACAAAGGCACCGAATTATTATTTCTCCTGATGTAAAATGCGGGTTTTGAAGGGGCCTCAATGAAAATAGTGTCGTTGTCACTCAACATCATTACCACCTCTGACATGCGGGGCCGGTCTGAGTGATCCTCCTGCACGCACAAAAGCCCGATGTGCATGTGTCGTATTATTTCACTTGTTGGGCACACTATTAATGGGTCGATTGTGTCCATTATCGTGTTGTTTGTCCAATAGAAAGCAATAAATTATTATTATTATTATTATTATTATTATTATTATTATTATTATTATTATTATTATTATTATTATTATAAGATGGCAATTATTTATTGTTATCTTTTTAGAATTAAAGGGAAAATACTTCAAACTATCTCATGTCTACATGAACAAAGTCACAAAAAATAAACCAACAAATTTGGCAATTATTTATTGTTATTTTTTATTTTAAGGAGAAAAAGAAAACTCCCAATTATCTCATGGACATGATCGAAGTCATAAATATATATTTGTTTCACATTATAATAATCACATGAAGCAAATATTCTGATAATTATTTATTATTTTCTTGAATTGAAGGTAAAAAAACTTACGGAGCTTAACAGGTGTTCAGATTGTTCAAGATCGAATGAGCCGCTATTTCTTTTGCCAGTTAAAATTTCTAGCAATAAAACGCCGAAACTGAACACGTCCGATTTTATTGAGAAGTGCCCATGCATCGCGTATTCTGGTGCCATATACCCACTGTTCAAATATGGAAAAAATACATTAGAATCATAAGTATTACACAAAGAAAAATAGTAACTAAAGATTATGTAAAATTTGCAAAAGAACTATGCATTATGCCAAAATTGAAAAAAAGTACCTTCATTATTTAAATTGCAAAAAATCCCTGCACTATTTCTGAAATTCCCAATAATGCTGGTTTTCTTTCGCAATTTCAGCATATATATGTTTTTTCTTTCTGCAATTCTCAACAATGAAGGTTTTTGTTCGTAATTTCAGCATAATATAGGGTGCCTTTTGCAAATTTCCATGGTTTGTAGTATCGGCCGATACCGACACGACACGGCCGACACCGACACGAGTCGGCCTTAACCGACTCGATTTTTGCCCGACACTGACACGAGTCGGCCTTAACTGACCTGACTTTTGCCCGAATAAATCAGCCAGTCAAAAAAGTGAGAAAATTCGAATTTTTTTTACAATTTTTATTTCAAGAATTTGATTTTGTTTACTTTATATACTTGGACAATATTGAATTAAAGTAAACGCGAGCAAATTATATGCACAATTCATAACTACTATAGTCATTTACTGCATTATCTAGCATAAAAAACGTAACATAAATGTCCAACGAATACATGTTTTTAGTAAATTTTTAGTTCATCAATTATTTATAATTATATTTATAATTCTGTTCAATTTTCTTTCATTTTTATTCATTTAAAAATAATATTCTATAAAAATCTGACACTCCGATCTGATTCGGCCGACACCGACCTGACACGGTCGACTTTTTGATACGGCTTAGCGGCCGACTCCGACGCCAATACTGACTTTCAGAACCATGAAATTTCCCAAAAACAATACTAACTAATAATACTTACAAGGTTCCGACGACCCGTCTCGTCACATCCACGGTCTGATCCGTAGGAAAAAGTCTAGCAAGGCCAAAATCCGCGATTTTAGGGTTCATATCATTGTCCAACAAAATATTGCTGGCTTTCATATCCCTGTGCACGATTTTGAGTTGAGAGTCTTCGTGTAAGTATTGGAGACCTCTAGCGATTCCGTTTATGATTTTGAGCCTTTTGGGCCAGTCCAACTCGCCCTTCTTGCTCGGATCTGGTAAAAAGATTGAAAGATTGGTTGGGTTCAGATGGACCAACTAAGGAGTGACACATCAGCAAGCATGAGAAAATGGAAAATCATGTTCTGTTAAGTGTAGTAAGTTCTAATTATGGGGCTAATTTCCAATTTAGATTGTCCTTAATAAATTTGGTCTCTCGTGGTTTTTGAGTTATTCAGTGCATCCTAATTATGTAACAAATTTATTTTTACAAATTCCGGCCTCTCAATTTCAAACTCATAGACCAAGAGAGTTTCTCTTGCTCTTCCAAAGAAACCCCTAAAACCCTAACAAAATTCTTATGTTGCAATTTCCCAACCAAAACCAATTCATTTTTTTTTCAATTTAGATCATTTTTAACCCATTTGGTCCCCCAATTTTAAGACGGATTTAGTTCTCGGTACCGGTAAACCGCAAACAAATCATAAAACACCGATAAACAATAAAAAGACACTAAAAAGATAAATTTACCGAAAAGAATGGTGTCAAGACTTCGGTTCGGCACGAACTCATACACCAAGAGCTTCTCCTGCTCCTCCAAACAAACCCCTAAAACCCTAACCAAATTCCTGTGCTGCAATTTGGCGACCAAGACCAGTTCATTTTTTAGTTCTCCGAGCCCTTGGTCGGAGTCCTTCGAGAGTCGCTTGACCGCTATCTCCTCCCCATTTGATAGAATGCCCTTCAATTTGTTTGTGTAATTATAGATTTGTAGAATGGATGGATGGAGATTTGGAATGTGATGTTTTTTTCGGGGTAATGGGATTTAGACTTGTCGAGAATATAAATGGAACTTTAGGGTGTGCTCCAGAACTTTGTGTTGGAGGGGAAGGAAAGAGAGGGGAGGATAGAAGAAGGGAGAGGATGGGAAGAGAAAGGAGGAAAGAAAATGTATCCCCCAATTTGGAGGGAGACAAAACTTAGAAATTTTTTCATTTGAAGGAGAAGATTTGTTCCCTCCCCTCTATTCACCTCCTTCAAAATAAAATATTGAAACAAAAAAAATTTTCTCTTTATCTCTCCTCCCCTCCTTTACCTTCTTCTGGAGCACACCCTTAGAAAATATCTTATTTTTTTGGCTTTTTGAGGTGTTAAGATATAGAATTGCAGAATGTAAAGATGAAATTTTAGAAAATATGTAATTTTTTTATTTTTCTGATGGCAATTAGATGTAAAATTGTAGAATGTAAAAATAATATTTTTATAAAATGTGTTTATTTTTTATTTTTGAGGGTATTAGATGTAGAATTATAGAACGGATAAATAGAATTTCGGGAAATGTGTTTCTTGCTTTTTTAGGACAGTTAGATATAGAATTGATTGGATACATGTAATTTTGATAAATAGGTTATTTTTTTAGGGCAATCATAGTTTAGAAGTAGAATTCTAGAATGTATAGATGAAATTTTGGGAATGTTATTTTTTTTATAACTTTTTAGGGGGCAATTAGATGTAGAATTGTAGAATGTAAATATGATATTTTAGAAAATAAGTTATCTTTTTACGGAAATAAAATGTAGAAATGTAGAATGTATTGGTCATACTTTAGAAAATACTGAGTTTCTTGGGGCAATTAGATGTAGAATTGTCGAATGGAATAATGGATAGATAAAATTTCAGAAAACGTGTAACTTTTTTACTTGGGCGGAAATGTAAATTCACCTTGTAAACTGCCCCAAATCCACCTTCACCAAGTTTGTTTGATTCGCTGAAATTAATTGTGGCGGCTTTTAGCGTTGAAAACTTAATCAAGAGAGAGTCGACACTTTTTACATGCTCTGAATTAACTTCATCTGCATAAACATAAACAAATAATATAATATTTTTTTTTGCAAATGATCTATTGTTGAGTGTTTTGTTTGGATATAAGAGATTTGAGATTCAAACCCCACCAATTATGTTATAATATATTTTTTTCTTTTTTTATAAAATATTCCTCACTCGTGGAACTTAAAAATAGTAAAAATAATTTTTTAATTTATAGTAAATAATTGCAAGTGTTCATCTTATTTTTTTAGTTTTTACCTGATATTAATCTTTTTCTTGCGTATTGTTTCTTCTTTTTCTTGTATAAACAAATGCAAAATACGAATAGTGATAAAAGAGCGGCCAAAATGGGTACAGTTATTGCAATAGTCCTAGCAGTTCCATTTTTCTTCTTTTGCCCTGAATATTTTAGAAAAAAATAAATATTTGCATTTAGATCGTTCAAGTTTGTAAATATTACAAAAAAGCCCGTATGCACGAGGAAATTGATGTGATATAACAAACTTTTACTAATTTGTCGAAGTCAAAAGGATATAATGTATATAAAAAAAAAATTATATACAACTTGATCTAACTGAAAGCTACAAGTATGATATCACAATACAAAATAATTAAATGCAATACTGTATATTAAAAATTAAAATATTCCATAATTCTACAATGATTTCTTGTCAATTTTCATATAAACCAAATATCAAATAATTATCACCTACATATTTACTAGCATTTATCTATAAAAAAACATATTTTTTAATATATAAGTTAAAATTTTAATATATAAGTCAAAGGATATATAATGTCGATCCAAATTGTTCTTATGTATCAACTTGATCTAAAACTGTGAGCTACACGTCTGATATCACCATATCAAATTGATCTATTTGAGAGCTACATGTGTGAATATCACCTTAGAAAATAATTAAATGCAATACCATACATATACAAATTAAAATATTTCAATAAAAAAAGGAAGTAAAATATTTCAATTACTACATAATGATTGCGCTTGTTTATTCTAAGTTTAAGCAGCCATAGGTTCCGGCCAACTTTCAAATAAACCAATTATCAAATAATTGTAACCTAAAATATTTACTAGCATATATCCAAATAAAACCATTATATATAAAAAGAATGAAAACATGTTTTGACTGTTAAGAAAAATCATCGCAATACAAGTGAAGATTAGGTAACAAAATAACCAAAAATATTACCACATAACCTTGTTCTAGAAGTTCAATAAGGTTTTAGATCTTAAATACTTAGAAACGATTTTTTCACGCACCGTCATTTACGATAGGGTCATTTTTTTGTAGGGACGGGTGGCGGACTTGGAGCAGGGGCAGAATCGTCAATTAACACCATAGGTTTACCTTCATAAAAACTCGCTGATTCATATCTAATAATACAAAATACCGTCACAATTCTCGCTCCAATTTGCCCACTTAATCCAGTATCCGCATTCATTTTATCTATCAAATCTTTCAAACAACTCTACAAAAACATGAAATAAAGAGTATTCTTACAATTTCACCATAATTTTTTTATCAAATTGATAAAAAAAAAATATGTTCTATATTACAAAAGAATTAAATACAATATCATATATTAAATTTAAAATATTTCATAATTATACATTGATTTTTCTACATTATGTCAAGTTTCATATGAACCAGGTATCACCTAAAATATTTTATACCATATATCCATATAAAAACAATTTTTTTTTTTTGAATGCAAGCTTGAATAACAATTTGTTTTTGATATACATTATCTAAATTTATATATTTCGACTCCAATAGTTAATAAATATGATATATATTATATAGATTTTACCTACCTGACATGTTGTCTTGTTCAAATCAGGAGCGCACTGTACAAAACCGTAAATATCACTATAGTCCTTTGAAAAATTCGTAATTTGTCCTGTCGCGAAATATTTTGTCGAATTATTAAGAGCCCAAGTCTCCATTTTTAACATGAGTTGATGAACTAAATTGTCAAGTCGTGCCACATCACTGAACGTAACATTATTACCATTTCTTAAACGCACTTGTGGCTCATTATCCAGTGAAGTTAAGAAATGCTGGCTTGAGAAATGAGCGTAACAACTATCGTACCAAAAAGTCGCCGTTTTATAAAGTGGGCAGGAATTCACTATATCCTGCAAAAAAAATTGAAAAAAAATTAAATATTTTGGATTCTTTCGGGAGAATTGTGCGTTTTGGTGCTGAAATTGTTGTGTTTGATTTGGTTGGTATGCAATTTCTCATCTTTGGATTTTGATGTTGCATTAATGACCACAATTCAGCCGAAAAGAAAGAGAGGGAAGAAAATTGAGTTTTGTGGGTGCGAGTTGAGAAGGAAAAGCTTTGAATTGAAGTTACCATGAGAGTCTTATGGATGCAAGAGGCGCATGAGGAGACATTAATGTCGCCACGACAGAGAACAAGACCTGAGACCTGATGCAAACAAAGATTGTGGAAAAATATTTTAAAATGAACACAAATTTTGGTTTGCATTTGAATAATTTAATATTTACAATCATTCTTAACGGAAAAATCTATCCGAGTTTTTATGAATGAAACGAGCAAACAAACGCACGAAACATGAGTTTTAGGTGCAAACAAAGATTGTGGAAAAATATTTTAAAATTAACACAAATTTTGGTTTGTATTTAAATAATTTAGTATTTACTATCATTCTTTACGAAAAATCCATCCGAGGTTTTTTTTAATGAAACGAGCAAACAAACGCACGAAACATGAGTTTTAGGTGGAAACAAAGATTATGGAGAAAGATTTTAAAACAAAACAAATTTTGGTTTGCATTTGAATAATTTAGTAATTACTATCATTCTTTACGAAAAATCTATCCGCCTTTTTTTTAATGAAACGAGCAAACAAACGCACGAAACATGAGTTTTTGGAGTAAACAAAGATTATGCAGAAATATTTTAAAATGAACACAAATTTTGGTTTGTATTTACTATCATTCATTACGAAAAATCTATTCGTGTTTTTTAACAATGAAATGAGCTTACAAACGCACGAAACATAAGTTTTAGGTGCAAACAAAGATTACGAAAAAATATTTTAAAATGAACACAAATTTTGGTTTGCATTTGAATAATTTAGTATTTGCTATCATTCTTAACGGAAAAACCTATCCGAGTATTTATGAATGAAACGAGCAAACAAACTCACGAAACATGAGTTTTAGGTGCAAACAAAGATTGTGGAAAAATATTTTAAAATGAACACAAATTTTGGTTTGTATTTACTATCATTCTTTACGAAAAATCTATCTGAGTTTTTTAACAATGAAACGAGCTTACAAACGCACGAAACATAAGTTTTAGGTGCAAACAAAGATTATGGACAAATATTTTAAAATGAACACAAATTTTGGTTTGCATTTGAATAATTTAGTATTTGCTATCATTCTTAACGGAAAAATCTATCCGAGATTTTTTTAATAAAACGAGCAAACAAACGCACGAAACAAGAGTTTTCGGTGCAAACAAAGATTATGGAGAAATATTTTAAAATGAACACAAATTTTGGTTTGTATTTGAATAATTTAGTATTTACTATCAATCTTTACGAAAAATCTATCCGAGTTTTGTTTTAATGAAACGAGCAAACAAACTCACGAAACATGAGTTTTAGGTGAAACAATGATTATGAAGAAAGATTTTAAAAAAACACAAATTATTTTTTGCATTTGAATAATTTAGTATTTACTCTCATTCTTTACGAAAAATATATCCGAGTTTTTTTTAATGAAAATAGCAAACAAACGCACGAAACATGAGTTTTTGGTGCAAATAAAGATTATGGAGAAATATTTTAAAATGAACACAAATTTTGGTCTGTATTTACTATCATTCTTTACGAAAAATCTATCTGAGTTTTTTAACAATGAAACGAGCTTACAATCGCACGAAACATAAGTTTTAGGTGCAAACAAAGATTATGGACAAATATTTTAAAATGAACACAAATTTTGGTTTGCATTTGAATAATTTAATATTTACTATCATTCTTTACGGAAAAGTCTATCCGAGTGTTTATGAATGAAACGAGCAATCAAACGCACGAAACATGAGTTTTAGGTGCAAACAAAGACTGTGGAAAAATATTTTAAAATGAACACAAATTTTGGTTTGTATTTGAATAATTTAGTATTTACTATCATTCTTTACGAAAAATCTATCCGAGTCTTTTTTAATGAAACGAGAAAACAAATGCACGAAACATGAGTTTTAGGTGGAAACAATGATTATGGAGAAATATTTTAAAAAAACACAAATTTTGGTTTGCATTTGAATAATTTAGTATTTACTATCATTCTTTACGAAAAATCTATCCGAGATTTTTTTAATAAAACGAGCAAACAAACGCACGAAACATGAGTTTTCGGTGCAAACAAAGATTATGGAGAAATATTTTAAAATGAACACAAATTTGGTCTGTATTTGAATAATTTAGTATTTACTATCATTCTTTACGAAAAATCTATCCGAGTTTTGTTTTAATGAAACGAGCAAACAAACTCACGAAACATGAGTTTTAGGTGAAACAATGATTATGGAGAAAGATTTTAAAAAAACACAAATTTTGGTTTTCATTTGAATAATTTAGTATTTACTCTCATTCTTTACGAAAAATCTATCCGAGTTTTTTTAATGAAACGAGCAAACAAACGCACGAAACATGAGTTTTTGGTGCAAATAAAGATTATGGAGAAATATTTTAAAATGAACACAAATTTTGGTTTGTATTTACTATCATTCTTTACAAAAAATCTATCTGAGTTTTTTAACATTGAAACGAGCTTACAAACGCACGAAACATAAGTTTTAGGTGCAAACAAAGATTATGGACAAATATTTTAAAATGATCACAAATTTTGGTTTGCATTTGAATAATTTAATATTTACTATCATTCTTTACGGAAAAATCGATCCGAGTTTTCTTGAATGAAAGGAGCAAACAAATGCACGAAACATAAGTTTTAGGTGCAAACAAAGATTGTGGAAAAATATTTTAAAATGAACACAAATTTTGGTTTGTATTTGAATAATTTAGTATTTACTATCATTCTTTACGAAAAATCCATCCGACTTTTTTTTTAATGAAACGAGCAAACAAACGCACGAGACATGAGTTTTAGGGGGAAACAATGATTATGGAGAAAGATTTTAAAAAAACACAAATTTTGGTTTGCATTTGAATAATTTAGTAAATACTATCATTCTTTACGAAAAATCTATCCGCCTTTTTTTTTAATGAAACGAACAAACAAACGCACGAAACATGAGTTTTTGGAGCAAAGAAAGATTATGCATTAATATTTCAAAATGAACAGAAATTTTGGTTTGTATTTACTATCATTCTTTACGAAAAATCTTTCCGAGTTTTTTAACAATGAAACGAGATTACAAACGCACGAAACATAAGTATTAGGTGCAAACAAAGATTATGAAAAAATATTTTAAAATGTACACAAATTTTGGTTTGCATTTGAATAATTTAATATTTACTATCATTCTTTACGGAAAAATCTATCCGAGTGTTTATGAATGAAACGAGCAAACAAACGCACGAAATATGAGTTTTAGGTGCAAACAAAGATTGTGGAAAAATATTTTAAAATGAACACAAATTTTGGTTTGTATTTGAATAATTTAGTATTTACTATCATTCTTTACGAAAAATCCATCCGACTTTTTTTTTAATGAAACGAGCAAACAAACGCACGAGACATGAGTTTTAGGTGGAAACAATGATTATGGAGAAAGATTTTAAGAAAACACAAATTTTGGTTTGCATTTCAATAATTTAATATTTACTATCATTCTTAATGGAAAAATCTATCCGAGTGTTTATGAATGAAACGAGCAAACAAACGCACGAAACATGAGTTTTAGGTGCAAACAAAGACTGTGGAAAAATATTTTAAAATGAACACAAATTTTGGTTTGTATTTGAATAATTTAGTATTTACAATCATTCTTTAAGAAAAATCTATCCGAGTTTTTTTTAATAAAACGAGAAAACAAACGCAGGAAACATGAGTTTTAGGTGGAAACAATGATTATGGAGAAATATTTTAAAAAAACACAAATTTTGGTTTGCATTTGAATAATTTAGTATTTACTATCATTCTTTACGAAAAATCTATCTGAATTTTTTATTGATGAAACGAGCGTAGAAATGCACGAAACATAAGTTTTAGGTGCAAACAAAGATTATGAGAAAATATTTTAAAATGAACACAAATTTTGGTTTGCATTTGAATAATTTAGTATTTACTATCATTCTTTACGAAAAATCTATCCGAGTTTTTTTAATGAAACGAGCAAACAAACACACGAAACATGAGTTTTTGGTGCAAACAGAGATTATGTAGAAATATTTTAAAACGAACGCAAATTTTGGTTCGTATTTACTATCATTCTTTACGAAAAATCTATCCGAGGTTTTTATTAATGAAACGAGCTTACAAACGCACGAAAAATAAGTTTTAGGTGCAAACAAAGATTATGGAAAAATATTTTAAAATAAATACAAATTTTGGTTTGCATTTGAATAATTTAGTATTTTCTATCACTCTTTACGAAAAATCTATCCGAGTTTTTTTTAATGAAACGAGCAAACAAACGCACGAAACATGAGTTTTTGTTGAAAAAAAAAATATTATGGAGAAATATTTTAAAATGAACACAAATTTTGGTTTGTATTTACTATCATTCTTTACGAAAAATCTATCCGAATTTTTTATTGATGAAACGAGCTTAGAAACGCACGAAACATAAGTTTTAGGTGCAAACAAAGATTATGGAAAAATATTTTAAAATGAACACAAATTTTGGTTTGCATTTGAATAATTTAGTATTTACTATCATTCTTTACGAAAAATCTATCTGAGTTTTTGTTAATGAAACGAGCAAATAAACGCACGAAACATGAGTTTTTGGTGCAAACAAAGATTATGGAGAAATATTTTAAAACGAACACAAATTTTGGCTTGTATTTACTATCATTCTTTACGAAAAATCTATCCGATTTTTTTATTAATGAAACGAGCTTATAAACGCACGAAACATAAGTTTTAGGTGCAAACAAAGATTATTGAAAAACATTTTAAAATGAACACAAATTTTGGTTTGCATTTGAATAATTTAGTATTTACTATCATTCTTTACGAAAAATCTATCCGAGTTTTTTTTAATGAAACAAGCTAACAAAAGCGCGAAACATGAGTTTTTAGTGCAAACAAAGATTATGGAGAAATATTTTAAATTGAACACAAATTTTCGTTTGTATTTACTATCATTCTTTACGAAAAATCTAACCGAGTTTTTTATTAATGAAACGAGCTTGCAAATGCGCGAAACATAAGTTTTAGATGTAAACAAAGATTATGGAGAAATATTTTATAATGAACACAAATTTTGATTTGTATTTGAATAATTTAGTATTTACGATCATTCTTTACGAAAAATCTATCCGAGTTTTTTTTAATGAAACAGCAAACAAACGCACGAAACATGAGTTTTAGGTGGAAAGAATGATTATGGAGAAATATTTTAAAAAAACACAAATTTTTGTTTGCATTTGAATAATTTGGTATTCACTTGCATTCTTTACGAAAAATCTATCCGAGTTTGTTTTTGATTTAACCAGCAAACAAACGCACGAAACATGAGTTTTAGGTGGAAACAAAGATTGTGGAAAAATATTTTAAAATGAACACAAATTTTGGTTTGCATTTGAATAATTTAGTATTTACTATCATTCTTTACAAAAAATCTATCCATGTTTTTTATTAATGAAACGAGCTTACAAACGCACGAAACATAAGTTTTAGGTGCAAACAAAGATTATGGAGATATATTTTAAAATGAACACAAATTTTGGTTTGTATTTACTATCATTCTGTACGAAAAATCTATCCGAGTTTTTTTATTATCGAAGCGAGCTTGACATCCCTATGTGCATGATCAGCAGAACATGATCATCCAGCCTGCGAATATACTAGTGTGGATATGTAGCTTCTTACTTGAAGTATGTCTATCTCTATAAACATCCTACATATCACTAGGGACAATTTAGAATGTCATTCGTTGGTTCACAGTTCTACTATCAGAATCATGTATTCTGATGACGTGAACCCGAAGTGTCATTCTTGGTTGATATAAGATTTACATTCACAACCCATACACACTGATATATAAGAAACAACCTTTATTGAATAAATAATAATGTCTTGATACATAATCCATGTCCTAGCACAAATACATTTGGCCTAGGCAATAATCCTACATGAAGATTAAAGCACTTCGATCGGATCGAGGCAACGAATATCTAAGCCTAAACTTTGACGATTATCTGAAAGAGTGTGCAATAGTATCACAACTCACTCCTCCTGGAACACCTCAATGGAATGGTGTGAAACCGAATTTTATTAGATATGGTTAATTCTATGATGAGTCAAACGGATCTTCCTATATCTTTTTGGGGTTATGCCATTGAAACTGCTGCGTTCATTCTTAATAGAATACCATCGAAATATGTTCAAAAGACTCCATATGAGATATGGACTGGGAAGAGTCCGACGTTGTCTTTTCTAAAGATTTAGGGCTGCGAAGCTTATGTTAAGCGTCAGATTTCTGACAAGTTATGACCAAAATCTGACAAATGCTTATTTGGGGGATATCCTACAAGATGATATTTCTTTTACAACCCATCAGATCACAAAGTGTTTGTTGCTCGAAACGGCCACTTTTTGGAAAGGGAGTTTTTTTCCAAAGGAAATAGTGAGAGTAAAATAAATCTCGAAGAAGTTCAAGAACCACATAAAAGTAATGAACAGTTGATGGAAGAGCCACTAGAATCTTCAAGAGTTGAACTGCCAATTATTGAAACACAAGAGCTTCCTCGTAGAACAAGTAGGACCCGTCATAAACTCGAGAGTTCCATAATCTTTGTTTGCACCTAAAACTTATGTTTCGTGCGTTTGTAAGCTCGTTTCATTAAAAAAAAACTGGGATAGATTTTTCGTAAAGATTGATAGTAAATACAAACAAAAATTTGTGTTCATTTTAAAAAATTGCTCCACAATCATTGTTTCCACCTAAAACTCATGTTTAGTGCGTTTGTTTGCTCGTTTCATTAAAAAAAAACTCGGATAGATTTTTCGTAAAGAATGAGAGTAAATAATAAATTATTCATATGCAAACCAAAATTTGTGTTCATTTTAAAATAGTTTTCCATAATCTTTGGTTGTACCTAAAACTTTTGTTTCGTGCGTTTGTAAGCTCGTTTCATTAATAAAAACCTCGGATAGATTTTTCGTAAAGAATGATAGTAAATACGAACCAAAATTTGTGTTCATTTTAAAATATTTCTCCATAATTTTTGTTTGCACTAAAAACTCAGGTTTCGTGCGTTTGTTTGCTCGTTTCATTAAAAAAAACTCGGATAGATTTTCGTAAAGAATGATAGTAAATACTAAATTATTCAAATGCAAACCAAAATTTATGTTCATTTTAAAATATTTTTCCATAATCTTTGTTTGCACCTAAAACTTATGTTTGGTGCATTTGTAAGCTCGTTTCATTAATAAAAAACTCGGATGGATTTTTCGTAAAGAATGATATTAAATACAAACCAAAATTTGTGTTTATTTTATAATATTTCTCCATAATCTTTGTTTGCACCAAAAACTCATGTTTCGTGCGTTTGATTGCTCGTTTCATTAAAAAAAAAACTCGGATAGATTTTTCGTAAAGAATGATAGTAAATACTAAATTATTCAAACGGAAACCTAAATTTGTGTTCATTTGAAAATATTTTTCCATAATCTTTGTTTGCACCTAAAACTTATGTTTCGTGCGTTTGTAAGCTCGTTTCATTAATAAAACCTCGGATAGATTTTTCGTAAAGAATGATAGTAAATACAAACCAAACTTTGTGTTCATTTTGAATTATTTCTCCATAATTTTTGTTTGCACCAAAAACTCAGGTTTCGTGCGTTTGTTTGCTCGTTTCATTAAAAAAAACTCGGATAGATTTTTCGTAATGAATGATAGTAAATACAAAATTATTCAAATGCAAACCAAAATTTGTGTTCATTTTAAAATATTTTTCCATAATCTTTGTTTGCACCTAAGTCTTATGTTTCGTGCGTTTGTAAGCTCGTTTCATTAATAAAAAACACGGATAGATTTTTCGTAAAGAATGATATTAAATACAAACAAAAATTTGTGTTTATTTTATAATATTTCTCCATAATCATTGTTTGCACCAAAAACTCATGTTTCGTGCGTTTGATTGATCGTTTCATTAAAAAAAAAACTCGGATAGAATTTTCGTAAAAAAATATTGTAAATACTAAATTATTGAAACGGAAACCAAAATTTGTGTTCATTTTAAAATATTTTTCCATAATCTTTGTTTGCACCTAAAACTTATGTTTCGTGCGTTTGTAAGCTCGTTTCATTAAAAAAAAACTGGGATAGATTTTTCGTAAAGATTGATAGTAAATACAAACAAAAATTTGTGTTCATTTTGAAAAATTGCTCCACAATCATTGTTTCCACCTAAAACTCATGTTTAGTGCGTTTGTTTGCTCGTTTCATTAAAAAAAAACTCGGATAGATTTTTCGTAAGGAATGAGAGTAAATAATAAATTATTCAAATGCAAACCAAAATTTGTGTTCATTTTAAAATAGATTTTCATAATCTTTGTTTGCACCTAAAACTTTTGTTTCGTGCGTTTGTAAGCTCGTTTCATTAATAAAAACCTCGGAGAGATTTTTCGTAAAGAATGATATTAAATACAAACCAAAATTTGTGTTTATTTTATAATATTTCTCCATAGTCTTTGTTTGCACCAAAAACTCATGTTTCGTGCGTTTGATTGCTCGTTTCATTAAAAAAAAACTAGGATAGATTTTTCGTAAAGAATGATAGTGAATACTAAATTATTCAAACCGAAACCAAAATTTGTGTTCATTTTAAAATATTTTTCCATAATCTTTGTTTGCACCTAAAACTTATGTTTCGTGCGTTTGTAAGCTCGTTTCATTAATAAAAACCTCGGATAGATTTTTCGTAAAGAATGATAGTAAATACAAACCATAATTTGTGTTCATTTTAAATTATTTCTCCATAATTTTTGTTTGCACCAAAAACTCAGGTTTCGTGCGTTTGCTTGCTCGTTTCATTAAAAAAAACTCGGATAGATTTTTCGTAAAGAATGATAGTAAATACTAAATTATTCAAATGCAAACCAAAACTTGTGTTCATTTTAAAATATTTTTCCATAATCTTTGTTTGCACCTACATCTTATGTTTCGTGCGTTTGTATGCTTGTTTCATTAATAAAAAACTCGGATTGATTTTTCGTAAAGAATGATAGTAAATACTAAATTATTCAAATACAAACCAAAATTTGTGTTCATTTTAAAATATTTTTCCATAATCTTTGTTTGCACCTAAAACTTATGTTTCGTGCGTTTGTAAGCTCGTTTCATTAAAAAAAAACTGGGATAGATTTTTCGTAAAGATTGATAGTAAATACAAACAAAAATTTGTGTTCATTTTAAAAAATTGCTCCACAATCATTGTTTCCACCTAAAACTCATGTTTAGTGCGTTTGTTTGCTCGTTTCATTAAAAAAAAAATCGGATAGATTTTTCGTAAAGAATGAGAGTAAATAATAAATTATTCAAATGCAAACCAAAATTTGTGTTCATTTTAAAATAGATTTCCATAATCTTCGTTTGCACCTAAAACTTTTGTTTCGTGCGTTTGTAAGCTCGTTTCATTAATAAAAACCTCGGAGAGATTTTTCGTAAAGAATGATATTAAATACAAACCAAAATTTGTGTTTATTTTATAATATTTCTCCATAGTCTTTGTTTGCACCAAAAACTCATGTTTCGTGCGTTTGATTGCTCGTTTCATTAAAAAAAAACTAGGATAGATTTTTCGTAAAGAATGATAGTGAATACTAAATTATTCAAACGGAAACCAAAATTTGTGTTCATTTTAAAATATTTTTCCATAATCTTTGTTTGCACCTACATCTTATGTTTCGTGCATTTGTATGCTCGTTTCATTAATAAAAAACTCGGATTGATTTTTCGTAAAGAATGATAGTAAATACTAAATTATTCAAATACAAACCAAAATTTGTGTTCATTTTAAAATATTTTTCCATAATCTTTGTTTGCACCTAAAACTTATGTTTCGTGCGTTTGTAAGCTCGTTTCGACAATAAAAAACTCGGATAGATTATTCGTAAAGAATGATATTAAATACAAAAGAAAATTTTGGTTTATTTTATAATATTTCTCCATAATCTTTGTTTGCACCAAAAACTCAGGTTTCGTGCGTTTGTTTGCTCGTTTCATTAAAAAAAACTCGGATAGATTTTTCGTAAAGAATGATAGTAAATACTAAATTATTCAAATGCAAACCAAAATTTGTGTTCATTTTAAAATATTTTTCCATAATCTTTGTTTGCACCTACATCTTATGTTTCGTGCGTTTGTATGCTCGTTTCATTAATAAAAAACTCGGATTGATTTTTCGTAAAGAATGATAGTAAATACTAAATTATTCAAATACAAACCAAAATTTGTGTTCATTTTAAAATATTTTTCCATAATCTTTGTTTGCACCTAAAACTTATGTTTCGTGCGTTTGTAAGCTCGTTTCATTAAAAAAAAACTGGGATAGATTTTTCGTAAAGATTGATAGTAAATACAAACAAAAATTTGTGTTCATTTTAAAAAATTGCTCCACAATCATTGTTTCCACCTAAAACTCATGTTTAGTGCGTTTGTTTGCTCGTTTCATTAAAAAAAAAATCGGACAGATTTTTCGTAAAGAATGAGAGTAAATAATAAATTATTCAAATGCAAACCAAAATTTGTGTTCATTTTAAAATAGATTTCCATAATCTTCGTTTGCACGTAAAACTTTTGTTTCGTGCGTTTGTAAGCTCGTTTCATTAATAAAAACCTCGGAGAGAGTTTTCGTAAAGAATGATATTAAATACAAACCAAAATTTGTGTTTATTTTATAATATTTCTCCATAGTCTTTGTTTGCACCAAAAACTCATGTTTCGTGCGTTTGATTGCTCGTTTCATTAAAAAAAAACTAGGATAGATTTTTCGTAAAGAATGATAGTGAATACTAAATTATTCAAACGGAAACCAAAATTTGTGTTCATTTTAAAATATTTTTCCATAATCTTTGTTTGCACCTACATCTTATGTTTCGTGCATTTGTATGCTCGTTTCATTAATAAAAAACTCAGATTGATTTTTCGTAAAGAATGATAGTAAATACTAAATTATTCAAATACAAACCAAAATTTGTGTTCATTTTAAAATATTTTTCCATAATCTTTGTTTGCACCTAAAACTTATGTTTCGTGCGTTTGTAAGCTCGTTTCAACAATAAAAAACTCGGATAGATTATTCGTAAAGAATGATATTAAATACAAAAGAAAATTTTGGTTTATTTTATAATATTTCTCCATAATCTTTGTTTGCACCAAAAACTCATGTTTCGTGCGTTTGATTGCTCGTTTCATTAAAAAAAAAAACTCGGATAGATTTTTTGTAAAGAATGATAGTGAATACTAAATTATTCAAACGGAAACCAAAATTTGTGTTCATTTTAAAATATTTTTCCATAATCTTTGTTTGCACCTAAAACTTATGTTTCGTGCGTTTGTAAGCTCGTTTCATTAATAAAAAACTGGGATAGATTTTTCGTAAAGAATGATAGTAAATACAAACCAAAATTTGTGTTCATTTTAAAAAATTGCTCCACAATCATTGTTTCCACCTAAAACTCATGTTTCGTGCGTTTGTTTGAAAAAAACTCGGATATATTTTTCGTAAAGAATGAGAGTAAATAATAAATTATTCAAATGCAAACCAAAATTTGTGTTCATTTTAAAATAGTTTTCCATAATCTTTGGTTGTACCTAAAAGTTTTGTTTCGTGCGTTTGTAAGCTCGTTTCATTAATAAAAACCTCGGATAGATTTTTCGTAAAGAATGATAGTAAATACGAACCAAAATTTGTGTTCATTTTAAAATATTTCTCCATAATTTTTGTTTGCACTAAAAACTCAGGTTTCGTGCGTTTGTTTGCTCGTTTCATTAAAAAAAACTCGGATAGATTTTCGTAAAGAATGATAGTAAATACTAAATTATTCAAATGCAAACCAAAATTTATGTTCATTTTAAAATATTTTTCCATAATCTTTGTTTGCACCTAAAACTTATGTTTCGTGCATTTGTAAGCTCGTTTCATTAATAAAAAACTCGGATGGATTTTTCGTAAAGAATGATATTAAATACAAACCAAAATTTGTGTTTATTTTATAATATTTCTCCATAATCTTTGTTTGCACCAAAAACTCATGTTTCGTCCGTTTGGTTGCTCGTTTCATTAAAAAAAAAAACTCGGATAGATTTTTTGTAAAGAATGATAGTGAATACTAAATTATTCAAACGGAAACCAAAATTTGTGTTCATTTTAAAATATTTTTCCATAATCTTTGTTTGCACCTTAAACTTATGTTTCGTGCGTTAGTAAGCTCGTTTCATTAATAAAAAACTGGGATAGATTTTTCGTAAAGAATGATAGTAAATACAAACCAAAATTTGTGTTCATTTTAAAAAATTGCTCCACAATCATTGTTTCCACCTAAAACTCATGTTTCGTGCGTTTGTTTGAAAAAAACTCGGATAGATTTTTCGTAAAGAATGAGAGTAAATAATAAATTATTCAAATGCAAACCAAAATTTGTGTTCATTTTAAAATAGTTTTCCATAATCTTTGGTTGTACCTAAAACTTTTGTTTCGTGCGTTTGTAAGCTCGTTTCATTAATAAAAACCTCGGATAGATTTTTCGTAAAGAATGATAGTAAATACGAACCAAAATTTGTGTTCATTTTAAAATATTTCTCCATAATTTTTGTTTGCACTAAAAACTCAGGTTTCGTGCGTTTGTTGGCTCGTTTCATTAAAAAAAACTCGGATAGATTTTCGTAAAGAATGATAGTAAATACTAAATTATTCAAATGCAAACCAAAATTTATGTTCATTTTAAAATATTTTTCCATAATCTTTGTTTGCACCTAAAACTTATGTTTCGTGCATTTGGAAGCTCGTTTCATTAATAAAAAACTCGGATGGATTTTTCGTAAAGAATGATATTAAATACAAACCAAAATTTGTGTTTATTTTATAATATTTCTCCATAATCTTTGTTTGCACCAAAAACTCATGTTTCGTGCGTTTGATTGCTCGTTTCATTAAAAAAAAAACTCGGATAGATTTTTCGTAAAGAATGATAGTAAATACTAAATTATTCAATCGGAAACCTAAATTTGTGTTCATTTTAAAATATTTTTCCATAATCTTTGTTTGCACCTAAAACTTATGTTTCGTGCGTTTGTAAGCTCGTTCCATTAATAAAAACCTCGGATTGATTTTTCGTAAAGAATGATAGTAAATACAAACCAAACTTTGTGTTCATTTTGAATTATTTCTCCATAATTTTTGTTTGCACCAAAAACACAGGTTTCGTGCGTTTGTTTGCTCGTTTCATTAAAAAAAACTCGGATAGATTTTTCGTAAAGAATGATAGTAAATACTAAATTATTCAAATGCAAACCAAAATTTGTGTTCATTTTAAAATATTTTTCCATAATCTTTGTTTGCACCTAAGTCTTATGTTTCGTGCGTTTGTAAGCTCGTTTCATTAATAAAAAACACGGATAGATTTTTCGTAAAGAATGATATTAAATACAAACAAAAATTTGTGTTTATTTTATAATATTTCTCCATAATCATTGTTTGCACCAAAAACTCATGTTTCGTGCGTTTGATTGCTCGTTTCATTAAAAAAAAAACTCGTATAGAATTTTCGTAAAAAATGATAGTAAATACTAAATTATTCAAACGGAAACCAAAATTTGTGTTCCTTTTAAAATATTTTTCCATAATCATTGTTTGCACCTAAAACTAATGTTTCGTGCGTTTGTAAGCTCGTTTCATTAAAAAAAAACTGGGATAGATTTTTCGTAAAGAATGATAGTAAATACAAACCAAAATTTGTGTTCATTTTAAAAAATTGCTCCACAATCATTATTTCCACCTAAAACTAATGTTTCGTGCGTTTGTTTGCTCGTTTCATTAAAAAAAAACTCGGATAGATTTTTCGTAAAGAATAAGAGTAAATAATAAATTATTCAAATGCAAACCAAAATTTGTGTTCATTTTAAAATAGTTTTCCATAATCTTTGTTTGCACCTAAAACTTTTGTTTCGTGCGTTTGTAAGCTCGTTTCATTAATAAAAACCTCAGATAGATTTTTCGTAAAGAATGATAGTAAATACAAACCAAAATTTGTGTTCATTTTAAAATCTTTTTCCATAATCTTTGTTTGCGCCTAAAACTTATGTTTCGTGCGTTTGTAAGCTCGTTTCATTAATAAAAAACTCGGATTGATTTTTCGTAAAGAATGATATTAAATACAAACCAAAATTTGTGTTTATTTTATAATATTTCTCCATAATCTTTGTATGCACCAAAAACTCATGTTTCGTGCGTTTGATTGCTCGTTTCATTAAAAAAAAAAACTCTGATAGATTTTTCGTAAAGAACGATAGTAAATACTAAATTATTCAAACGGAAACCTGAATTTGTGTTCATTGTAAAATATTTTTCCATAATCTTTGTTTGCACCTAAAACTTATGTTTCGTGCGTTTGTAAGCTCGTTTCATTAAAAAAAAACTGGGATAGATTTTTCGTAAAGAATGATAGTAAATACAAACCAAAATTTGTGTTCATTTTAAAAAATTGCTCCACAATCATTGTTTCCACCTAAAACTCATGTTCGTGCGTTTGTTTGCTCGTTTCAATAAAAAAAAACTCGGATAGATTTTTCGTAAAGAATGAGAGTAAATAACAAATTATTCAAATGCAAACCAAAATTTGTGTTCATTTTAAAATAGTTTCCCATTATCTTTGTTTGCACCTAAAACTTTTGTTTCGTGCGTTTGTAAGCTCGTTTCATTAATAAAAACCTCGGATAGATTTTTCATAAAGAAAGATAGTAAATACAAACCAAAATTTGTGTTCATTTTAAAATCTTTTTCCATAATCTTTGTTTGCACCTAAAACTTATGTTTCGTGCGTTTGTAAGCTCGTTTCATTAATAAAAAACTCGGATTGATTTTTCGTAAAGAATGATATTAAATACAAACCAAAATTTGTGTTTATTTTATAATATTTCTCCATAATCTTTGTTTGCACCAAAAACTCATGTTTCGTGCGTTTGATTGCTCGTTTCATTAAAAAAAAAACTCTGATAGATTTTTCGTAAAGAATGATAGTAAATACTAAATTATTCAAACGGAAACCTAAATTTGTGTTCATTTTAAAATATTTTTCCATAATCTTTGTTTGCACCTAAAACTTATGTTTCGTGCGTTTGTAAGCTCGTTTCATTAATAAAAACGTCGGATAGATTTTTCGTAAAGAATGATAGTAAATACAAACCAAAATTTGTGTTCATTTTGAATTATTTCTCCATAATTTTTGTTTGCACCAAAAACTCAGGTTTCGTGCGTTTGTTTGCTCGTTTCATTAAAAAAAACTCGGATAGATTTTACGTATAGAATGATCGTAAATACTAAATTATTCAAATGCAAACCAAAATTTGTGTTCATTTTAAAAAAAATTTCCATAATCTTTGTTTGCACCTAAGTCTTATGTTTCGCCCGTTTGTAAGCTCGTTTCATTAATAAAAAACTCGGATAGATTTTTCGTAAAGAATGATATTAAATACAAACAAAAATTTGTGTTTATTTTATAATATTTCTCCATAATCATTGTTTGCACCAAAAACTCATGTTTCGTGCGTTTGATTGCTCGTTTCATTAAAAAAAAAACTCGGATAGAATTTTCGTAAAAAATGATAGTAAATACTAAATTATTCAAACGGAAACCAAAATTTGCGTTCCTTTTAAAAGAGTCTTCCATAATCTTTGTTTGCACCTAAAACTTTTGTTTCGTGCGTTTGTAAGCTCGTTTCATTAATAAAAAGCTCGGACAGATTTTTCGTAAAGAATGATAGTAAATACAATCCAAAATTTGTGTTCATTTTAAAATATTTTTCCATAATCTTTGTTTGCACCTAAAACTTATGTTTCGTGCGTTTGTAAGCTCGTTTCATTAATAAAAACCTCGGATAGATTTTTCGTAAAGAATGATAGTAAATACAATCCAAAATTTGTGTTCATTTTGAATTATTTCTCCATAATTTTTGTTTGCACCAAAAACTCAGGTTTCTTGCGTTTGTTTGCTCGTTTCATTAAAAAAAACTCGGATAGATTTTACTCATAGAATGATAGTAAATACTAAATTATTCAAATGCAAACCAAAATTTGTGTTCATTTTAAAAAAAAATTCCATAATCTTTGTTTGCACCTAAGTCTTATGTTTCGCGCGTTTGTAAGCTCGTTTCATTAATAAAAAACTCGGATAGATTTATCGTAAAGAATGATATTAAATACAAACAAAAATTTGTGTTTATTTTATAATATTTCTCCATAATCATTGTTTGCACCAAAAACTCATGTTTCGTGCGTTTGATTGCTCGTTTCATTAAAAAACAAACTCGGATAGAATTTTCGTAAAAAATGATAGTAAATACTAAATTATTCAAACGGAAACCAAAATTTGCGTTCCTTTTAAAATATTTTTCCATAATCTTGGTTTGCACCTAAAACTTATGTTTCGTGCGTTTGTAAGCTCGTTTCATTAAAAAAAAACTGGGATAGATATTTCGTAAAGAATGATAGTAAATACAAACCAAAATTTGTGTTCATTTTAAAAAATTGCTCCACAGTCGTTGTTTCCACCTAAAACTCGTGTTTCGTGCGTTTGTTTGCTCGTTTCATTAAAAAAAAACTCGGATAGATTTTTCGTAAAGAATGAGAGTAAATAATAAATTATTCAAATGCAAACCAAAATTTGTGTTCATTTTAAAAGAGTCTTCCATAATCTTTGTTTGCACCTAAAACTTTTGTTTCGTGCGTTTGTAAGCTCGTTTCAATAATAAAAAACTCGGATAGATTTTTCGTAAAGAATGATATTAAATACAAACAAAAATTTGTGTTTATTTTATAATATTTCTCCATAATCATTGTTTGCACCAAAAACTCATGTTTCGTGCGTTTGATTGCTCGTTTCATTAAAAAAAAAACTCGGATAGAATTTTCGTAAAAAATGATAGTAAATACTAAATTATTCAAACGGAAACCAAAATTTGCGTTCCTTTTAAAATATTTTTGCATAATCTTGGTTTGCACCTAAAACTTATGTTTCGTGCGTTTGTAAGCTCGTTTCATTAAAAAAAAACTGGGATAGATATTTCGTAAAGAATGATAGTAAACACAAACCAAAATTTGTGTTCATTTTAAAAAATTGCTCCACAATCGTTGTTTCCACCTAAAACTCGTGTTTCGTGCGTTTGTTTGCTCGTTTCATTAAAAAAAAACTCGGATAGATTTTTTGTAAAGAATGAGAGTAAATAATAAATTATTCAAATGCAAACCAAAATTTGTGTTCATTTTAAAAGAGTCTTCCATAATCTTTGTTTGCACCTAAAACTTTTGTTTCGTGCGTTTGTAAGCTCGTTTCATTAATAAAACCTCGGATAGATTTTTCGTAAAGAATGATAGTAAATACAATCCTAAATTTGTGTTCATTTTAAAATATTTTTCCATAATCTTTGTTTGCACCTAAAACTTATGTTTCGTGCGTTTGTAAGCTCGTTTCATTAATAAAAAACTCGGATTGATTTTTCGTAAAGAATGATATTAAATACAAACCAAAATTTGTGTTTATTTTATAATATTTCTCCATAATCTTTGTTTGCACCAAAAACTCATGTTTCGTGCGTTTGATTGCTCGTTTCATTAAAAAAAAAAACTCTAATAGATTTTTCGTAAAGAATGATAGTAAATACTAAATTATTCAAACGGAAACCTAAATTTGTGTTCATTTTAAAATATTTTTCCATAATCTTTGTTTGCACCTAAAACTTATGTTTCGTGCGTTTGTAAGCTCGTTTCATTAATAAAAACCTCGGATAGATTTTTCGTAAAGAATGATTGTAAATACAAACCAAAATTTGTGTTCATTTTGAATTATTTCTCCATAATTTTTGTTTGCACCAAAAACTCAGGTTTCGTGCGTTTGTTTGCTCGTTTCATTAAAAAAAACTCGGATAGATTTTACGTATAGAATGATAGTAAATACTAAATTATTCAAATGCAAACCAAAATTTGTGTTCATTTTAAAAAAAAATTCCATAATCTTTGTTTGCACCTAAGTCTTATGTTTCGCGCGTTTGTAAGCTCGTTTCATTAATAAAAAACTCGGATAGATTTTTCGTAAAGAATGATATTAAATACAAACAAAAATTTGTGTTTATTTTATAATATTTCTCCATAATCATTGTTTGCACCAAAAACTCATGTTTCGTGCGTTTGATTGCTCGTTTCATTAAAAAAAAAACTCGGATAGAATTTTCGTAAAAAATGACAGTAAAGACTAAATTATTCAAACGGAAACCAAAATTTGCGTTCCTTTTAAAATATTTTTCCATAATCTTGGTTTGCACCTAAAACTTATGTTTCGTGCGTTTGTAAGCTCGTTTCATTAAAAAAAACTGGGATAGATATTTCGTAAAGAATGATAGTAAATACAAACCAAAATTTGTGTTCATTTTAAAAAATTGCTCCACAGTCGTTGTTTCCACCTAAAACTCGTGTTTCGTGCGTTTGTTTGCTCGTTTCATTAAAAAAAAACTCGGATAGATTTTTCGTAAAGAATGAGAGTAAATAATAAATTATTCAAATGCAAACCAAAATTTGTGTTCATTTTAAAAGAGTCTTCCATAATCTTTGTTTGCACCTAAAACTTTTGTTTCGTGCGTTTGTAACCTCGTTTCATTAATAAAAACCTCGGATAGATTTTTCATAAAGAATGATAGTAAATACAAACCAAAATTTGTGTTCATTTTAAAATATTTTTCCATAATCTTTGTTTGCACCTAAAACTTATGTTTCGTGCGTTTGTAAGCTCGTTTCATTAATAAAAAACTCGAATTGATTTTTCGTAAAGAATGATATTAAATACAAACCAAAATTTGTGTTTATTTTATAATATTTCTCCATAATCTTTCTTTGCACCAAAAACCCATGTTTCGTGCGTTTGATTGCTCGTTTCATTAAAAAAAAACTCGGATAGATTTTTCGTAAAGAATGATAGTAAATACTAAATTATTCAAACGGAAACCAAAATTTGTGTTCATTTTAAAATATTTTTCCATAATCTTTGTTTGCACCTAAAACTTTTGCTTCGTGCGTTTGTAAGCTCGTTTCCTTAAAAAAAACCTCGGATAGATTTTTCGTAAAGAATGATAGTAAATACAAACCAAAATTTGTGTTCATTTTAAAATATTTCTCCATAATTTTTGTTTGCACCAAAAACTCAGGTTTCGTGCGTTTGTTTGCTCGTTTCATGAAAAAAAAACTCGGACAGATTTTCCGTAAAGAATGATAGTAAATACTAAATTATTCAAATACAAACCAAAATTTGTGTTTATTTTAAAATATTTTTCCATAATCTTTGTTTGCACCTAAAACTTATGTTTCGTGCGTTTGTAAGCTCGTTTCAACAATAAAAAACTCGGATAGATTTTTTGTAAAGAATGATATTAAATACAAACCAAAATTTGTGTTTATTTTATAATATTTCTCCATAATCTTTGTTTGCACCAAAAACTCATGTTTCGTGCGTTTGATTGCTCGTTTCATTAAAAAAAAAACTCGGATAGAATTTTCGTAAAAAATGATAGTAAATACTAAATTATTCAAACGGAAACCAAAATTTGCGTTCCTTTTAAAATATTTTTGCATAATCTTGGTTTGCACCTAAAACTTATGTTTCGTGCGTTTGTAAGCTCGTTTCATTAAAAAAAAACTGGGATAGATATTTCGTAAAGAATGATAGTAAATACAAACCAAAATTTGTGTTCATTTTAAAAAATTGCTCCACAATCGTTGTTTCGACCTAAAACTCGTGTTTCGTGCGTTTGTTTGCTCGTTTCATTAAAAAAAACTGGGATAGATTTTTCGTAAAGAATGAGAGTAAATAATAAATTATTCAAATGCAAACCAAAATTTGTGTTCATTTTAAAAGAGTCTTCCATAATCTTTGTTTGCACCTAAAACTTTTGTTTCGTGCGTTTGTAAGCTCGTTTCATTAATAAAAAGCTCGGACAGATTTTTCGTAAAGAATGATAGTAAATACAATCCAAAATTTGTGTTCATTTTAAAATATTTTTCCATAATCTTTGTTTGCACCTAAAACTTATGTTTCGTGCGTTTGTAAGCTCGTTTCATTAATAAAAACCTCGGATAGATTTTTCGTAAAGAATGATAGTAAATACAATCCAAAATTTGTGTTCATTTTGAATTATTTTCCATAATTTTTGTTTGCACCAAAAACTCAGGTTTCTTGCGTTTGTTTGCTCGTTTCATTAAAAAAAACTCGGATAGATTTTACTCATAGAATGATAGTAAATACTAAATTATTCAAATGCAAACCAAAATTTGTGTTCATTTTAAAAAAAAATTCCATAATCTTTGTTTGCACCTAAGTCTTATGTTTCGCGCGTTTGTAAGCTCGTTTCATTAATAAAAAACTCGGATAGATTTATCGTAAAGAATGATATTAAATACAAACAAAAATTTGTGTTTATTTTATAATATTTCTCCATAATCATTGTTTGCACCAAAAACTCATGTTTCGTGCGTTTGATTGCTCGTTTCATTAAAAAACAAACTCGGATAGAATTTTCGTAAAAAATGATAGTAAATACTAAATTATTCAAACGGAAACCAAAATTTGCGTTCCTTTTAAAATATTTTCCATAATCTTGGTTTGCACCTAAAACTTATGTTTCGTGCGTTTGTAAGCTCGTTTCATTAAAAAAAAACTGGGATAGATATTTCGTAAAGAATGATAGTAAATACAAACCAAAATTTGTGTTCATTTTAAAAAATTGCTCCACAGTCGTTGTTTCCACCTAAAACTCGTGTTTCGTGCGTTTGTTTGCTCGTTTCATTAAAAAAAAACTCGGATAGATTTTTCGTAAAGAATGAGAGTAAATAATAAATTATTCAAATGCAAACCAAAATTTGTGTTCATTTTAAAAGAGTCTTCCATAATCTTTGTTTGCACCTAAAACTTTTGTTTCGTGCGTTTGTAAGCTCGTTTCAATAATAAAAAACTCGGATAGATTTTTCGTAAAGAATGATATTAAATACAAACAAAAAT
Source organism: Juncus effusus (assembly GCA_027726005.1). Classification (NCBI taxonomy): domain Eukaryota; kingdom Viridiplantae; phylum Streptophyta; class Magnoliopsida; order Poales; family Juncaceae; genus Juncus; species Juncus effusus. Next base: position 4,283,864 of record CM050892.1, read on the forward strand.
TTGTGTTTATTTTATAATATTTCTCCATAATCATTGTTTGCACCAAAAACTCATGTTTCGTGCGTTTGATTGCTCGTTTCATTAAAAAAAAAACTCGGATAGAATTTTCGTAAAAAATGATAGTAAATACTAAATTATTCAAACGGAAACCAAAATTTGCGTTCCTTTTAAAATATTTTTGCATAATCTTGGTTTGCACCTAAAACTTATGTTTCGTGCGTTTGTAAGCTCGTTTCATTAAAAAAAAACTGGGATAGATATTTCGTAAAGAATGATAGTAAACACAAACCAAAATTTGTGTTCATTTTAAAAAATTGCTCCACAATCGTTGTTTCCACCTAAAACTCGTGTTTCGTGCGTTTGTTTGCTCGTTTCATTAAAAAAAAACTCGGATAGATTTTTTGTAAAGAATGAGAGTAAATAATAAATTATTCAAATGCAAACCAAAATTTGTGTTCATTTTAAAAGAGTCTTCCATAATCTTTGTTTGCACCTAAAACTTTTGTTTCGTGCGTTTGTAAGCTCGTTTCATTAATAAAACCTCGGATAGATTTTTCGTAAAGAATGATAGTAAATACAATCCAAAATTTGTGTTCATTTTAAAATATTTTTCCATAATCTTTGTTTGCACCTAAAACTTATGTTTCGTGCGTTTGTAAGCTCGTTTCATTAATAAAAAACTCGGATTGATTTTTCGTAAAGAATGATATTAAATACAAACCAAAATTTGTGTTTATTTTATAATATTTCTCCATAATCTTTGTTTGCACCAAAAACTCATGTTTCGTGCGTTTGATTGCTCGTTTCATTAAAAAAAAAAACTCTAATAGATTTTTCGTAAAGAATGATAGTAAATACTAAATTATTCAAACGGAAACCTAAATTTGTGTTCATTTTAAAATATTTTTCCATAATCTTTGTTTGCACCTAAAACTTATGTTTCGTGCGTTTGTAAGCTCGTTTCATTAATAAAAACCTCGGATAGATTTTTCGTAAAGAATGATTGTAAATACAAACCAAAATTTGTGTTCATTTTGAATTATTTCTCCATAATTTTTGTTTGCACCAAAAACTCAGGTTTCGTGCGTTTGTTTGCTCGTTTCATTAAAAAAAACTCGGATAGATTTTACGTATAGAATGATAGTAAATACTAAATTATTCAAATGCAAACCAAAATTTGTGTTCATTTTAAAAAAAAATTCCATAATCTTTGTTTGCACCTAAGTCTTATGTTTCGCGCGTTTGTAAGCTCGTTTCATTAATAAAAAACTCGGATAGATTTTTCGTAAAGAATGATATTAAATACAAACAAAAATTTGTGTTTATTTTATAATATTTCTCCATAATCATTGTTTGCACCAAAAACTCATGTTTCGTGCGTTTGATTGCTCGTTTCATTAAAAAAAAAACTCGGATAGAATTTTCGTAAAAAATGACAGTAAAGACTAAATTATTCAAACGGAAACCAAAATTTGCGTTCCTTTTAAAATATTTTTCCATAATCTTGGTTTGCACCTAAAACTTATGTTTCGTGCGTTTGTAAGCTCGTTTCATTAAAAAAAACTGGGATAGATATTTCGTAAAGAATGATAGTAAATACAAACCAAAATTTGTGTTCATTTTAAAAAATTGCTCCACAGTCGTTGTTTCCACCTAAAACTCGTGTTTCGTGCGTTTGTTTGCTCGTTTCATTAAAAAAAAACTCGGATAGATTTTTCGTAAAGAATGAGAGTAAATAATAAATTATTCAAATGCAAACCAAAATTTGTGTTCATTTTAAAAGAGTCTTCCATAATCTTTGTTTGCACCTAAAACTTTTGTTTCGTGCGTTTGTAACCTCGTTTCATTAATAAAAACCTCGGATAGATTTTTCATAAAGAATGATAGTAAATACAAACCAAAATTTGTGTTCATTTTAAAATATTTTTCCATAATCTTTGTTTGCACCTAAAACTTATGTTTCGTGCGTTTGTAAGCTCGTTTCATTAATAAAAAACTCGAATTGATTTTTCGTAAAGAATGATATTAAATACAAACCAAAATTTGTGTTTATTTTATAATATTTCTCCATAATCTTTCTTTGCACCAAAAACCCATGTTTCGTGCGTTTGATTGCTCGTTTCATTAAAAAAAAACTCGGATAGATTTTTCGTAAAGAATGATAGTAAATACTAAATTATTCAAACGGAAACCAAAATTTGTGTTCATTTTAAAATATTTTTCCATAATCTTTGTTTGCACCTAAAAATTTTGCTTCGTGCGTTTGTAAGCTCGTTTCCTTAAAAAAAACCTCGGATAGATTTTTCGTAAAGAATGATAGTAAATACAAACCAAAATTTGTGTTCATTTTAAAATATTTCTCCATAATTTTTGTTTGCACCAAAAACTCAGGTTTCGTGCGTTTGTTTGCTCGTTTCATGAAAAAAAAACTCGGACAGATTTTCCGTAAAGAATGATAGTAAATACTAAATTATTCAAATACAAACCAAAATTTGTGTTTATTTTAAAATATTTTTCCATAATCTTTGTTTGCACCTAAAACTTATGTTTCGTGCGTTTGTAAGCTCGTTTCAACAATAAAAAACTCGGATACATTTTTTGTAAAGAATGATATTAAATACAAACCAAAATTTGTGTTTATTTTATAATATTTCTCCATAATCTTTGTTTGCACCAAAAACTCATGTTTCGTGCGTTTGATTGCTCGTTTCATTAAAAAAAAACTCGGATAGATTTTTCGTAAAGAATGATAGTAAATACTAAATTATTCAAACGGAAACCAAAATTTGTGTTCATTTTAAAATAGTTTTCCGTAATCTTTGTTTGCACCTAAAACTTTTGTTTCGTGCGTTTGTAAGCTCGTTTCATTAACAAAAAACTCGGATAGATTTTTCGTAAAGAATGATAGTAAATCCAAACCAAAATTTGTGTTCATTTTAAATTATTTCTCCAGAATTTTTGTTTGCACCAAAAACTTAGGTTTCGTGCGTTTGTTCGCTCGTTTCATTAAAAAAAACTCGGATAGATTTTCCGTAAAGAATGATAGTAAATACTAAATTATTCAAATACAAACCAAAATTTGTGTTCATTTTAAAATATTTTTCCATAATCTTTGTTTGCACCTAAAATTATGTTTCGTGCGTTTGTAAGCTCGTTTCAATAATAAAAAACTCGGATAGATTTTTCGTAAAGAATGATATTAAATACAAACCAAAATTTGTGTTTATTTTATAATATTTCTCCATAATCTTTGTTTGCACCAAAAACTCATGTTTCGTGCGTTTGATTGCTCGTTTCATTAAAAAAAAAACTCGGATAGATTTTTCGTAAAGAATGACAGTAAATACTAAATTATTCAAACGGAAACCAAAATTTGTGCTCATTTTAAAATACTTTTCCATAATCTTTGTTTGCACCTAAAACATATGTTTCATGCGTTTGTAAGCTCGTTTCATTAACAAAAAACTCGGATAGATTTTTCGTAAAGAATGATAGTAAATCCAAACCAAAATTTGTGTTCATTTTAAAATATTTCTCCATAATTTTTGTTTGCACAAAAAATCAGGTTTCGTGCGTTTATTTGGTTTCATTAAAAAAAACTGGGATAGATTTTCGTAAAGAATGATAGTAAATACTAAATTATTCAAATGCAAACAAAAATTTATGTTAATTATAAAATATTTTTCCATAATATTTGTTTGCACCTAAAACTTATGTTTCATGCATTTGTAAGCTCGTTTCATTAGTAAAAAACTCGGATGGATTTTTCGTAAAGAATGATATTAAATACAAACCAAAATTTGTGTTTATTTTATAATATTTCTCCATAATCTTTGTTTGCACCAAAAACTCGTGTTTCGTGCGTTTGATTGCTCGTTTTATTAAAAAAAAACTCGGATATATTTTTCGTAAAGAATGATAGTAAATACTAAATTATTCAAACGGAAACCAAAATTTGTGTTCATTTTAAAATATTTTTCCATAATCTTTGTTTGCACCTAAAACTTTTGTTTCGTGCGTTTGTAAGCTCGTTTCATTAAAAAAAACCTCGGATAGATTTTTCGTAAAGAATGATAGTAAATACAAACCAAAATTTGTGTTCATTTTAATATATTTCTCCATAATTTTTGTTTGCACCAAAAACTCAGGTTTCGTGCGTTTGTTTGCTCGTTTCATTTAAAAAAACTGGGATAGATTTTCGTAAAGAACGATAGTAAATACTAAATTATTCAAATGCAAACCAAAATTTATGTTAATTTTAAAATATTTTTCCATAATATTTGTTTGCACCTAAAACTTATGTTTCGTGCATTTGTAAGCTCGTTTCATTAGTAAAAAACTCGGATGGATTTTTCGTAAAGAATGATATTAAATACAAACCAAAATTTGGGTTTATTTTATAATATTTCTCCATAATCTTTGTTTGCACCAAAAACTCATGTTTCGTGCGTTTGATTGCTCGTTTCATTAAAAAAAAAACTCGGATATATTTTTCGTAAAGAATGATAGAAAATACTAAATTATTCAAACGGAAACCAAAATTTGTGTTCATTTTAAAATATTTTTCCACAATCTTTGTTTGCACCTAAAACTTATGTTTCGTGCGTTTGTAAGCTCGTTCCATTAATAAAAAACTCGGATAGATTTTTCGTAAAGAATGATAGTAAATCCAAACCAAAATTTGTGTTCATTTTAAAATATTTCTCCATAATATTTGTTTGCACCAAAAACTCAGGTTTCGTGCATTTGTTTGCTCGTGTCATTAAAAAAACTCGGATAGATTTTTCGCAAAGAATGATAGTAAATACTAAATTATTCAAATGCAAACCCAAATTTGTGTTTTTTTTAAAATATTTCTCCACAATAATTTTCCTCCTAAAACTCATGTTTCGTGCGTTTGTTTGCTCGTTTTATTAAAAAAAACTCGGATAGATTTTTCGTAAAGAATGATAGTAAATACTAAATTATTCAAATGCAAACCAAAATTTGTGTTTATTTTATAATATTTCTCCATAATCTTTGTTTGCACAAAAAACTCATGTTTCGTGCGTTTGATTGCTCGTTTCATTAAAAAAAACCTCGGATATATTTTTCGTAAAGAATGAGAGTAAATACTAAATTATTCAAATGCAAACCAAAATTTGGGTTTTTTTAAAATATTTCTCCATAATCATTGTTGCCACCTAAAACTCATGTTTCGTGCGTTTGTTTGCTCGTTTCATTAAAAAAAAACTCGGATAGCTTTTTACTAAATTGTTCAAATACAAATCAAAATTTGTGTTTGTTTTAAAGTATTTTTCCACAATCTTTGTTTGCACCTAAAACTCATGTTTCGTGCGTTTGTTTGCTCGTTTCATTCATAAAAACTCGGATAGATTTTTCCGTAAAGAATAATAGTAAATACAAACCAAAATTTGTGTTCATTTTAAAATATTTTTCCATAATCTTTGTTTGCAAATAAAACTTATGTTTCGTGCATTTCTAAGCTCGTTTCATTATTAAAAAACTCGGATAGATTTTTCGTAAAGAATGATATTAAATACAAACCAAAATTTGTGTTTATTTTATAATATATCTCCATAATCTTTGTTTGCACCAAAAACTCATGTTTTGTGTGTTTGATTGCTCGTTTCATTAAAAAAAAAACTCGGATAGATTTTTCGTAAAGAATGATAGTAACTACTAAATTATTCAAACGGAAACCAAAATTTGTGTTCATTTTAAAATATTTTTCCACAATCTTTGTTTGCACCTAAAACTTATGTTTCGTGCGTTTGTAAGCTCGTTCCATTAATAAAAAACTCGGATAGATTTTTCGTAAAGAATGATAGTAAATCCAAACCAAAATTTGTGTTCATTTTAAAATATTTCTCCATAATATTTGTTTGCACCAAAAACTCCTGTTTCGTGCATTTGTTTGCTCGTGTCATTAAAAAAACTCGGATAGATTTTTCGCAAAGAATGATAGTAAATACTAAATTATTCAAATGCAAACCAAAATTTATGTTAATTTTAAAATATTTTTCCATAATCTTTGTTTGCACCTAAAACTTATGTTTCGTGCATTTGTAAGCTCGTTTCATTAGTAAAAAACGCGGATGGATTTTTCGTAAAGAATGATATTAAATACAAACCAAAATTTGTTTTTATTTTATAATATTTCTCCATAATCTTTGTTTGCACCAAAAACTCATGTTTCGTGCGTTTGATTGCTCGTTTCATTAAAAAAAAACTCGGATAAATTTTTCGTAAAGAATGATAGTAAATACTAAATTATTCAAACGGAAACCAAAATTTGTGTTCATTTTAAAATATTTTTCCACAATCTTTGTTTGCACCTAAAACTTATGTTTCGTGCGTTTGTAAGCTCGTTCCATTAATAAAAAACTCGGTTAGTTTTTTCGTAAAGAATGATAGTAAATCCAAAACAAAATTTGTGTTCATTTTAAAATATTTCTCCATAATATTTGTTTGCACCAAAAACTCATGTTTCGTGCATTTGTTTGCTCGTGTCATTAAAAAAACTCGGATAGATTTTTTGCAAAGAATGATAGTAAATACTAAATTATTCAAATGCAAACCCAAATTTGTGTTTTTTTAAAATATTTCTCCAGAATCATTTTTCCTCCTAAAACTCATGTTTCGTGCGTTTGTTTGCTCGTTTTATTAAAAAAAACTCGGATAGATTTTTCGTAAAGAATGATAGTAAATACTAAATTATTCAAATGCAAACCAAAATTCGTGTTTTTTTAAAATATTTCTCCATAATCATTGTTTCCACGTAAAACTCATGTTTCGTGCGTTTGTTTGCTCGTTTCATTAAAAAAAACCTCGGATATATTTTTCGTAAAGAATGAGAGTAAATACTAAATTATTCTAATGCAAACCAAAATTTGGGTTTTTTTAAAATATTTCTCCATAATCATTGTTGCCACCTAAAACTCATGTTTCGTGCGTTTGTTTGCTCGTTTCATTAAAAAAAAACTCGGATAGCTTTTTCGTAAAGAATGAGAGTAAATACTAACTTGTTCAAATCAAATCAAAATTTGTGTTTATTTTAAAGTATTTTTCCACAATCTTTGTTTGCACCTAAAACTCATGTTTCGTGCGTTTGTTTGCTCATTTCATTCATAAAAACTCGGATAGATTTTTCCGTAAAGAATGATAGTAAATACAAACCAAAATTTGTGTTAATTTTAAAATATTTCTCCATAATCTTTGTTTGCACCTAAAACTCATGTTTCGTGCATTTGTAAGCTCGTTTCAATAATAAAAAACTCGGATAGATGTTTCGTAAAGAATGATAGTAAATCCAAACCAAAATTTGTGTTCATTTTAAAATATTTCTCCATAATATTTGTTTGCACCAAAAACTCATGTTTCGTGCATTTGTTTGCTCGTGTCATTAAAAAAACTCGGATAGATTTTTTGTAAAGAATGATAGTAAATACTAAATTATTCAAATGCAAACCCAAATTTGTGTTTTTTTTAAATATTTCTCCACAATCATTGTTTCCACCTAAAACTCATGTTTCGTGCGTTTGTTTGCTCGTTTTATTAAAAAAAACTCGGATAGATTTTTCGTAAAGAATGATAGTAAATACTAAATTATTCAAATGCAAACCAAAATTCGTGTTTTTTTAAAATATTTCTCCATAATCATTGTTTCCACCTAAAACTCATGTTTCGTGCGTTTCTTTGCTCGTTTCATTAAGAAAAACCTCGGATATATTTTTCGTAAAGAATGAGAGTAAATACTAAATTATTCAAATGCAAACTAATATTTGGGTTTTTTTAAAATATTTCTCCATAATCATTGTTGCCACCTAAAACTCATTTTTCGGGCGTTTGTTTGCTCGTTTCATTAAAAAAAAATTCGGATAGCTTTTTCGTAAAGAATGAGAGTAAATAACAAATTGTTCAAATACAAATCAAAATTTGTGTTTATTTTAAAGTATTTTTCCACAATCTTTGTTTGCACCTAAAACTCATGTTTCGTGCGTTTGTTTGCTCGTTTCAATCATAAAAACTCGGATAGATTTTTCCGTAAAGAATTATAGTAAATACAAACCAAAATTTGTGTTCATTTTAAAATATTTTTCCATAATCTTTGTTTGCACCTAAAACTTATGTTTCGTGCATTTGTAAGCTCGTTTCATTATTAAAAAACTCGGATAGATTTTTCGTAAAAAATGATATTAAATACAAACAAAAATTTGTGTTTATTTTATAATATTTCTCCGTAATCTTTGTTTGCACCAAAAACTCATGTTTCGTGCGTTTGATTGCTCGTTTCATTAAAAAAAAAACTCGGATAGATTTTTCGTAAAGAATGATAGTAAATACTAAATTATTCAAACGGAAACCAAAATTTGTGTTCATTTTAAAATATTTTTCCACAATCTTTGTTTGCAACTAAAACTTTTGTTTCGTGCGTTTGTAAGCTCGTTCCATTAATAAAAAACTCGGATAGATTTTTCGTAAAGAATGATAGTAAATCAAACCAAAATTTGTGTTCATTTTAAAATATTTCTCCATAATATTTGTTTGCACCAAAAACTTATGTCTCGTGCATTTGTTTGCTCGTGTCATTAAAAAAACTCGGATAGATTTTTTGTAAAGAATGATAGTAAATACTAAATTATTCAAATGCAAACCCAAATTTGTGTTTTTTTTAAATATTTCTCCACAATCATTGTTTCCACCTAAAACTCATGTTTCGTGCGTTTGTTTGCTCGTTTTATTAAAAAAAACTCGGATAGATTTTTCGTAAAGAATGATAGTAAATACTAAATTATTCAAATGCAAACCAAAATTCGTGTTTTTTTAAAATATTTCTCCATAATCATTGTTTCCACCTAAAACTCATGTTTCGTGCGTTTGTTTGCTCGTTTCATTAAAAAAAAACTCGGATAGCTTTTTACTAAATTGTTCAAATACAAATCAAAATTTGTGTTTGTTTTAAAGTATTTTTCCACAATCTTTGTTTGCACCTAAAACTCATGTTTCGTGCGTTTGTTTGCTCGTTTCATTCATAAAAACTCGGATAGATTTTTCCGTAAAGAATAATAGTAAATACAAACCAAAATTTGTGTTCATTTTAAAATATTTTTCCATAATCTTTGTTTGCAAATAAAACTTATGTTTCGTGCATTTCTAAGCTCGTTTCATTATTAAAAAACTCGGATAGATTTTTCGTAAAGAATGATATTAAATACAAACCAAAATTTGTGTTTATTTTATAATATATCTCCATAATCTTTGTTTGCACCAAAAACTCATGTTTTGTGCGTTTGATTGCTCGTTTCATTAAAAAAAAAACTCGGATAGATTTTTCGTAAAGAATGATAGTAACTACTAAATTATTCAAACGGAAACCAAAATTTGTGTTCATTTTAAAATATTTTTCCACAATCTTTGTTTGCACCTAAAACTTATGTTTCGTGCGTTTGTAAGCTCGTTCCATTAATAAAAAACTCGGATAGATTTTTCGTAAAGAATGATAGTAAATCCAAACCAAAATTTGTGTTCATTTTAAAATATTTCTCCATAATATTTGTTTGCACCAAAAACTCCTGTTTCGTGCATTTGTTTGCTCGTGTCATTAAAAAAACTCGGATAGATTTTTCGCAAAGAATGATAGTAAATACTAAATTATTCAAATGCAAACCAAAATTTATGTTAATTTTAAAATATTTTTCCATAATCTTTGTTTGCACCTAAAACTTATGTTTCGTGCATTTGTAAGCTCGTTTCATTAGTAAAAAACGCGGATGGATTTTTCGTAAAGAATGATATTAAATACAAACCAAAATTTGTTTTTATTTTATAATATTTCTCCATAATCTTTGTTTGCACCAAAAACTCATGTTTCGTGCGTTTGATTGCTCGTTTCATTAAAAAAAAACTCGGATAAATTTTTCGTAAAGAATGATAGTAAATACTAAATTATTCAAACGGAAACCAAAATTTGTGTTCATTTTAAAATATTTTTCCACAATCTTTGTTTGCACCTAAAACTTATGTTTCGTGCGTTTGTAAGCTCGTTCCATTAATAAAAAACTCGGTTAGTTTTTTCGTAAAGAATGATAGTAAATCCAAAACAAAATTTGTGTTCATTTTAAAATATTTCTCCATAATATTTGTTTGCACCAAAAACTCATGTTTCGTGCATTTGTTTGCTCGTGTCATTAAAAAAACTCGGATAGATTTTTTGCAAAGAATGATAGTAAATACTAAATTATTCAAATGCAAACCCAAATTTGTGTTTTTTTAAAATATTTCTCCAGAATCATTTTTCCTCCTAAAACTCATGTTTCGTGCGTTTGTTTGCTCGTTTTATTAAAAAAAACTCGGATAGATTTTTCGTAAAGAATGATAGTAAATACTAAATTATTCAAATGCAAACCAAAATTCGTGTTTTTTTAAAATATTTCTCCATAATCATTGTTTCCACGTAAAACTCATGTTTCGTGCGTTTGTTTGCTCGTTTCATTAAAAAAAACCTCGGATATATTTTTCGTAAAGAATGAGAGTAAATACTAAATTATTCAAATGCAAACCAAAATTTGGGTTTTTTTAAAATATTTCTCCATAATCATTGTTGCCACCTAAAACTCATGTTTCGTGCGTTTGTTTGCTCGTTTCATTAAAAAAAAACTCGGATAGCTTTTTCGTAAAGAATGAGAGTAAATACTAACTTGTTCAAATCAAATCAAAATTTGTGTTTATTTTAAAGTATTTTTCCACAATCTTTGTTTGCACCTAAAACTCATGTTTCGTGCGTTTGTTTGCTCATTTCATTCATAAAAACTCGGATAGATTTTTCCGTAAAGAATGATAGTAAATACAAACCAAAATTTGTGTTAATTTTAAAATATTTCTCCATAATCTTTGTTTGCACCTAAAACTCATGTTTCGTGCATTTGTAAGCTCGTTTCAATAATAAAAAACTCGGATAGATTTTTCGTAAAGAATGATAGTAAATCCAAACCAAAATTTGTGTTCATTTTAAAATATTTCTCCATAATATTTGTTTGCACCAAAAACTCATGTTTCGTGCATTTGTTTGCTCGTGTCATTAAAAAAACTCGGATAGATTTTTTGTAAAGAATGATAGTAAATACTAAATTATTCAAATGCAAACCCAAATTTGTGTTTTTTTTAAATATTTCTCCACAATCATTGTTTCCACCTAAAACTCATGTTTCGTGCGTTTGTTTGCTCGTTTTATTAAAAAAAACTCGGATAGATTTTTCGTAAAGAATGATAGTAAATACTAAATTATTCAAATGCAAACCAAAATTCGTGTTTTTTTAAAATATTTCTCCATAATCATTGTTTCCACCTAAAACTCATGTTTCGTGCGTTTCTTTGCTCGTTTCATTAAGAAAAACCTCGGATATATTTTTCGTAAAGAATGAGAGTAAATACTAAATTATTCAAATGCAAACTAATATTTGGGTTTTTTTAAAATATTTCTCCATAATCATTGTTGCCACCTAAAACTCATTTTTCGGGCGTTTGTTTGCTCGTTTCATTAAAAAAAAATTCGGATAGCTTTTTCGTAAAGAATGAGAGTAAATAACAAATTGTTCAAATACAAATCAAAATTTGTGTTTATTTTAAAGTATTTTTCCACAATCTTTGTTTGCACCTAAAACTCATGTTTCGTGCGTTTGTTTGCTCGTTTCAATCATAAAAACTCGGATAGATTTTTCCGTAAAGAATTATAGTAAATACAAACCAAAATTTGTGTTCATTTTAAAATATTTTTCCATAATCTTTGTTTGCACCTAAAACTTATGTTTCGTGCATTTGTAAGCTCGTTTCATTATTAAAAAACTCGGATAGATTTTTCGTAAAAAATGATATTAAATACAAACAAAAATTTGTGTTTATTTTATAATATTTCTCCATAATCTTTGTTTGCACCAAAAACTCATGTTTCGTGCGTTTGATTGCTCGTTTCATTAAAAAAAAAACTCGGATAGATTTTTCGTAAAGAATGATAGTAAATACTAAATTATTCAAACGGAAACCAAAATTTGTGTTCATTTTAAAATATTTTTCCACAATCTTTGTTTGCAACTAAAACTTTTGTTTCGTGCGTTTGTAAGCTCGTTCCATTAATAAAAAACTCGGATAGATTTTTCGTAAAGAATGATAGTAGTAAATCAAACCAAAATTTGTGTTCATTTTAAAATATTTCTCCATAATATTTGTTTGCACCAAAAACTTATGTCTCGTGCATTTGTTTGCTCGTGTCATTAAAAAAACTCGGATAGATTTTTTGTAAAGAATGATAGTAAATACTAAATTATTCAAATGCAAACCCAAATTTGTGTTTTTTTTAAATATTTCTCCACAATCATTGTTTCCACCTAAAACTCATGTTTCGTGCGTTTGTTTGCTCGTTTTATTAAAAAAAACTCGGATAGATTTTTCGTAAAGAATGATAGTAAATACTAAATTATTCAAATGCAAACCAAAATTCGTGTTTTTTTAAAATATTTCTCCATAATCATTGTTTCCACCTAAAACTCATGTTTCGTGCGTTTGTTTGCTCGTTTCATTAAAAAAAACCTCGGATATATTTTTCGTAAAGAATGAGAGTAAATACTAAATTATTCAAATGCAAACTAAAATTTGGGTTTTTTTAAAATATTTCTCCATAATCATTGTTGCCACCTAAAACTCATGTTTCGGGCGTTTGTTTGCTCGTTTCATTAAAAAAAAATTCGGATAGCTTTTTCGTAAAGAATGAGAGTAAATAACAAATTGTTCAAATACAAATCAAAATTTGTGTTTATTTTAAAGTATTTTTCCACAATCTTTGTTTGCACCTAAAACTCATGTTTCGTGCGTTTGTTTGCTCGTTTCAATCATAAAAACTCGGATAGATTTTTCCGTAAAGAATTATAGTAAATACAAACCAAAATTTGTGTTCATTTTAAAATATTTTTCCATAATCTTTGTTTGCACCTAAAACTTATGTTTCGTGCATTTGTAAGCTCGTTTCATTATTAAAAAACTCGGATAGATTTTTCATAAAAAATGATATTAAATACAAACCAAAATTTGTGTTTATTTTATAATATTTCTCCATAATCTTTGTTTGCACCAAAAACTCATGTTTCGTGCGTTTGATTGCTCGTTTCATTAAAAAAAAAACTCGGATAGATTTTTCGTAAAGAATGATAGTAAATACTAAATTATTCAAACGGAAACCAAAATTTGTGTTCATTTTAAAATATTTTTCCACAATCTTTGTTTGCAACTAAAACTTATGTTTCGTGCGTTTGTAAGCTCGTTCCATTAATAAAAAACTCGGATAGATTTTTCGTAAAGAATGATAGTAAATCAAACCAAAATTTGTGTTCATTTTAAAATATTTCTCCATAATATTTGTTTGCACCAAAAACTTATGTCTCGTGCATTTGTTTGCTCGTGTCATTAAAAAAACTCGGATAGATTTTTCGCAAAGAATGATAGTAAATACTAAATTATTCAAATGCAAACCCAAATTTGTGTTTTTTTAAAATATTTCTCCACAATCATTGTTTCCACCTAAAACTCATGTTTCGTGCGTTTGTTTGCTCGTTTTATTAAAAAAAACTCGGATAGATTTTTCGTAAAGAATGATAGTAAATACTAAATTATTCAAATGCAAACCAAAATTCGTGTTTTTTTAAAATATTTCTCCATAATCATTGTTTCCACCTAAAACTCATGTTTCGTGCGTTTGTTTGCTCGTTTCATTAAAAAAAACCTCGGATATATTTTTCGTAAAGAATGAGAGTAAATACTAAATTATTCAAATGCAAACTAAAATTTGGGTTTTTTTAAAATATTTCTCCATAATCATTGTTGCCACCTAAAACTCATGTTTCGGGCGTTTGTTTGCTCGTTTCATTAAAAAAAAATTCGGATAGCTTTTTCGTAAAGAATGAGAGTAAATAACAAATTGTTCAAATACAAATCAAAATTTGTGTTTATTTTAAAGTATTTTTCCACAATCTTTGTTTGCACCTAAAACTCATGTTTCGTGCGTTTGTTTGCTCGTTTCAATCATAAAAACTCGGATAGATTTTTCCGTAAAGAATTATAGTAAATACAAACCAAAATTTGTGTTCATTTTAAAATATTTTTCCATAATCTTTGTTTGCACCTAAAACTTATGTTTCGTGCATTTGTAAGCTCGTTTCATTATTAAAAAACTCGGATAGATTTTTCATAAAAAATGATATTAAATACAAACCAAAATTTGTGTTTATTTTATAATATTTCTCCATAATCTTTGTTTGCACCAAAAACTCATGTTTCGTGCGTTTGATTGCTCGTTTCATTAAAAAAAAAACTCGGATAGATTTTTCGTAAAGAATGATAGTAAATACTAAATTATTCAAACGGAAACCAAAATTTGTGTTCATTTTAAAATATTTTTCCACAATCTTTGTTTGCAACTAAAACTTTTGTTTCGTGCGTTTGTAAGCTCGTTCCATTAATAAAAAACTCGGATAGATTTTTCGTAAAGAATGATAGTAGTAAATCAAACCAAAATTTGTGTTCATTTTAAAATATTTCTCCATAATATTTGTTTGCACCAAAAACTTATGTCTCGTGCATTTGTTTGCTCGTGTCATTAAAAAAACTCGGATAGATTTTTTGTAAAGAATGATAGTAAATACTAAATTATTCAAATGCAAACCCAAATTTGTGTTTTTTTTAAATATTTCTCCACAATCATTGTTTCCACCTAAAACTCATGTTTCGTGCGTTTGTTTGCTCGTTTTATTAAAAAAAACTCGGATAGATTTTTCGTAAAGAATGATAGTAAATACTAAATTATTCAAATGCAAACCAAAATTCGTGTTTTTTTAAAATATTTCTCCATAATCATTGTTTCCACCTAAAACTCATGTTTCGTGCGTTTGTTTGCTCGTTTCATTAAAAAAAACCTCGGATATATTTTTCGTAAAGAATGAGAGTAAATACTAAATTATTCAAATGCAAACTAAAATTTGGGTTTTTTTAAAATATTTCTCCATAATCATTGTTGCCACCTAAAACTCATGTTTCGGGCGTTTGTTTGCTCGTTTCATTAAAAAAAAATTCGGATAGCTTTTTCGTAAAGAATGAGAGTAAATAACAAATTGTTCAAATACAAATCAAAATTTGTGTTTATTTTAAAGTATTTTTCCACAATCTTTGTTTGCACCTAAAACTCATGTTTCGTGCGTTTGTTTGCTCGTTTCAATCATAAAAACTCGGATAGATTTTTCCGTAAAGAATTATAGTAAATACAAACCAAAATTTGTGTTCATTTTAAAATATTTTTCCATAATCTTTGTTTGCACCTAAAACTTATGTTTCGTGCATTTGTAAGCTCGTTTCATTATTAAAAAACTCGGATAGATTTTTCATAAAAAATGATATTAAATACAAACCAAAATTTGTGTTTATTTTATAATATTTCTCCATAATCTTTGTTTGCACCAAAAACTCATGTTTCGTGCGTTTGATTGCTCGTTTCATTAAAAAAAAAACTCGGATAGATTTTTCGTAAAGAATGATAGTAAATACTAAATTATTCAAACGGAAACCAAAATTTGTGTTCATTTTAAAATATTTTTCCACAATCTTTGTTTGCAACTAAAACTTATGTTTCGTGCGTTTGTAAGCTCGTTCCATTAATAAAAAACTCGGATAGATTTTTCGTAAAGAATGATAGTAAATCAAACCAAAATTTGTGTTCATTTTAAAATATTTCTCCATAATATTTGTTTGCACCAAAAACTTATGTCTCGTGCATTTGTTTGCTCGTGTCATTAAAAAAACTCGGATAGATTTTTCGCAAAGAATGATAGTAAATACTAAATTATTCAAATGCAAACCCAAATTTGTGTTTTTTTAAAATATTTCTCCACAATCATTGTTTCCACCTAAAACTCATGTTTCGTGCGTTTGTTTGCTCGTTTTATTAAAAAAAACTCGGATAGATTTTTCGTAAAGAATGATAGTAAATACTAAATTATTCAAATGCAAACCAAAATTCGTGTTTTTTTAAAATATTTCTCCATAATCATTGTTTCCACCTAAAACTCATGTTTCGTGCGTTTGTTTGCTCGTTTCATTAAAAAAAACCTCGGATATATTTTTCGTAAAGAATGAGAGTAAATACTAAATTATTCAAATGCAAACTAAAATTTGGGTTTTTTTAAAATATTTCTCCATAATCATTGTTGCCACCTAAAACTCATGTTTCGGGCGTTTGTTTGCTCGTTTCATTAAAAAAAAATTCGGATAGCTTTTTCGTAAAGAATGAGAGTAAATAACAAATTGTTCAAATACAAATCAAAATTTGTGTTTATTTTAAAGTATTTTTCCACAATCTTTGTTTGCACCTAAAACTCATGTTTCGTGCGTTTGTTTGCTCGTTTCAATCATAAAAACTCGGATAGATTTTTCCGTAAAGAATTATAGTAAATACAAACCAAAATTTGTGTTCATTTTAAAATATTTTTCCATAATCTTTGTTTGCACCTAAAACTTATGTTTCGTGCATTTGTAAGCTCGTTTCATTATTAAAAAACTCGGATAGATTTTTCATAAAAAATGATATTAAATACAAACCAAAATTTGTGTTTATTTTATAATATTTCTCCATAATCTTTGTTTGCACCAAAAACTCATGTTTCGTGCGTTTGATTGCTCGTTTCATTAAAAAAAAAACTCGGATAGATTTTTCGTAAAGAATGATAGTAAATACTAAATTATTCAAACGGAAACCAAAATTTGTGTTCATTTTAAAATATTTTTCCACAATCTTTGTTTGCAACTAAAACTTATGTTTCGTGCGTTTGTAAGCTCGTTCCATTAATAAAAAACTCGGATAGATTTTTCGTAAAGAATGATAGTAAATCAAACCAAAATTTGTGTTCATTTTAAAATATTTCTCCATAATATTTGTTTGCACCAAAAACTTATGTCTCGTGCATTTGTTTGCTCGTGTCATTAAAAAAACTCGGATAGATTTTTCGCAAAGAATGATAGTAAATACTAAATTATTCAAATGCAAACCCAAATTTGTGTTTTTTTAAAATATTTCTCCACAATCATTTTTCCTCCTAAAACTCATGTTTCGTGCGTTTATTTGCTCGTTTTACTAAAAAAAACTCGGATAGATTTTTCGTAAAGAATGATAGTAAATACTAAATTTTTCAAATGCAAACCAAAATTCGTGTTTTTTTAAAATATTTCTCCATAATCATTGTTTCCACGTAATACTCATGTTTCGTGCGTTTGTTTGCTCGTTTCATTAAAAAAAACCTCGGATATATTTTTCGTAAAGAATGAGAGTAAATACTAAATTATTCAAATGCAAACTAAAATTTGGGTTTTTTTAAAATATTTATCCATAATCATTGTTGCCACCTAAAACTCATGTTTCGTGCGTTTGTTTGCTCGTTTCATTAAAAAAAAACTCGGATAGCTTTTTCGTAAAGAATGAGAGTAAATACTAAATTGTTCAAATACAAATCAAAATTTGTGTTTATTTTAAAGTATTTTTCCACAATCTTTGTTTGCACCTAAAACTCATGTTTCGTGCGTTTGTTTGCTCGTTTCATTCATAAAAACTCGGATAGATTTTTCCGTAAAGAATGATAGTAAATACAAACCAAATTTTGTGTTCATTTTAAAATATTTTTCCATAATCTTTGTTTGCACCTAAAACTTATGTTTCGTGCATTTGTAAGCTCGTTTCAATAATAAAAAACTCGGATAGATTTTTCGTAAAGAATGATATTAAATACAAACCAAAATTTGTGTTTATTTTGTAATATTTCACCATAATCTTTGTTTGCACCAAAAACTCATGTTTCGTGCGTTTGATTGCTCGTTTCATTAAAAAAAAAGCTCGGATAGATTTTTCGTAAAGAATGATAGTAAATACTAAATTATTCAAACGGAAACAAAAATTTGTTTCATTAATAAAAAACTCGGAGAGATTTTTCGTAAAGAATGATAGTAAATCCAAACAAAAATTTGTGTTCATTTTAAAATATTCCTCCATAATATTTGTTTGCACCAAAAACTCATGTTTCGTGCATTTGTTTGCTCGTGTCATTAAAAAAACTCGGATAGATTTTTCGTAAAGAATGATAGTAAATACTAAATTATTCAAATGCAAACCCAAATTTGTGTTTTTTTAAAATATTTCTCCACAATCATTGTTTCTACCTAAAACTCATGTTTGGTGCGTTTGATTGCTCGTTTCATTAAAAAAAAAAACTCGGATAGATTTTTCGTAAAGAATGATAGTAAATACTAAATTATTCAAACGGAAACCAAAATTTGTGTTCATTTTAAAATATTTTTCCACAATCTTTGTTTGCACCTAAAACTTATGTTTCATGGGTTTGTAAGCTCGTTCCATTAATAAAAAACTCGGACAGATTTTTCGTAAAGAATGATAGTAAATCCAAACAAAAATTTGTGTTCATTTTAAAATATTTCTCCATAATATTTGTTTGCACCAAAAACTCGTGTTTCGTGCATTTGTTTGCTCGTGTCATTAAAAAAACTCGGATAGATTTTTCGCAAAGAATGATAGTAAATACTAAATTATTCAAATGCAAACCCAAATTTGTGTTTTTTTAAAATATTTCTCCACAATCATTTTTCTTCCTAAAACTCATGTTTCGTGCGTTTGTTTGCTCGTTTTATTAAAAAGAACTCGGATAGATTTTTCGTAAAGAATGATAGTAAATACTAAATTATTCAAATGCAAACCAAAATTCGTGTTTTTTTAAAATATTTCTCCATAATCATTGTTTCCACGTAAAACTCATGTTTCGTGCGTTTGTTTGCTCGTTTCATTAAAAAAAACCTCGGATATATTTTTCGTAAAGAATGAGATTAAATACTAAATTATTCAAATGCAAACCAAAATTTGGGTTTTTTTAAAATATTTCTCCATAATCAATGTTGCCACCTAAAACTCATGTTTCGTGCGTTTGTTTGCTCGTTTCATTAAAAAAAAACTCGGATAGCTTTTTCGTAAAGAATGAGAGTAAATACTAAATTGTTCAAATACAAATAAAAATTTGTGTTTATTTTAAAGTAATTTTCCACAATCTTTGTTTGCACCTAAAACTCATGTTTCGTGCGTTTGTTTGCTCGTTTCATTCATAAAAACTCGGATAGATTTTTCCGTAAAGAATGATAGTAAATACAAACCAAAATTTGTGTTCATTTTAAAATATTTTTTCATAATCTTTGTTTGTACCTAAAACTTATGTTTCGTGCATTTGTAAGCTCGTTTCAATAATAAAAAACTCGGATAGATTTTTCGTAAAGAATGATATTAAATACAAACCAAAATTTGTGTTTATTCTATAATATTTCTCCATAATCTTTGTTTGCACCAAAAACTCATGTTTCGTGCGTTTGTTTGCTCGTTTCATGAAAAAAAAACTCGGATAGATTTTTCGTAAAGAATGATAGTAAATACTAAATTATTCAAATGCAAACCAAAATTCGTGTTTTTTTAAAATATTTCTCCATAATCATTGTTTCCACGTAAAACTCATGTTTCGTGCGTTTGTTTGCTCGTTTCATTAAAAAAAACCTCGGATATATTTTTCGTAAAGAATGAGAGTAAATACTAAATTATTCAAATGCAAACCAAAATTTGGGTTTTTTTTAAATATTTCTCCATAGTCATTGTTGCCACCTAAAACTCATGTTTCGTGCGTTTGTTTGCTCGTTTCATTAAAAAAAAACTCGGATAGCTTTTTCGTAAAGAATGAGAGTAAATACTAAATTGTTCAAATACAAATCAAAATTTGTGTCTATTTTAAAGTATTTTTCCACAATCTTTGTTTGCACCTAAAACTCATGTTCGTGCGTTTGTTTGCTCGTTTCATTCATAAAAACTCGGATAGATTTTTCCGTAAAGAATGATAGTAAATACAAACCAAAATTTGTGTTCATTTTAAAATATTTTTTCATAATCTTTGTTTGCACCTAAAACTTATGTTTCGTGCATTTGTAAGCTCGTTTCAATAATAAAAAACTCGGATAGATTTTTCGTAAAGAATGATATTAAATACAAACCAAAATTTGTGTTTATTTTATAATATTTCTCCATAATCTTTGTTTGCACCAAAAACTCATGTTTCGTGCGTTTGATTGCTCGTTTCATTAAAAAAAAAGCTCGGATAGATTTCTCGTAAAGAATAATAGTAAATACTAAATTATTCAAACGGAAACCAAAATTTGTTTTCATTTTAAAATATTTTTCCACAATCTTTGTTTGCACCTAAAACTTATTTTTTGTGCGTTTGTAAGCTCGTTTCATTAATAAAAAACTCGGAGAGATTTTTCCTAAAGAATGATAGTAAATCCAAACGAAAATTTGTGTTCATTTTAAAATATTTCTCCATAATATTTGTTTGCACCAAAAACTCATGTTTCGTGCATTTGTTTGCTCGTGTCATTAAAAAAACTCGGATAGATTTTTCGCAAAGAAGGATAGTAAATACTAAATTATTCAAATGCAAACCCAAATTTGTGTTTTTTTAAAACATTTCTCCACAATCATTTTTCTTCCTAAAACTCATGTTTCGTGCGTTTGTTTGCTCGTTTTATTAAAAAAAACTCGGATAGATTTTTCGTAAAGAATGATAGTAAATACTAAATTATTCAAATGCAAACCAAAATTCGTGTTTTTTTAAAATATTTCTCCATAATCATTGCTTCCCCGTTAAACTCATGTTTCGTGCGTTTGTTTGCTCGTTTCATTAAAAAAAACCTCGGATATATTTTTCGTAAAGAATGAGAGTAAATACTAAATTATTCAAATGCAAACCAAAATTTGGGTTTTTTTAAAATATTTCTCCATAGTCATTGTTGCCACCGAAAACTCATGTTTCGTGCGTTTGTTTGCTCGTTTCATTAAAACAAAATTCGGATAGCTTTTTCGTAAAGAATGAGAGTAAATACTAAATTGTTCAAATACAAATCAAAATTTGTGTTTATTTTAAAGTATTTTTCCACAATCTTTGTTTGCACCTAAAACTCATGTTTCGTGCGTTTGTTTGCTCGTTTCATTCATAAAAACTCGGATAGATTTTTCCGTAAAGAATCATAGTAAATACAAACCAAAATTTGTGTTCATTTTAAAATATTTTTTCATAATCTTTGTTTGCACCTAAAACTTATGTTTCGTGCATTTGTAAGCTCGTTTCAATAATAAAAAACTCGGATAGATTTTTCGTAAAGAATGATATTAAATACAAACCAAAATTTGTGTTTATTTTATAATATTTCTCCATAATCTTTGTTTGCACCAAAAACTCATGTTTCGTGCGTTTGATTGCTCGTTTCATGAAAAAAAAACTCGGATAGATTTTTCGTAAAGAATGATAGTAAATACTAAATTATTCAAATGCAAACCAAAATTCGTGTTTTTTTAAAATATTTCTCCATAATCATTGTTTCCACGTAAAACTCATGTTTCGTGCGTTTGTTTGCTCGTTTCATTAAAAAAAACCTCGGATATATTTTTCGTAAAGAATGAGAGTAAATACTAAATTATTCAAATGCAAACCAAAATTTGGGTTTTTTTTAAATATTTCTCCATAGTCATTGTTGCCACCTAAAACTCATGTTTCGTGCGTTTGTTTGCTCGTTTCATTAAAAAAAAACTCGGATAGCTTTTTCGTAAAGAATGAGAGTAAATACTAAATTGTTCAAATACAAATCAAAATTTGTGTTTATTTTAAAGTATTTTTCCACAATCTTTGTTTGCACCTAAAACTCATGTTCGTGCGTTTGTTTGCTCGTTTCATTCATAAAAACTCGGATAGATTTTTCCGTAAAGAATGATAGTAAATACAAACCAAAATTTGTGTTCATTTTAAAATATTTTTTCATAATCTTTGTTTGCACCTAAAACTTATGTTTCGTGCATTTGTAAGCTCGTTTCAATAATAAAAAACTCGGATAGATTTTTCGTAAAGAATGATATTAAATACAAACCAAAATTTGTGTTTATTTTATAATATTTCTCCATAATCTTTGTTTGCACCAAAAACTCATGTTTCGTGCGTTTGATTGCTCGTTTCATTAAAAAAAAAGCTCGGATAGATTTCTCGTAAAGAATAATAGTAAATACTAAATTATTCAAACGGAAACCAAAATTTGTTTTCATTTTAAAATATTTTTCCACAATCTTTGTTTGCACCTAAAACTTATTTTTTGTGCGTTTGTAAGCTCGTTTCATTAATAAAAAACTCGGAGAGATTTTTCGTAAAGAATGATAGTAAATCCAAACGAAAATTTTTGTTCATTTTAAAATATTTCTCCATAATATTTGTTTGCACCAAAAACTCATGTTTCGTGCATTTGTTTGCTCGTGTCATTAAAAAAACTCGGATAGATTTTTCGCAAAGAAGGATAGTAAATACTAAATTATTCAAATGCAAACCCAAATTTGTGTTTTTTTAAAACATTTCTCCACAATCATTTTTCTTCCTAAAACTCATGTTTCGTGCGTTTGTTTGCTCGTTTTATTAAAAAAAACTCGGATAGATTTTTCGTAAAGAATGATAGTAAATACTAAATTATTCAAATGCAAACCAAAATTCGTGTTTTTTTAAAATATTTCTCCATAATCATTGCTTCCCCGTTAAACTCATGTTTCGTGCGTTTGTTTGCTCGTTTCATTAAAAAAAACCTCGGATATATTTTTCGTAAAGAATGAGAGTATATACTAAATTATTCAAATGCAAACCAAAATTTGGGTTTTTTTAAAATATTTCTCCATAGGCATTGTTGCCACCGAAAACTCATGTTACGTGCGTTTGTTTGCTCGTTTCATTAAAAAAAAATTCGGATAGCTTTTTCGTAAAGAATGAGAGTAAATACTAAATTGTTCAAATACAAATCAAAATTTCTGTTTATTTTAAAGTATTTTTCCACAATCTTTGTTTGCACCTAAAACTCTTGTTTCGTGCGTTTGTTTGCTCGTTTCATTCATAAAAACTCGGATAGATTTTTCCGTAAAGAATCATAGTAAATACAAACCAAAATTTGTGTTCATTTTAAAATATTTTTTCATAATCTTTGTTTGCACCTAAAACTTATGTTTCGTGCATTTGTAAGCTCGTTTCAATAATAAAAAACTCGGATAGATTTTTCGTAAAGAATGATATTAAATACAAACCAAAATTAGTGTTTATTTTATAATATTTCTCCATAATCTTTGTTTGCACCAAAAACTCATGTTTCGTGCGTTTGATTGCTCGTTTCATTAAAAAAAACGCTCGGATAGATTTTTTGTAAAGAATGATAGTAAATACTAAATTATTCAAACGGAAACCAAAATTTGTTTTCATTTTAAAATATTTTTCCACAATCTTTGTTTGCACCTAAAACTTATTTTTCGTGCGTTTGTAAGCTCGTTTCATTAATAAAAAACTCGGAGAGATTTTTCGTAAAGAATGATAGTAAATCCAAACCAAAATTTGTGTTCATTTTAAAATATTTCTCCATAATATTTGTTTGCACCAAAAACTCATGTTTCGTGCATTTGTTTGCTAGTGTCATTAAAAAAACTCGGATAGATTTTTCGTAAAGAATGATAGTAAATACTAAATTATTCAAATGCAAACCCAAATTTGTGTTTTTTTAAAATATTTCTCCACAATCATTGTTTCCACCTAAAACTCCTGTTTCGTGCGTTTGATTGCTCGTTTCATTAAAAAAAAAACTCGGATAGATTTTTCGTAAAGAATGATAGTAAATACTAAATTATTCAAACGGAAACCAAAATTTGTGTTCATTTTAAAATATTTTTCCACAATCTTTGTTTGCACCTAAAACTTATGTTTCGTGCGTTTGTAAGCTCGTTCCATTAATAAAAAACTCGGATAGATTTTTCGTAAAGAATGATAGTAAATCCAAACAAAAATTTGTGTTCATTTTAAAATATTTCTCCATAATATTTGTTTGCACCAAAAACTCATGTTTCGTGCATTTGTTTGCTCGTGTCATTAAAAAAACTCGGATAGATTTTTCGCAAAGAATGATAGTAAATACTAAATTATTCAAATACAAACCCAAATTTGTGTTTTTTTAAAATATTTCTCCACAATCATTTTTCCTCCTAAAACTCCTGTTTCGTGCGTTTGATTGCTCGTTTCATTAAAAAAAAACTCGGATAGATTTTTCGTAAAGAATGATAGTAAATACTAAATTATTCAAATGCAAACCAAAATTCGTGTTTTTTTAAAATATTTCTCCATAATCATTGCTTCCCCGTTAAACTCATGTTTCGTGCGTTTGTTTGCTCGTTTCATTAAAAAAAACCTCGGATATATTTTTCGTAAAGAATGAGAGTAAATACTAAATTATTCAAATGCAAACCAAAATTTGGGTTTTTTTAAAATATTTCTCCATAGTCATTGTTGCCACCGAAAACTCATGTTTCGTGCGTTTGTTTGCTCGTTTCATTAAAAAAAAATTCGGATAGCTTTTTCGTAAAGAATGAGAGTAAATACTAAATTGTTCAAATACAAATCAAAATTTCTGTTTATTTTAAAGTATTTTTCCACAATCTTTGTTTGCACCTAAAACTCATGTTTCGTGCGTTTGTTTGCTCGTTTCATTCATAAAAACTCGGATAGATTTTTCCGTAAAGAATGATAGTAAATACAAACCAAAATTTGTGTTCATTTTAAAATATTTTTTCATAATCTTTGTTTGCACCTAAAACTTATGTTTCGTGCATTTGTAAGCTCGTTTCAATAATAAAAAACTCGGATAGATTTTTCGTAAAGAATGATATTAAATACAAACCAAAATTAGTGTTTATTTTATAATATTTCTCCATAATCTTTGTTTGCACCAAAAACTCATGTTTCGTGCGTTTGATTGCTCGTTTCATTAAAAAAAAAGCTCGGATAGATTTTTCGTAAAGAATGATAGTAAATACTAAATTATTCAAACGGAAACCAAAATTTGTTTTCATTTTAAAATATTTTTCCACAATCTTTGTTTGCACCTAAAACTTATTTTTCGTGCGTTTGTAAGCTCGTTTCATTAATAAAAAACTCGGAGAGATTTTTCGTAAAGAATGATAGTAAATCCAAACCAAAATTTGTGTTCATTTTAAAATATTTCTCCATAATATTTGTTTGCACCAAAAACTCATGTTTCGTGCATTTGTTTGCTCGTGTCATTAAAAAAACTCGGATAGATTTTTCGTAAAAAATGATAGTAAATACTAAATTATTCAAATGCAAACCCAAATTTGTGTTTTTTTAAAATATTTCTCCACAATCATTGTTTCCACCTAAAACTCCTGTTTCGTGCGTTTGATTGCTCGTTTCATTAAAAAAAAAACTCGGATAGATTTTTCGTAAAGAATGATAGTAAATACTAAATTATTCAAACGGAAACCAAAATTTGTGTTCATTTTAAAATATTTTTCCACAATCTTTGTTTGCACCTAAAACTTATGTTTCGTGCGTTTGTAAGCTCGTTCCATTAATAAAAAACTCGGATAGATTTTTCGTAAAGAATGATAGTAAATCCAAACAAAAATTTGTGTTCATTTTAAAATATTTCTCCATAATATTTGTTTGCACCAAAAACTCATGTTTCGTGCATTTGTTTGCTCGTGTCATTAAAAAAACTCGGATAGATTTTTCGCAAAGAATGATAGTAAATACTAAATTATTCAAATACAAACCCAAATTTGTGTTTTTTTAAAATATTTCTCCACAATCATTTTTCCTCCTAAAACTCCTGTTTCGTGCGTTTGATTGCTCGTTTCATTAAAAAAAAACTCGGATAGATTTTTCGTAAAGAATGATAGTAAATACTAAATTATTCAAATGCAAACCAAAATTCGTGTTTTTTTAAAATATTTCTCCATAATCATTGCTTCCCCGTTAAACTCATGTTTCGTGCGTTTGTTTGCTCGTTTCATTAAAAAAAACCTCGGATATATTTTTCGTAAAGAATGAGAGTAAATACTAAATTATTCAAATGCAAACCAAAATTTGGGTTTTTTTAAAATATTTCTCCATAGTCATTGTTGCCACCGAAAACTCATGTTTCGTGCGTTTGTTTGCTCGTTTCATTAAAAAAAAATTCGGATAGCTTTTTCGTAAAGAATGAGAGTAAATACTAAATTGTTCAAATACAAATCAAAATTTCTGTTTATTTTAAAGTATTTTTCCACAATCTTTGTTTGCACCTAAAACTCATGTTTCGTGCGTTTGTTTGCTCGTTTCATTCATAAAAACTCGGATAGATTTTTCCGTAAAGAATGATAGTAAATACAAACCAAAATTTGTGTTCATTTTAAAATATTTTTTCATAATCTTTGTTTGCACCTAAAACTTATGTTTCGTGCATTTGTAAGCTCGTTTCAATAATAAAAAACTCGGATAGATTTTTCGTAAAGAATGATATTAAATACAAACCAAAATTAGTGTTTATTTTATAATATTTCTCCATAATCTTTGTTTGCACCAAAAACTCATGTTTCGTGCGTTTGATTGCTCGTTTCATTAAAAAAAAAGCTCGGATAGATTTTTCGTAAAGAATGATAGTAAATACTAAATTATTCAAACGGAAACCAAAATTTGTTTTCATTTTAAAATATTTTTCCACAATCTTTGTTTGCACCTAAAACTTATTTTTCGTGCGTTTGTAAGCTCGTTTCATTAATAAAAAACTCGGAGAGATTTTTCGTAAAGAATGATAGTAAATCCAAACCAAAATTTGTGTTCATTTTAAAATATTTCTCCATAATATTTGTTTGCACCAAAAACTCATGTTTCGTGCATTTGTTTGCTCGTGTCATTAAAAAAACTCGGATAGATTTTTCGTAAAAAATGATAGTAAATACTAAATTATTCAAATGCAAACCCAAATTTGTGTTTTTTTAAAATATTTCTCCACAATCATTGTTTCCACCTAAAACTCCTGTTTCGTGCGTTTGATTGCTCGTTTCATTAAAAAAAAAACTCGGATAGATTTTTCGTAAAGAATGATAGTAAATACTAAATTATTCAAACGGAAACCAAAATTTGTGTTCATTTTAAAATATTTTTCCACAATCTTTGTTTGCACCTAAAACTTATGTTTCGTGCGTTTGTAAGCTCGTTCCATTAATAAAAAACTCGGATAGATTTTTCGTAAAGAATGATAGTAAATCCAAACAAAAATTTGTGTTCATTTTAAAATATTTCTCCATAATATTTGTTTGCACCAAAAACTCATGTTTCGTGCATTTGTTTGCTCGTGTCATTAAAAAAACTCGGATAGATTTTTCGCAAAGAATGATAGTAAATACTAAATTATTCAAATAGAAACCCAAATTTGTGTTTTTTTAAAATATTTCTCCACAATCATTTTTCCTCCTAAAACTCATGTTTCGTGCGTTTGTTTGCTCGTTTTATTAAGAAAAACTCGGATAGATTTTTCGTAAAGAATGATAATAAATACTAAATTATTCAAATGCAAACCAAAATTCGTGTTTTTTTAAAATATTTCTCCATAATCATTGTTTCCACGTAAAACTCATGTTTCGTGCGTTTGTTTGCTCGTTTCATCAAAAAAAACCTCGGATATATTTTTCGTAAAGAATGAGAGTAAATACTAAATTATTCAAATGCAAACCAAAATTTGGGTTTTTTTAAAATATTTCTCCATAATCATTGTTGCCACCTAAAACTCATGTTTCGTGCGTTTGTTTGCTCGTTTCATTAAAAAAAAACTCGGATAGCTTTTTCGTAAAGAATGAGAGTAAATACTAAATTGTTCAAATACAAATCAAAATTTGTGTTTATTTTAAAGTAATTTTCCACAATCTTTGTTTGCACCTAAAACTCATGTTTCGTGCGTTTGTTTGCTCGTTTCGTTCATAAAAACTCCGATAGATTTTTCCGTAAAGAATGATAGTAAATACAAACCAAAATTTGTGTTCATTTTAAAATATTTGTCCATAATCTTTGTTTGCATCTAAAACTTATGTTTCGTGCATTTGTAAGCTCGTTTCAATAATAAAAAACTCGGATAGATTTTTCGTAAAGAATGATATTAAATACAAACCAAAATTTGTGTTTATTTTATAATATTTCTCCATAATCTTTGTTTGCACCAAAAACTCATGTTTCGTGCGTTTGATTGCTCGTTTCATTAAAAAAAACGCTCGGATAGATTTTTCGTAAAGAATGATAGTAAATACTAAATTATTCAAACGGAAACCAAAATTTGTTTTCATTTTAAAATATTTTTCCACAATCTTTGTTTCCACCTAAAACTTATTTTTCGTGCGTTTGTAAGCTCGTTTCATTAATGAAAAACTCGGAGAGATTTTTCGTAAAGAATGATAGTAAATCCAAACCAAAATTTGTGTTCATTTTAAAATATTTCTCCATAATATTTGTTTGCACCAAAAACTCATGTTTCGTGCATTTGTTTGCTCGTGTCATTAAAAAAACTCGGATAGATTTTTCGTAAAGAATGATAGTAAATACTAAATTATTCAAATGCAAACCCAAATTTGTGTTTTCTTAAAATATTTCTCCACAATCATTGTTTCCACCTAAAACTCATGTTTCGTGCGTTTGATTCTTCGTTTCATTAAAAAAAAAACTCGGATAGATTTTTCGTAAAGAATGATAGTAAATACTAAATTATTCAAACGGAAACCAAAATTTGTCTTCATTTTAAAATATTTTTCCACAATCTTTGTTTGCACCTAAAACTAATGTTTCGTGCGTTTGTAAGCTCGTTCCATTAATAAAAAACTCGGATAGATTTTTCGTAAAGAATGATAGTAAATCCAAACAAAAATTTGTGTTCATTTTAAAATATTTCTCCATAATATTTGTTTGCACCAAAAACTCATGTTTCGTGCATTTGTTTGCTCGTGTCATTAAAAAAACTCGGATAGATTTTTCGCAAAGAATGATAGTAAATACTAAATTATTCAAATACAAACCCAAATTTGTGTTTTTTTAAAATATTTCTCCACAATCATTTTTCCTCCTAAAACTCCTGTTTCGTGCGTTTGATTGCTCGTTTCATTAAAAAAAAACTCGGATAGATTTTTCGTAAAGAATGATAGTAAATACTAAATTATTCAAACGGAAACCAAAATTTGTTTTCATTTTAAAATATTTTTCCACAATCTTTGTTTCCACCTAAAACTTATTTTTCGTGCGTTTGTAAGCTCGTTTCATTAATGAAAAACTCGGAGAGATTTTTCGTAAAGAATGATAGTAAATCCAAACCAAAATTTGTGTTCATTTTAAAATATTTCTCCATAATATTTGTTTGCACCAAAGACTCATGTTTCGTGCATTTGTTTGCTCGTGTCATTAAAAAAGTTCGGAAAGATTTTTCGCAAAGAATGATAGTAAATACTAAATTATTCAAATGCAAAACCAAATTTGTGTTTTTTTAAAATATTTCTCCACAATCATTTATCCTCCTAAAACTCATGTTTCGTGCGTTTGTTTGCTCGTTTTATTAAAAAAACTCGGATAGATTTTTCGTAAAGAATGATAGTAAATACTAAATTATTCAAATGCAAACCAAAATTCGTGTTTTTTTAAAATATTTCTCCATAATCATTGTTTCCACGTAAAACTCATGTTTCGTGCGTTTGTTTGCTCGTTTCATTAAAAAAAACCTCGGATATATTTTTCGTAAAGAATGAGAGTAAATACTAAATTATTCAAATGCAAACCAAAATTTGGGTTTTTTTAGGATATTTCTCCGTAATCATTGTTGCCACCTAAAACTCATGTTTCGTACGTTTGTTTGCTCGTTTCATTAAAAAAAACTCGGATAGCTTTTTCGTAAAGAATGAGAGTAAATACTAAATTGTTCAAATACAAATCAAAATTTGTGTTTATTTTAAAGTAATTTTCCACAATCTTTGTTTGCACCTAAAACTCATGTTTCGTGCGTTTGTTTGCTCGTTTCATTCATAAAAACTCGGATAGATTTTTCCGTAAAGAATGATAGTAAATACAAACCAAAATTTGTGTTCATTTTAAAATATTTTTCCATAATCTTTGTTTGCACCTAAAACTTATGTTTCGTGCATTTGTAAGCTCGTTTCAATAATAAAAAACTCGGATAGATTTTTCGTAAAGAATGATATTAAATACAAACCAAAATTTGTGTTTATTTTATAATATTTCTCCATTATCTCTGTTTGCACCAAAAACTCATGTTTCGTGCGTTTGATTGCTCGTTTCATTAAAAAAAAAAGCTCGGATAGATTTTTCGTAAAGAATGATAGTAAATACTAAATTATTCAAACGGAAACCAAAATTTGTGTTCATTTTAAAATATTTTTCCACAATCTTTGTTTGCACCTAAAACTTATGTTTCGTGCGTTTGTAAGCTCGTTCCATTAATAAAAAACTCGGATAGATTTTTCGTAAAGAATGATAGTAAATCCAAACAAAAATTTGTGTTCATTTTAAAATATTTCTCCATAATATTTGTTTGCACCAAAAACTCATGTTTCGTGCATTTGTTTGCTCGTGTCATTAAAAAAACTCGGATAGATTTTTCGCAAAGAATGATAGTAAATACTAAATTATTCAAATACAAACCCAAATTTGTGTTTTTTTAAAATATTTCTCCACAATCATTTTTCCTCCTAAAACTCCTGTTTCGTGCGTTTGATTGCTCGTTTCATTAAAAAAAAACTCTGATAGATTTTTCGTAAAGAATGATAGTAAATACTAAATTATTCAAATGCAAACCAAAATTCGTGTTTTTTTAAAATATTTCTCCATAATCATTGCTTCCCCGTTAAACTCATGTTTCGTGCGTTTGTTTGCTCGTTTCATTAAAAAAAACCTCGGATATATTTTTCGTAAAGAATGAGAGTAAATACTAAATTATTCAAATGCAAACCAAAATTTGGGTTTTTTTAAAATATTTCTCCATAGTCAATGTTGCCACCGAAAACTCATGTTTCGTGCGTTTGTTTGCTCGTTTCATTAAAAAAAAATTCGGATAGCTTTTTCGTAAAGAATGAGAGTAAATACTAAATTGTTCAAATACAAATCAAAATTTCTGTTTATTTTAAAGTATTTTTCCACAATCTTTGTTTGCACCTAAAACTCATGTTTCGTGCGTTTGTTTGCTCGTTTCATTCATAAAAACTCGGATAGATTTTTCCGTAAAGAATGATAGTAAATACAAACCAAAATTTGTGTTCATTTTAAAATATTTTTTCATAATCTTTGTTTGCACCTAAAACTTATGTTTCGTGCATTTGTAAGCTCGTTTCAATAATAAAAAACTCGGATAGATTTTTCGTAAAGAATGATATTAAATACAAACCAAAATTAGTGTTTATTTTATAATATTTCTCCATAATCTTTGTTTGCACCAAAAACTCATGTTTCGTGCGTTTGATTGCTCGTTTCATTAAAAAAAAAGCTCGGATAGATTTTTCGTAAAGAATGATAGTAAATACTAAATTATTCAAACGGAAACCAAAATTTGTTTTCATTTTAAAATATTTTTCCACAATCTTTGTTTGCACCTAAAACTTATTTTTCGTGCGTTTGTAAGCTCGTTTCATTAATAAAAAACTCGGAGAGATTTTTCGTAAAGAATGATAGTAAATCCAAACCAAAATTTGTGTTCATTTTAAAATATTTCTCCATAATATTTGTTTGCACCAAAAACTCATGTTTCGTGCATTTGTTTGCTCGTGTCATTAAAAAAACTCGGATAGATTTTTCGTAAAGAATGATAGTAAATACTAAATTAATCAAATGCAAACCCAAATTTGTGTTTTTTTAAAATATTTCTCCACAATCATTGTTTCCACCTAAAACTCCTGTTTCGTGCGTTTGATTGCTCGTTTCATTAAAAAAAAAACTCGGATAGATTTTTCGTAAAGAATGATAGTAAATACTAAATTATTCAAACGGAAACCAAAATTTGTGTTCATTTTAAAATATTTTTCCACAATCTTTGTTTGCACCTAAAACTTATGTTTCGTGCGTTTGTAAGCTCGTTCCATTAATAAAAAACTCGGATAGATTTTTCGTAAAGAATGATAGTAAATCCAAACAAAAATTTGTGTTCATTTTAAAATATTTCTCCATAATATTTGTTTGCACCAAAAACTCATGTTTCGTGCATTTGTTTGCTCGTGTCATTAAAAAAACTCGGATAGATTTTTCGCAAAGAATGATAGTAAATACTAAATTATTCAAATAGAAACCCAAATTTGTGTTTTTTTAAAATATTTCTCCACAATCATTTTTCCTCCTAAAACTCATGTTTCGTGCGTTTGTTTGCTCGTTTTATTAAAAAAAACTCGGATAGATTTTTCGTAAAGAATGATAGTAAATACTAAATTATTCAAATGCAAACCAAAATTCGTGTTTTTTTAAAATATTTCTCCATAATCATTGTTTCCACGTAAAACTCATGTTTCGTGCGTTTGTTTGCTCGTTTCATCAAAAAAAACCTCGGATATATTTTTCGTAAAGAATGAGAGTAAATACTAAATTATTCAAATGCAAACCAAAATTTGGGTTTTTTTAAAATATTTCTCCATAATCATTGTTGCCACCTAAAACTCATGTTTCGTGCGTTTGTTTGCTCGTTTCATTAAAAAAAAACTCGGATAGCTTTTTCGTAAAGAATGAGAGTAAATACTAAATTGTTCAAATACAAATCAAAATTTGTGTTTATTTTAAAGTAATTTTCCACAATCTTTGTTTGCACCTAAAACTCATGTTTCGTGCGTTTGTTTGCTCGTTTCGTTCATAAAAACTCCGATAGATTTTTCCGTAAAGAATGATAGTAAATACAAACCAAAATTTGTGTTCATTTTAAAATATTTGTCCATAATCTTTGTTTGCATCTAAAACTTATGTTTCGTGCATTTGTAAGCTCGTTTCAATAATAAAAAACTCGGATAGATTTTTCGTAAAGAATGATATTAAATACAAACCAAAATTTGTGTTTATTTTATAATATTTCTCCATAATCTTTGTTTGCACCAAAAACTCATGTTTCGTGCGTTTGATTGCTCGTTTCATTAAAAAAAACGCTCGGATAGATTTTTCGTAAAGAATGATAGTAAATACTAAATTATTCAAACGGAAACCAAAATTTGTTTTCATTTTAAAATATTTTTCCACAATCTTTGTTTCCACCTAAAACTTATTTTTCGTGCGTTTGTAAGCTCGTTTCATTAATGAAAAACTCGGAGAGATTTTTCGTAAAGAATGATAGTAAATCCAAACCAAAATTTGTGTTCATTTTAAAATATTTCTCCATAATATTTGTTTGCACCAAAAACTCATGTTTCGTGCATTTGTTTGCTCGTGTCATTAAAAAAACTCGGATAGATTTTTCGTAAAGAATGATAGTAAATACTAAATTATTCAAATGCAAACCCAAATTTGTGTTTTCTTAAAATATTTCTCCACAATCATTGTTTCCACCTAAAACTCATGTTTCGTGCGTTTGATTCTTCGTTTCATTAAAAAAAAAACTCGGATAGATTTTTCGTAAAGAATGATAGTAAATACTAAATTATTCAAACGGAAACCAAAATTTGTCTTCATTTTAAAATATTTTTCCACAATCTTTGTTTGCACCTATAACTTATGTTTCGTGCGTATGTAAGCTAGTTCCATTAATAAAAAACTCGGATAGATTTTTCGTAAAGAATGATAGTAAATCCAAACAAAAATTTGTGTTCATTTTAAAATATTTCTCCATAATATTTGTTTGCACCAAAGACTCATGTTTCGTGCATTTGTTTGCTCGTGTCATTAAAAAAACTCGGAAAGATTTTTCGCAAAGAATGATAGTAAATACTAAATTATTCAAATGCAAACCCAAATTTGTGTTTTTTTAAAATATTTCTCCACAATCATTTATCCTCCTAAAACTCATGTTTCGTGCGTTTGTTTGCTCGTTTTATTAAAAAAAACTCGGATAGATTTTTCGTAAAGAATGATAGTAAATACTAAATTATTCAAATGCAAACCAAAATTCGTGTTTTTTTAAAATATTTCTCCATAATCATTGTTTCCACGTAAAACTCATGTTTCGTGCGTTTGTTTGCTCGTTTCATTAAAAAAAACCTCGGATATATTTTTCGTAAAGAATGAGAGTAAATACTAAATTATTCAAATGCAAACCAAAATTTGGGTTTTTTTAGGATATTTCTCCGTAATCATTGTTGCCACCTAAAACTCATGTTTCGTACGTTTGTTTGCTCGTTTCATTAAAAAAAAACTCGGATAGCTTTTTCGTAAAGAATGAGAGTAAATACTAAATTGTTCAAATACAAATCAAAATTTGTGTTTATTTTAAAGTAATTTTCCACAATCTTTGTTTGCACCTAAAACTCATGTTTCGTGCGTTTGTTTGCTCGTTTCATTCATAAAAACTCGGATAGATTTTTCCGTAAAGAATGATAGTAAATACAAACCAAAATTTGTGTTCATTTTAAAATATTTTTCCATAATCTTTGTTTGCACCTAAAACTTATGTTTCGTGCATTTGTAAGCTCGTTTCAATAATAAAAAATTCGGATAGATTTTTCGTAAAGAATGATATTAAATACAAACCAAAATTTGTGTTTATTTTATAATATTTCTCCATTATCTCTGTTTGCACCAAAAACTCATGTTTCGTGCGTTTGATTGCTCGTTTCATTAAGAAAAAGCTCGGATAGATTTTTCGTAAAGAATGATAGTAAATACTAAATTATTCAAACGGAAACCAAAATTTGTTTTCATTTTAAAATATTTTTCCACAATCTTTGTTTCCACCTAAAACTTATTTTTCATGCGTTTGTAAGCTCGTTTCATTAATAAAAAACTCGGAGAGATTTTTCGTAAAGAATGATAGTAAATCCAAACCAAAATTTGTGTTCATTTTAAAATATTTCTCCATAATATTTGTTTGCACCAAAAACTCATGTTTCGTGCATTTGTTTGCTCGTGTCATTAAAAAAACTCGGATAGATTTTTCGTAAAGAATGATAGTAAATACTAAATTATTCAAATGCAAACCCAAATTTGTGTTTTTTTAAAATATTTCTCCACAATCATTGTTTCCACCTAAAACTCATGTTTGGTGCGTTTGATTGCTCGTTTCATTAAAAAAAAAAACTCGGATAGATTTTTCGTAAAGAATGATAGTAAATACTAAATTATTCAAACGGAAACCAAAATTTGTGTTCATTTTAAAATATTTTTCCACAATCTTTGTTTGCACCTAAAACTTATGTTTCATGCGTTTGTAAGCTCGTTCCATTAATAAAAAACTCGGACAGATTTTTCGTAAAGAATGATAGTAAATCCAAACA
The DNA here is from genome assembly GCA_027726005.1 of Juncus effusus. NCBI lineage: Eukaryota > Viridiplantae > Streptophyta > Magnoliopsida > Poales > Juncaceae > Juncus > Juncus effusus. The sequence continues at coordinate 4,319,271 of CM050892.1, forward strand.
AAAATTTGTGTTCATTTTAAAATATTTCTCCATAATATTTGTTTGCACCAAAAACTCATGTTTCGTGCATTTGTTTGCTCGTGTCATTAAAAAAACTCGGATAGATTTTTCGCAAAGAATGATAGGAAATACTAAATTATTCAAATGCAAACCCAAATTTGTGTTTTTTTAAAATATTTCTCCACAATCATTTTTCTTCCTAAAACTCATGTTTCGTGCGTTTGTTTGCTCGTTTTATTAAAAAGAACTCGGATAGATTTTTCGTAAAGAATGATAGTAAATACTAAATTATTCAAATGCAAACCAAAATTCGTGTTTTTTTAAAATATTTCTCCATAATCATTGTTTCCACGTAAAACTCATGTTTCGTGCGTTTGTTTGCTCGTTTCATTAAAAAAAACCTCGGATATATTTTTCGTAAAGAATGAGATTAAATACTAAATTATTCAAATGCAAACCAAAATTTGGGTTTTTTTAAAATATTTCTCCATAATCATTGTTGCCACCTAAAACTCATGTTTCGTGCGTTTGTTTGCTCGTTTCATTAAAAAAAAACTCGGATAGCTTTTTCGTAAAGAATGAGAGTAAATACTAAATTGTTCAAATACAAATCAAAATTTGTGTTTATTTTAAAGTAATTTTCCACAATCTTTGTTTGCACCTAAAACTCATGTTTCGTGCATTTGTTTGCTCGTTTCATTCATAAAAACTCGGATTGATTTTTCCGTAAAGAATGATAGTAAATACAAACCAAAATTTGTGTTCATTTTAAAATATTTTTTCATAATCTTTGTTTGTACCTAAAACTTATGTTTCGTGCATTTGTAAGCTCGTTTCAATAATAAAAAACTCGGATAGATTTTTCGTAAAGAATGATATTAAATACAAACCTAAATTTGTGTTTATTTTATAATATTTCTCCATAATCTTTGTTTGCACCAAAAACTCATGTTTCGTGCGTTTGATTGCTCGTTTCATGAAAAAAAACTCGGATAGATTTTTCGTAAAGAATGATAGTAAATACTAAATTATTCAAATGCATACCAAAATTCGTGTTTTTTTAAAATATTTCTCCATAATCATTGTTTCCACGTAAAACTCATGTTTCGTGCGTTTGTTTCTTGTTTCATTAAAAAAAACCTCGGATATATTTTTCGTAAAGAATGAGAGTAAATACTAAATTATTCAAATGCAAACCAAAATTTGGGTTTTTTTTAAATATTTCTCCATAGTCATTGTTGCCACCTAAAACTCATGTTTCGTGCGTTTGTTTGCTCGTTTCATTAAAAAAAAACTCGGATAGCTTTTTCGTAAAGAATGAGAGTAAATACTAAATTGTTCAAATACAAATCAAAATTTGTGTTTATTTTAAAGTATTTTTCCACAATCTTTGTTTGCACCTAAAACTCATGTTTCGTGCGTTTGTTTGCTCGTTTCATTCATAAAAACTCGGATAGATTTTTCCGTAAAGAATGATAGTAAATACAAACCAAAATTTGTGTTCATTTTAAAATATTTTTTCATAATCTTTGTTTGCACCTAAAACTTATGTTTCGTGCATTTGTAAGCTCGTTTCAATAATAAAAAACTCGGATAGATTTTTCGTAAAGAATGATATTAAATACAAACCAAAATTTGTGTTTATTTTATAATATTTCTCCATAATCTTTGTTTGCACCAAAAACTCATGTTTCGTGCGTTTGATTGCTCGTTTCATTAAAAAAAAAGCTCGGATAGATTTTTCGTAAAGAATAATTGTAAATACTAAATTATTCAAACGGAAACCAAAATTTGTTTTCATTTTAAAATATTTTTCCACAATCTTTGTTTGCACCTAAAACTTATTTTTTGTGCGTTTGTAAGCTCGTTTCATTAATAAAAAACTCGGAGAGATTTTTCGTAAAGAATGATAGTAAATCCAAACCAAAATTTGTGTTCATTTTAAAATATTTCTCCATAATATTTGTTTGCACCAAAAACTCATGTTTCGTGCATTTGTTTGCTCGTGTCATTAAGAAAACTCGGATAGATTTTTCGCAAAGAAGGATAGTAAATACTAAATTATTCAAATGCAAACCAAAATTTGTGTTTTTTTAAAACATTTCTCCACAATCATTTTTCTTCCTAAAACTCATGTTTCGTGCGTTTGTTTGCTCGTTTTATTAAAAAAAACTCGGATAGATTTTTCGTAAAGAATGATAGTAAATACTAAATTATTCAAATGCGAACAAAAATTCGTGTTTTTTTAAAATATTTCTCCATAATCATTGCTTCCCCGTTAAACTCATGTTTCGTGCGTTTGTTTGCTCGTTTCATTAAAAAAAACCTCGGATATATTTTTCGTAAAGAATGAGAGTAAATACTAAATTATTCAAATGCAAACCAAAATTTGGGTTTTTTTAAAATATTTCTCCATAGTCATTGTTGCCACCGAAAACTCATGTTTCGTGCGTTTGTTTGCTCGTTTCATTAAAAAAAAATTCGGATAGCTTTTTCGTAAAGAATGAGAGTAAATACTATATTGTTCAAATACAAATCAAAATTTCTGTTTATTTTAAAGTATTTTTCCACAATCTTTGTTTGCACCTAAAACTCATGTTTCGTGCGTTTGTTTGCTCGTTTCATTCATAAAAACTCGGATAGATTTTTCCGTAAAGAATCATAGTAAATACAAACCAAAATTTGTGTTCATTTTAAAATATTTTTTCATAATCTTTGTTTGCACCTAAAACTTATGTTTCGTGCATTTGTAAGCTCGTTTCAATAATAAAAAACTCGGATAGATTTTTCGTAAAGAATGATATTAAATACAAACCAAAATTAGTGTTTATTTTATAATATTTCTCCATAATCTTTGTTTGCACCAAAAACTCATGTTTCGTGCGTTTGATTGCTCGTTTCATTAAAAAAAAAGCTCGGATAGATTTTTCGTAAAGAATGATAGTAAATACTAAATTATTCAAACGGAAAGCAAAATTTGTTTTCATTTTAAAATATTTTTCCACAATCTTTGTTTGCACCTAAAACTTATTTTTCGTGCGTTTGTAAGCTCGTTTCATTAATAAAAAACTCGGAGAGATTTTTCGTAAAGAATGATAGTAAATCCAAACCAAAATTTGTGTTCATTTTAAAATATTTCTCCATAATATTTGTTTGCACCAAAAACTCATGTTTCGTGCATTTGTTTGCTCGTGTCATTAAAAAAACTCGGATAGATTTTTCGTAAAAAATGATAGTAAATACTAAATTATTCAAATGCAAACCCAAATTTGTGTTTTTTTAAAATATTTCTCCACAATCATTGTTTCCACCTAAAACTCCTGTTTCGTGCGTTTGATTGCTCGTTTCATTAAAAAAAAAACTCGGATAGATTTTTCGTAAAGAATGATAGTAAATACTAAATTATTCAAACGGAAACCAAAATTTGTGTTCATTTTAAAATATTTTTCCACAATCTTTGTTTGCACCTAAAACTTATGTTTCGTGCGTTTGTAAGCTCGTTCCATTAATAAAAAAACTCGGATAGATTTTTCGTAAAGAATGATATTAAATACAAACCAAAATTTGTGTTTATTTTATAATATTTCTCCATAATCTTTGTTTGCACCAAAAACTCATGTTTCGTGCGTTTGATTGCTCGTTTCATTAAAAAAAACGCTCGGATAGATTTTTCGTAAAGAATGATAGTAAATACTAAATTATTCAAACGGAAACCAAAATTTGTTTTCATTTTAAAATATTTTTCCACAATCTTTGTTTCCACCTAAAACTTATTTTTCGTGCGTTTGTAAGCTCGTTTCATTAATGAAAAACTCGGAGAGATTTTTCGTAAAGAATGATAGTAAATACTAAATTATTCAAACGGAAACCAAAATTTGTGTTCATTTTAAAATATTTTTCCACAATCTTTGTTTGCATCTAAAACTTATGTTTCGTGCATTTGTAAGCTCGTTTCAATAATAAAAAACTCGGATAGATTTTTCGTAAAGAATGATATTAAATACAAACCAAAATTTGTGTTTATTTTATAATATTTCTCCATAATCTTTGTTTGCACCAAAAACTCATGTTTCGTGCGTTTGATTGCTCGTTTCATTAAAAAAAACGCTCGGATAGATTTTTCGTAAAGAATGATAGTAAATACTAAATTATTCAAACGGAAACCAAAATTTGTTTTCATTTTAAAATATTTTTCCACAATCTTTGTTTCCACCTAAAACTTATTTTTCGTGCGTTTGTAAGCTCGTTTCATTAATGAAAAACTCGGAGAGATTTTTCGTAAAGAATGATAGTAAATCCAAACCAAAATTTGTATTCATTTTAAAATATTTCTCCATAATATTTGTTTGCACCAAAAACTCATGTTTCGTGCATTTGTTTGCTCGTGTCATTAAAAAAACTCGGATAGATTTTTCGTAAAGAATGATAGTAAATACTAAATTATTCAAATGCAAACCCAAATTTGTGTTTTTTTAAAATATTTCTCCACAATCATTGTTTCCACCTAAAACTCATGTTTCGTGCGTTTGATTGCTCGTTTCATTAAAAAAAAAACTCGGATAGATTTTTCGTAAAGAATGATAGTAAATACTAAATTATTCAAACGGAAACCAAAATTTATGTTCATTTTAAAATATTTTTCCACAATCTTTGTTTGCACCTAAAACTTATGTTTCGTGCGTATGTAAGCTCGTTCCATTAATAAAAAACTCGGATAGATTTTTCGTAAAGAATGATAGTAAATCCAAACAAAAATTTGTGTTCATTTTAAAATATTTCTCCATAATATTTGTTTGCACCAAAGACTCATGTTTCGTGCATTTGTTTGCTCGTGTCATTAAAAAAACTCGGAAAGATTTTTCGCAAAGAATGATAGTAAATACTAAATTATTCAAATGCAAACCCAAATTTGTGTTTTTTTAAAATATTTCTCCACAATCATTTATCCTCCTAAAACTCATGTTTCGTGCGTTTGTTTGCTCGTTTTATTAAAAAAAACTCGGATAGATTTTTCGTAAAGAATGATAGTAAATACTAAATTATTCAAATGCAAACCAAAATTCGTGTTTTTTTAAAATATTTCTCCATAATCATTGTTTCCACGAAACTCATGTTTCGTGCGTTTGTTTGCTCGTTTCATTAAAAAAAACCTCGGATATATTTTTCGTAAAGAATGAGAGTAAATACTAAATTATTCAAATCCAAACCAAAATTTGGGTTTTTTTAAGATATTTCTCCGTAATCATTGTTGCCACCTAAAACTCATGTTTCGTGCGTTTGTTTGCTCGTTTCATTAAAAAAAAACTCGGATAGCTTTTTCGTAAAGAATGAGAGTAAATACTAAATTGTTCAAATACAAATCAAAATTTGTGTTTATTTTAAAGTAATTTTCCACAATCTTTGTTTGCACCTAAAACTCATGTTTCGTGCGTTTGTTTGCTCGTTTCATTCATAAAAACTCGGATAGATTTTTCCGTAAAGAATGATAGTAAATACAAACCAAAATTTGTGTTCATATTAAAATATTTTTCCATAATCTTTGTTTGCACCTAAAACTTATGTTTCGTGCATTTGTAAACTCGTTTCAATAATAAAAAACTCGGATAGATTTTTCGTAAAGAATGATATTAAATACAAACCAAAATTTGTGTTTATTTTATAATATTTCTCCATAATCTCTGTTTGCACCAAAAACTCATGTTTCGTGCGTTTGATTGCTCGTTTCATTAAAAAAAAGCTCGGATAGATTTTTCGTAAAGAATGATAGTAAATACTAAATTATTCAAACGGAAACCAAAATTTGTTTTCATTTTAAAATATTTTTCCACAATCTTTGTTTCCACCTAAAACTTATTTTTCATGCGTTTGTAAGCTCGTTTCATTAATAAAAAACTCGGAGAGATTTTTCGTAAAGAATGATAGTAAATCCAAACCAAAATTTGTGTTCATTTTAAAATATTTCTCCATAATATTTGTTTGCACCAAAAACTCATGTTTCGTGCATTTGTTTGCTCGTGTCATTAAAAAAACTCGGATAGATTTTTCGTAAAGAATGATAGTAAATACTAAATTATTCAAATGCAGACCCAAATTTGTGTTTTTTTAAAATATTTCTCCACAATCATTGTTTCCACCTAAAACTCCTGTTTCGTGCGTTTGATTGCTCGTTTCATTAAAAAAAAAACTCGGATAGATTTTTCGTAAAGAATGATAGTAAATACTAAATTATTCAAACGGAAACCAAAATTTGTGTTCATTTTAAAATATTTTTCCACAATCTTTGTTTGCACCTAAAACTTATGTTTCGTGCGTTTGTAAGCTCGTTCCATTAATAAAAAACTCGGATAGATTTTTCGTAAAGAATGATAGTAAATCCAAACAAAAATTTGTGTTCATTTTAAAATATTTCTCCATAATATTTGTTTGCACCAAAAACTCATGTTTCGTGCATTTGTTTGCTCGTGTCATTAAAAAAACTCGGATAGATTTTTCGCAAAGAATGATAGTAAATACAAAATTATTCAAATACAAACCCAATTTTTTGTTTTTTTAAAATATTTCTCCACAATCATTTTTCCTCCTAAAACTCATGTTTCGTGCGTTTGTTTGCTCGTTTTATTAAAAAAAACTCGGATAGATTTTTCGTAAAGAATGATAGTAAATACTAAATTATTCAAATGCAAACCAAAATTCGTGTTTTTTTAAAATATTTCTCCCACAATCATTGTTTCCACCTAAAACTCATGTTTCGTGCGTTTGATTGCTCGTTTCATTAAAAAAAAACTCGGATAGATTTTTCGTAAAGAATGATAGTAAATACTAAATTATTCAAACGGAAACCAAAATTTGTGTTCATTTTAAAATATTTTTCCAAAATCTTTGTTTGCACCTAAAACTTATGTTTCGTTCGTTTGTAAGCTCGTTCCATTAATAAAAAACTCGGATAGATTTTTCGTAAAGAATGATAGTAAATACTAAATTATTCAAATGCAGACTAAAATTTGGGTTTTTTTAAAATATTTCTCCATAATCATTGTTGCCACCTAAAACTCATGTTTCGTGCGTTTGTTTGCTCGTTTCATTAAAAAAAAACTCGGATAGCTTTTTCGTAAAGAATGAGAGTAAATACTAAATTGTTCAAATACAAATCAAAATTTGTGTTTATTTTAAAGTATTTTTCCACAATCTTTGTTTGCACCTAAAACTCATGTTTCGTGCGTTTCTTTGCTCGTTTCATTCATAAAAACTCGGATAGATTTTTCCGTAAAGAATCATAGTAAATACAAACCAAAATTTGTGTTCATTTTAAAATATTTTTTCATAATCTTTGTTTGCACCTAAAACTTATGTTTCGTGCATTTGTAAGCTCGTTTCAATAATAAAAAACTCGGATAGATTTTTCGTAAAGAATGATATTAAATACAAACCAAAATTAGTGTTTATTTTATAATATTTCTCCATAATCTTTGTTTGCACCAAAAACTCATGTTTCGTGCGTTTGATTGCTCGTTTCATTAAAAAAAAAAGCTCGGATAGATTTTTCGTAAAGAATGATAGTAAATACTAAATTATTCAAACGGAAACCAAAATTTGTTTTCATTTTAAAATATTTTTCCACAATCTTTGTTTCCACCTAAAACTTATTTTTCGTGCGTTTGTAAGCTCGTTTCATTAATAAAAAACTCGGAGAGATTTTTCGTAAAGAATGATAGTAAATCCAAACCAAAATTTGTGTTCATTTTAAAATATTTCTCCATAATATTTGTTTGCACCAAAAACTCATGTTTCGTGCATTTGTTTGCTCGTGTCATTAAAAAAACTCGGATAGATTTTTCGTAAAGAATGATAGTAAATACTAAATTATTCAAATGCAAACCCAAATTTGTGTTTTTTTAAAATATTTCTCCACAATCATTGTTTCCACCTAAAACTCCTGTTTCGTGCGTTTGATTGCTCGTTTCATTAAAAAAAAAACTCGGATAGATTTTTCGTAAAGAATGATAGTAAATACTAAATTATTCAAACGGAAACCAAAATTTGTGTTCATTTTAAAATATTTTTCCACAATCTTTGTTTGCACCTAAAACTTATGTTTCGTGCGTTTGTAAGCTCGTTCCATTAATAAAAAACTCGGATAGATTTTTCGTAAAGAATGATAGTAAATCCAAACAAAAATTTGTGTTCATTTTAAAATATTTCTCCATAATATTTGTTTGCACCAAAAACTCATGTTTCGTGCATTTGTTTGCTCGTGTCATTAAAAAAACTCGGATAGATTTTTCGCAAAGAATGATAGTAAATACAAAATTATTCAAATACAAACCCAATTTTTTGTTTTTTTAAAATATTTCTCCACAATCATTTTTCCTCCTAAAACTCATGTTTCGTGCGTTTGTTTGCTCGTTTTATTAAAAAAAACTCGGATAGATTTTTCGTAAAGAATGATAGTAAATACTAAATTATTCAAATGCAAACCAAAATTCGTGTTTTTTTAAAATATTTCTCCATAATCATTGTTTCCACGTAAAACTCATGTTTCGTGCGTTTGTTTGCTCGTTTCATTAAAAAAAACCTCGGATATATTTTTCGTAAAGAATGAGAGTAAATACTAAATTATTCAAATGCAAACCAAAATTTGGGTTTTTTTAAAATATTTCTCCATAATCATTGTTGCCACCTAAAACTCATGTTTCGTGCGTTTGTTTGCTCGTTTCATTAAAAAAAAACTCGGATAGCTTTTTCGTAAAGAATGAGAGTAAATACTAAATTGTTCAAATACAAATCAAAATTTCTGTTTATTTTAAAGTATTTTTCCACAATCTTTGTTTGCACCTAAAACTCATGTTTCGTGCGTTTGTTTGCTCGTTTCATTCATAAAAACTCGGATAGATTTTTCCGTAAAGAATGATAGTAAATACAAACCAAAATTTGTGTTCATTTTAAAATATTTTTCCATAATCTTTGTTTGCATCTAAAACTTATGTTTCGTGCATTTGTAAGCTCGTTTCAATAATAAAAAACTCGGATAGATTTTTCGTAAAGAATGATATTAAATACAAACCAAAATTTGTGTTTATTTTATAATATTTCTCCATAATCTTTGTTTGCACCAAAAACTCATGTTTCGTGCGTTTGATTGCTCGTTTCATTAAAAAAACGCTCGGATAGATTTTTCGTAAAGAATGATAGTAAATACTAAATTATTCAAACGGAAACCAAAATTTGTTTTCATTTTAAAATATTTTTCCACAATCTTTGTTTCCACCTAAAACTTATTTTTCGTGCGTTTGTAAGCTCGTTTCATTAATGAAAAACTCGGAGAGATTTTTCGTAAAGAATGATAGTAAATCCAAACCAAAATTTGTGTTCATTTTAAAATATTTCTCCATAATATTTGTTTGCACCAAAAACTCATGTTTCGTGCATTTGTTTGCTCGTGTCATTAAAAAAACTCGGATAGATTTTTCGTAAAGAATGATAGTAAATACTAAATTATTCAAATGCAAACCCAAATTTGTGTTTTTTTAAAATATTTCTCCACAATCATTGTTTCCACCTAAAACTCATGTTTCGTGCGTTTGATTGCTCGTTTCATTAAAAAAAAAACTCGGATAGATTTTTCGTAAAGAATGATAGTAAATACTAAATTATTCAAACGGAAACCAAAATTTGTGTTCATTTTAAAATATTTTTCCACAATCTTTGTTTGCACCTAAAACTTATGTTTCGTGCGTATGTAAGCTCGTTCCATTAATAAAAAACTCGGATAGATTTTTCGTAAAGAATGATAGTAAATCCAAACAAAAATTTGTGTTCATTTTAAAATATTTCTCCATAATATTTGTTTGCACCAAAGACTCATGTTTCGTGCATTTGTTTGCTCGTGTCATTAAAAAAACTCGGAAAGATTTTTCGCAAAGAATGATAGTAAATACTAAATTATTCAAATGCAAACCCAAATTTGTGTTTTTTTAAAATATTTCTCCACAATCATTTATCCTCCTAAAACTCATGTTTCGTGCGTTTGTTTGCTCGTTTTATTAAAAAAAACTCGGATAGATTTTTCGTAAAGAATGATAGTAAATACTAAATTATTCAAATGCAAACCAAAATTCGTGTTTTTTTAAAATATTTCTCCATAATCATTGTTTCCACGTAAAACTCATGTTTCGTGCGTTTGTTTGCTCGTTTCATTAAAAAAAACCTCGGATATATTTTTCGTAAAGAATGAGAGTAAATACTAAATTATTCAAATGCAAACCAAAATTTGGGTTTTTTTAAGATATTTCTCCGTAATCATTGTTGCCACCTAAAACTCATGTTTCGTGCGTTTGTTTGCTCGTTTCATTAAAAAAAAACTCGGATAGCTTTTTCGTAAAGAATGAGAGTAAATACTAAATTGTTCAAATACAAATCAAAATTTGTGTTTATTTTAAAGTAATTTTCCACAATCTTTGTTTGCACCTAAAACTCATGTTTCGTGCGTTTCTTTGCTCGTTTCATTCATAAAAACTCGGATAGATTTTTCCGTAAAGAATGATAGTAAATACAAACCAAAATTTGTGTTCATTTTAAAATATTTTTCCATAATCTTTGTTTGCACCTAAAACTTATGTTTCGTGCATTTGTAAGCTCGTTTCAATAATAAAATACTCGGATAGATTTTTCGTAAAGAATGATATTAAATACAAACCAAAATTTGTGTTTATTTTATAATATTTCTCCATAATCTCTGTTTGCACCAAAAACTCATGTTTCGTGCGTTTGATTGCTCGTTTCATTAAAAAAAAGCTCGGATAGATTTTTCGTAAAGAATGATAGTAAATACTAAATTATTCAAACGGAAACCAAAATTTGTTTTCATTTTAAAATATTTTTCCACAATCTTTGTTTCCACCTAAAACTTATTTTTCATGCGTTTGTAAGCTCGTTTCATTAATAAAAAACTAGGAGAGATTTTTCGTAAAGAATGATAGTAAATCCAAACCAAAATTTGTGTTCATTTTAAAATATTTCTCCATAATATTTGTTTGCACCAAAAACTCATGTTTCGTGCATTTGTTTGCTCGTGTCATTAAAAAAACTCGGATAGATTTTTCGTAAGGAATGATAGTAAATACTAAATTATTCAAATGCAAACCCAAATTTGTGTTTTTTTAAAATATTTCTCCCACAATCATTGTTTCCACCTAAAACTCATGTTTCGTGCGTTTGATTGCTCGTTTCATTAAAAAAAAACTCGGATAGATTTTTCGTAAAGAATGATAGTAAATACTAAATTATTCAAACGGAAACCAAAATTTGTGTTCATTTTAAAATATTTTTCCACAATCTTTGTTTGCACCTAAAACTTATGTTTCTTGCATTTGTAAGCTCGTTCCATTAATAAAAAACTCGGATAGATTTTTCGTAAAGAATGATAGTAAATACTAAATTATTCAAATGCAGACTAAAATTTGGGTTTTTTTAAAATATTTCTCCATAATCATTGTTGCCACCTAAAACTCATGTTTCGTGCGTTTGTTTGCTCGTTTCATTAAAAAAAAACTCGGATAGCTTTTTCGTAAAGAATGAGAGTAAATACTAAATTGTTCAAATACAAATCAAAATTTGTGTTTATTTTAAAGTATTTTTCCACAATCTTTGTTTGCACCTAAAACTCATGTTTCGTGCGTTTCTTTGCTCGTTTCATTCATAAAAACTCGGATAGATTTTTCCGTAAAGAATGATAGTAAATACAAGCCAAAATTTTTGTTCATTTTAAAATATTTTTCCATAATCTTTGTTTGCACCTAAAACTTATGTTTCGTGCATTCGTAAGCTCGTTTCAATAATAAAAAACTCGGATAGATTTTTCGTAAAGAATGATATTAAATACAAACCAAAATTTGTGTTTATTTTATAATATTTCTCCATAATCTTTGTTTGCACCAAAAACTCATGTTTCGTGCGTTTGATTGCTCGTTTCATTAAAAAAAAAAGCTCGGATAGATTTTTCGTAAAGAATGATAGTAAATACTAAATTATTCAAACGGAAACCAAAATTTGTTTTCATTTTAAAATATTTTTCCACAATCTTTGTTTCAACCTAAAACTTATTTTTCGTGCGTTTGTAAGCTCGTTTCATTAATAAAAAACTCGGAGAGATTTTTCGTAAAGAATGATAGTAAATCCAAACCAAAATTTGTGTTCATTTTAAAATATTTCTCCATAATATTTGTTTGCACCAAAAACTCATGTTTCGTGCATTTGTTTGCTCGTGTCATTAAAAAAACTAGGATAGATTTTTCGTAAAGAATGATAGTAAATACTAAATTATTCAAATGCAAACCCAAATTTGTGTTTTTTTAAAATATTTCTCCACAATCATTGTTTCCACCTAAAACTCATGTTTCGTGCGTTTGATTGCTCGTTTCATTAAAAAAAAACTCGGATAGATTTTTCGTAAAGAATGATAGTAAATACTAAATTATTCAAACGGAAACCAAAATTTGTGTTCATTTTAAAATATTTTTCCACAATCTTTGTTTGCACCTAAAACTTATGTTTCGTGCGTTTGTAAGCTCGTTCCATTAATAAAAAACTCGGATAGATTTTTCGTAAAGAATGATAGTAAATCCAAACCAAAATTTGTGTTCATTTTAAAATATTTCTCCATAATATTTGTTTGCACCAAAAACTCATGTTTCGTGCATTTGTTTGCTCGTGTCATTAAAAAAACTCGGATAGATTTTTCGCAAAGAATGATAGTATGGAAAAATATTTTAAAATGAACACAAATTTTGGTTTGCATTGGAATAATTTAGTATTTACTATCATTCTTTACGAAAAATCCATCCGAGTTTTTTTTAATGAAACGAGCAAACAAACGCACGAAACATGAGTTTTTGGTGCAAACAAAGATTATGGAGAAATATTTTAAAATGAACACAAATTTTGGTTTGTACTTACTATCATTTTTTACGAAAAATCTATCCTAGTTTTTTATTAATGAAACGAGCTTACAAATGCACGAAAAATAAGTTTTAGGTGCAAACAAAGATTATGGAAAAATATTTTAAAATGAACACAAATTTTGCATCTGAATAATTTAATATTTAGTATCATTCTTTACGGAAAAAGCTTTCCGAGTTTGTATGAATGAAATGAGCAAACAAACGCACGAAACGTGAGTTTTAGGTGCAAAAAAAGATTGTGGAAAAATATTTTAAAATGAACACAAATTTTGGTTTGTATTAACTATCATTCTTTACGAAAAATCTATCCGAGTTTTTTTATTAATGAAACGAGCTTACAAATGCACGAAACATAAGTTTTAGGTGCAAACAAAGATTGTGGAAAAATATTTTAAAATGAACACAAATTTTGGTTTGCATTTGAATAATTTAATATTTACTATCATTCTTTACGGAAAAAACCTTCCGAGTTTTTATGAATGAAACGAGCAAACAAACGCACGAAACATGAGTTTTAGGTGAAAACAAAGATTGTGGAAAAATATTTTAAAATGAACACAAATTATGGTTTGTATTTGAAAAATTTAATATTTACTATCATTCTTTACGAAAACTCTATCCGAGTTTTTTTTTAATGAAACGAGCAAACAAACGCACGAAACATGAGTTTTAGGTCGAAACAATGATTATGGAGAAATATTTTAGAAAAAACACAAATTTTGGTTTGCATTTGAATAATTTAGTATTCACTATAATTCTTTACGAAAAATCTATCCGAGTTTTTTTTAATGAAATGAGCAAACAAACGCACGAAACATGAGTTTTTGGGGCAAACAAAGATTATGGAGAAATATTCTGAAATGAACACAAATTTTGGTTTGTATTTACCATCATTCTTTACGAAAAATCTATCCGAGTTTTTTATTAATGAAACGAGCAAACAGACGCACGAAATATGAGTTTTAGGTGGAAACAATGATTATGGAGAAATATTTTGAAAAAACACAAATTTTGGTCTGCATTCGAATAATTTAGTATTTACTATCAGTCTTTACGAAAAATTTATCCGAGTTTTTTTTCATGAAACGAGCAAACAAACGCACGAAGCATGGGTTCTTGGTGCAAACAAATATTATGAAGAAATATTTTAAAATGAACACAAATTTTGGTTTGTATTTACTATCATTCTTTACGAAAAATCTTTCCGAGTTTTTTATTAATGAAACGAGCTTACAAACGCATGAAACATAAGTTTTAGGTGCAAACAAAGATTATGGAAAAATATTTTAAAATGAACACAAATTTTGGTTTGCGTTTGAATAATTTAGTATTTACTATAATTCTTTACGAAAAATCTATCCGAGCTTTTTTTTAAATGAAACGAGCAATTAAACGCCCGAAACATGAGTTTTTGGTGCAAACCAAGATTACGGAGAAATATTATAAAATAAACACAAATTTTGGTTTGTATTTACTATCATTTTTTACGAAAAATCTGCACCTTTAAAACCCTTCCAATCAACAGTATCACCCAATGATTGCTGCTTCATAGACCACCAATGATCCGCATTCCCTTCTAACATAAAGGTAACAAACTTCACCTTTTCTGCATCAGTCGCCTCAATCACCTCATGTGTCTTTTCGGAACGACGAATCCACTCATACGCCTTATGTTTGGTTCGTTTGTTTGCTCGTTTCATTCATAAAAACTCGGATAGATTTTTCCGTAAGGAATGATAGTAAATATTAAATTATTCAAATGCAAACCAAAATTTGTGTACATTTTAAAATATTTTTCCATAATCTTTGTTTGCACCTAAAACTTATGTTTCGTGCGTTTGTAAGCTCGTTTCATTGCTAAAAAACTCGGATCGATTTTTCGTAAAGAATGATAGTAAATACAAACCAAAATTTGTGTTCATTTTAAAAAAACTCCATAATCTTTGTTTGCACCAAAAACTCATCTTTCGTGCGTTTGTTTGCTCGTTTCATTAAAAAAAACTCGGATAGATTTTTCGTAAAGAATGATAGTAAATACTAAATTATTCAACTGCAAACCAAAATTTGTGTTCATTTTATAATATTTTTCCATAATCTTTGTTTGCAACTAAAACTTATGTTTCGTGCGTTTGTAAGCTCGTTTCAATAATAAAAAAACTCGGATATATTTTTCGTAGAGAATTATAGTAAATACAAACCAAAATTTGTGTTCATTTTAAAATATTTCTCCATAATCTTTGTTTGCACCAAAAATTCAAGTTTCGTGCGTTTGTTTGCTCGTTTCATTAAAAAAAACTCGGATAGATTTTTCCGTAAAGAATGATAGTAAATATTAAATTATTCAAATACAAATCAAAATTTCTGTACATTTAATATGTTTCCATAATCTTTGTATGCACCTAAAACTTATGTTTCGTGCATTTGTAAGCTCGTTTCATTGATAAAAAACTCGGATAGATTTTTCGTAAAGAATGATAGTAAATACAAACCAAAATTTGTGTTCACTTTAAAATATTTCTCCATAATCTTTGTTTGCACCAAAAACACATGTTTCGTGTGTTTGTTTGCTCGTTTCACTAAAAAAATCCCGGATAGATTTTTCGTAAAGAATGATAGTAAATACTAAATTATTCAAATGCAAACCAAAATTTGTGTTTATTTTAAAATATTTTTCCATAATCTTTGTTTGCACCTAATATTTATGTTTCGTGCGTCTGTAAGCTCGTTTCATTGATAAAAAACTCGGATAGATTTTTCATAAAGAATGATAGTAAATACAAACCAAAATTTGTGTTCATTTTAAAATATTTCTCCATAATCTTTGTTTGCACCAAAAAGTCATGTTTCGTGCGTTTGTTTGCTCGTTTCATTAAAAAAAACTCGGATAGATTTTTCGTAAAGAATGATAGTAAATACTAAATTATTCAAATGCAGACCAAAATTTGTGTTTATTTTATAATATTTTTCCATAATCTGTGTTTGCACCTAAAACTTATGTTTCGTGCGTTTGTAAGCTCGTTTCAATAATAAAAAAACTCGGATATATTTTTCGTAAAGAATTATAGTAAATACAAACCAAAATTTGTGTTCATTTTAAAATATTTCTCCATAATCTTTGTTTGCACCAAAAACTCATGTTTCGTGCGTTTGTTTGCTCGTTTCATTAAAAAAAACTCGGATAGATTTTTCGTAAAGAATGATAGTAAATACTAAATTATTCAAATGCAAACCAAAATTTGTGTTTATTTTAAAATATTTTTCCATAATCTTTGATTGCACCTAATACTAATGTTTCGTGCGTTTGTAAGCTCGTTTCATTAATAAAAAACTCGGATAGATTTTTCGTAAAGAAAACGAGTAAATACAAACTAAAATTTGTGTTCATTTTAAAATATTTCTCCATAATCTTTGTTTGCACCAAAAACACATGTTTCGTGCGTTTGTTTGCTCGTTTCATTAAAAAAAACTCGGATAGATTTTTCGTAAAGAATGATAGTAAATACTAAATTATTCAAATCCAAACCTAAATTTGTGTTCATTTTAAAATATTTTTCCATAATCTTTGTTTGCACCTAAAACTTATATTTCGTGCGTTTGTAAGCTCGTTTCATTAATAAAAAACTCGGATAGATTTTTCGTAAAGAATGATAGTAAATACAAACCAAAATTTGTGTTAATTTTAAAATATTTCTCCATAATCTTTGTTTGCACCAAAAACTCATGTTTCGTGCGTTTGTTTGCTCGTTTCATTAAAAAAAAGTCGGATAGATTTTTCATAAAGAATGATACTAAATACTAAATTATTCAAATGCAAACAAAAATTTGTGTTCATTTTATAATATTTTTTTTCCATAATCTTTGTTTGCACCTAAAACTTATGTTTCGTGCGTTTGTAAGCTCGTTTCAATAATAAAAAAAACTCAGATATATTTTTCGTAAAGAATTATAGTAAATACAAACCAAAATTTGTGTTCATTTTAAAATATTTCTCCATAATCTTTGTTTGCACCAAAAACTCATCTTTCGTTCGTTTGTTTGCTCGTTTCATTTGAAAAAACTCGGATAGATTTTTCGTAAAGAATGATAGTAAAGAGTCCTTGCCTAGCAAACTTGGAAATGAGCACACTTAGATCTTCAGAGGCAATCGGTAAATTAGCGCTAGCAAGATCCTTACTTGCAGTGGTAGAGTCTCTTCTTCCTAACTTCACCATCCATTTCGGCCCATTTACCTGTTGATCACATAACTTCTTAATCAACAATCAAAAGATAAAATCACTAGAGATAATTCCAAGTACAAGAAAAGAAATCTTACATATTCGGAAGAATCTCTAGCTGCAAGTGCGACAATATCTGCGCACGACACAACACCAGGACAAACGGTCTCGACTGCTGACTTGATAGCATCAATGACTTCAAAACCTCTTATGGATCTGTTGTTTTGAAGAACAGTTTGAAGCTCTTTCATTTCAAATTCTCTTTGTAAACATGCAGCATTATTTTCGAGCTCTTCGGGAGTTCTAATGATATTTAAATCATCGACATATACTAATAATAACAAATACAGAATTTGATCTCTTATTAAAAACACAAGGATTAATGGGATTATTTTCATTCTGTAAGGTAATTCGGACCCAACGTCTTAAACTGACTCAACCTCTCATTTATTCCACTGCTAGATCCCCCACCACCACTACTACTACGACGAGCCTGAGGGTGCGCTTGCTGTTGCGGTGGCTGAGAGTCTTGCTGCCTCACCAGCTGAACTAATGTCTCATTAGTTCTCTGCTGCTGCTCTAGTATCTCCCGAAATAAATCCGACTCAAAACGGGACCCACGTACTTCATCTCCACCACCTAGAACCTTTTCATTCCCAGGATTTCCCGAACTTCCTGCGCCAACTGAGGCAACCTTCTTCAATTTCTGCTTCGGTGGTATTTTCACTACCTAAAGTCAATTAAGACTTAATTAGAAAGATTTCTACGGTTGAATGTTAGGACATCCGCAGGTCCAATAGAACCATTGCTCTGATACCAAAAGAGTTGTCACGACCCAAAATCATCATGCACAACACATATAGATATATATATATATATATATATATATATATATATATATATATATATATATATATATATATATAGAGCAATAGAAAAGTCAAATCAATACAAACCAGCTCTCACCACGTAAAACTAAAAACAAGATCTACAAACTATAAATACAACTACGACTACTAGATAAAAAATATATATATACACTAGTGCTGGCGCTCTCTGCTACGCTCTCAAAAGAATCTACGTATGCCACCACCTCCTGCCTCAAGCGCTACCTGGGAATATTGGCTGAGCGTCAGAAAAGTCAGATAATAAAATATTATCCACTACTACAGCTACTACCCTACTGGAATGATAAATACTACACTTCTACGAAACACTGCCACCACTTATAAGAACTACCACTTGCTACAAAAATTACTAATTTTATAATATAAGTGGTACTACTGAAAATATACATATAAGTATATTAAAAAAATCTACGATAAGGTTGGCAACCACACGGGACCCACTCATGGACTGCAATCTCGGATCTACTTGAGATAAGTCAGTCTGCTGCACTCTCAACCACACGAGAGTGGTGTCTCCAACTTTGCCACAGTGGAAACACGCCCCCTCTAACCACCCGAGGAGACCGTACTGTCACGTCTAACAGTTTGCAAGTTTCGGGAGCGACCCAAAAATTGCTCTCTGGTACCAGGCCCACTAAAAATGTCCGTACATGTGTCTTCCCCGTCCACTTGTATAAAAATAATATTTTTCTACCACTAGCATTTATACCACAAGATTTACCACTGATTACATATTCTACTGAAAATAACTACATTTATATAATATATTGAAAAATAAATAAATAAATAAGTAAATAAGTAAATAATTAAATAATAAGATCTTTTAATTACTACCATTAAAATTGTCTCGGAATATATTTTCTAAAGACTACAAGAACACTGAAAACGGATCTTGAATGGAGAAGTTATGAATATTTTACTGAATTCAATTCTACTGATCAGACACGTCAGTCTAAAACTGATCTAATTCTACTGATAGCACCTACACTACCTACTGAATAAAATAAAATAACTAAATACTCAAATACTCAAATACTCAGCCATGTATTTTATCTTGGCCTAAAAGCTTATTAATCCAACTATTAATTAATTGGATCATTATAAGTAAAAGGCCTAATCCATTTAAATTTAATTAAACATGGCTCAACTCCACAATTAAATCCAACTCATTAATTATTCTCAGCCCAATAAGTATTAAAATTCAGCATATTAAATTTGGCCAATATATTTTTCTTAGTTAAATAATAATCCATTTAAATATTAAAATCCAGCCCAATAACTCTCGGCCCAAACAGATTTTAATTAAAGCTTATTGGATATTTATTTAATGGATATTAAACCCGAACTAATAACCCGACCCGGTAAGAACATAACCTGACCCGATAAGACAAGCAGCTTAATTCTCTTTCTTCCTCTTTCGCCTCTCCTTCTTCTCTTTCGTTTCTTCCTTCCCAAAACCGAGCTCTAATGGAGCTTCTCTCTTTCCCTAATAGTATGACCAATAGATGGCCGGAACGCCACCAATCAGACGCCCGGACCACTCTCGGTTCATATCTCAGCTCATAAATTTCCTTCCCCATCTCTCTACTCAATTTCGACTTAGCCCCAAAATCTAGGGTTCCATTATCCCGAGCTTTTGATCCGATTTTAATGGTAGTAATAGACATAGCATCAAGATTAAAGGCTCAATTCAACTAATTACCTCAAAAAGCTCAAGCTTTATGATTTTAGAGATTCGTCTTTCTTCGGTACGTGAATTCCGGTGATGCCGGCCTCCGACCCGACCTTCTCCCCACTTGGCGCGTCCCTACTCGCCCTTTCTCTCTATCTACGGCTCTCCTCTCACTCTCTGCCTTTCTTTCTTGCTATTTAGATAAGGAAGATAATAGTGTTGAGTTAACGAGAGAGAGGGTTAAGTTCAATGGTATTATTTCTTTTATAAAATCCACCGTTTAATTTTTGTATGACCAATCAAAAAATGAGACTTGTAATATTATATTTGATTGTGTGAATGAGTTTCTCCAAGCTGCTGAACGGTAAGGAGGTCTCTGACCTTTGAAAAAAAAAAAAAATTTATTTCGTTTTCTTTTTATTCCTTTTTATTATGTCATAACACCTCGGATCTTCCTGATCCGCGAGACGAAGAACGGATGTAGGTCTGAACTTTTCTGACGTGGAACCTTCTCCTTCCTGAAGCTCGACTTCGCGAATCCCCTTGCTTCTCCTAGGGATGAAGAATTGATCGCTTACTTATCTCCAAAGTAGGAGATCTCTACTCGTATCCACGCGAATTTCAGACAGACGGAATTACCGGACTCGGCTAGACGAGTCCGGAAATACTTTCCGAAATTACCCTCACAAAACTCTCTCTCTCTTGGTATTACGGCTGCCTCTAAGGCTTCTAATTGTGTGTCTAACAGAGGAGGTATGCCCCTTTATTTATACAAGAGAGAGGGGTGAAAGAATGGCAAGTTTTGGAAAGGAAACCATTCCTGCCGCCAGAGTTCCGTTTGACCAGAACCTGTGTTCCGTTCGACCGGAACACTGTTACCATATATGTTCCGTTCAAACTGAGAACTAGTCCGTTCGACTGGAACCTGTATTCCGCTCGACCTGAGGATTATTCCGTTTGACCGGAACAATTTCCTTTGTAAAATTTCAGTATCTAATGCTTTATTCTTTCACCAATTTATACATGACATGTATAACTGTTTCTGAGGTATTTTCTTCCCGAATGAATGGAGTTCATTGTGTGACCGTGTAGGTTCCATTTAATGCTGGTAACGATCTTCTAAAGATTATAGGTCATGAGTATACTCTAGATTGATGTCATGACTACCCATGTTAAATGAAATGATCAGCGATCATAAACCTATCTGAATAGACGTTTGCTTATTCCCTTTTGTTCTACGATATACGTCTTGATCACAAGATACGGTAATATGTCATCCTTGAGTTTGATCAAAGTCTCTTTCCTGATCGAGAATTAGACTGAGTAAATACAAAATGAGATTAACAACACATGTTACTCCATTTTGAGCATGGCCATGCATTTTCTTCAGTCCTAGTTGATCGGGGGGCCCAGAGATATCTCCCTCTTGACGAGAGGAACAAATCTCATCTTGGTCACTCACATTCCTCATCATGATTCAGTGCATACCTAATGATGACCCTAACGATCATCTCAATACGGATAACGTAGGATCATATTAAAGTATGCAGTTCCACATACAAGAATCCATGGTGACCTCAGATCGTAGGAACAAGCACACTATTCATATGAGAATCACTAACGACATATACGATGCATATTCTCATAGTGTTGCCAGTCCAGTACGTATTCTCTAACACATACCTATATTCCAGACTTGACATCCCTATGTCCATGATCAGCAGAACATAATGATCCAATCTGCGAATATAATAGTGTGGAAATATAGCTTCTTACCTGAAGTATGTTTATCTCTATAAACATCCTATATATCACTAGGGACGGTTGAGAATGTCATTCGTTGGTTCACAGTTCTACTATCAGAATCATGTATTCTGATGACGTGAACCCGAAGTGTCATTCATGGTCGATCTAATATATATAAATATATTAGTCAGCCATACACTCATTTATATATGATGATCGTCAAGCTATTTGTCACCTCGATCCAATCAAAGTGCTCTTATTGTCAAGTCGATATCGAATTTTATTCTTAAATGCTTTGAACATTTCAAACATTTTTGTGTTTCATTAAGTAAACCTTTTACTTAAAACACTTTAAGATGAAATATTGATATTCCTATTTCTAGCTGTCTTGCTTGTTGTCTCTTGTGCATCTGTATGCATGAGTCACAATAAACCACTCAACCTTTTGATGGTTGTCTATTTTTGTCATCTTGTTCGATAAATAAAATTCGCAAGTCTCAATTGATCCTAGATCTAATGAGTCTACCATTCCACATAAGGTGGAGTTTAGAAATGCGATTCTCATTTTGTGACTTAGATGACATTGCTAGAAGTATGGAATAAATAGACTTATCATTTAGCATATAATGGTCATTGATAAGTCATTAATTATACACATTTTATACCCTATACATATATGATATTGCACCATTATATGTGTTAATATTCTATTTATAAGGATAATAATCACAACTTGAATGTTGATACTGCTAATGATATATTTACGTGATTTCAGGTGCAATTTAGATGGAGCATAACTTGGAGAAAAGATGTTGGAGCACAAGATGGAAATAATAATCAAGACTCGGGCCTGCCGACACAGCCTTAGTATTTCGGCCATAACTCACAACCTGGGCCTTCTCTATATGCATACTATATACCGTTGGAAAGAAGAGAACAAAGCCCACAATTCATTCTATATCACCAGAGCCCAATTCAGAAGTCCAAATGGCCCAAATTGACCATCTTCTGGACAGATCTTTCATGCACTTAGCATGCACTCTTCATGCCTTTGCCATGCTTCCTTCACACTCTTTGCATGGATCTTCATTCATCCCTCATGATCACCTTTTGAGAGGGTTATATAACCAGGTGCAAGGTATCCATTCTAATCACTTTTTTGAACTTCATCATTCTCTCTCTTGGAGTTGGGCAAGTCAAGCAAGCTTCACTCTTCCATCCACGCTTCATTAATGGGTTCTATCATTATTTTCTTTTCTTTATTTTCCATGTATTTCGAGTAAGCCCTTCGAGGCATAGTTAGTGTTTATGTTTTTGTGTTGTAACTTTTGAGACTATTAATAATGAATTTCATTTGAACGGTTATTATTCTGTTTTTATTTACTTATTATCTTTCATGCTCAATGAATTATTTTAAGTTTATTTCGGTCAATTCTATGTTCAATAGTAATTAACAAGGGCCACAAAATTCCTTTGGTTGCTTTGCTCAATAGCATCCATTAGAATTTGAATAATAGCCAAGTGCAAATAACTCACAACGATCTGAACAGTTCTAAACAAGCTCATTGTTTAGGAGGTTTTGATTTGTTTAAATAACCAATGATTTCTATTGAATTGGTTATGATATTCAAATAGGTTAGTGTTTTTATTTACGAGCTCATCTAAACTAAAACCCTATCTTTTCGTTTGAGTTATTTATCGGTTAGAGCTCATCTTACTGCACTTAAGAGATTAATTCCAAATTCATTATTATAATCAAGGATAAAGTTACACACAAATTCACTACACGAAACTATGCCTCATTCCACAGAACCACCACATCTCTTAATCTTTACTTTAAGTTTTCTCATTACTTGTTACTTTCATTTTGTTGCAATCAACCAATCAACAACCCCCCCAATTGTGTGTCTTGTTTTAGGTCTTGTGTTTGGCTTTATTTATGGTCTTGGTTTCTCTTTATTTTAGTTTCTATTTTTATTGAGTCCATTTTCATTAGAGAAGTAATCTTTTCACCTAGTTTAGTCTAAATAGCTCTCTGTGGTTCGACCCCTACTTCCACTGTCTACTTTATTGTAGTTAAGTCTAGGGTTATAAATTTCTTTTGGTAAGTGTAAAACGACTGCAAAAATACCTCTTATCAGTCATTTTTCTAAGTGAACATTTCAAATAGACAAATCTAAGAAAATCTTATTACTCCAAATAATAAATTTTACAACCACTTTAACGCTAATATAGAAATAACATTTATTTCTTTACAAGTCCACAATGGCTAGGTCAATAAAATCCTAGAGCTATTGTAGCAACTCTTGCTTCATTCCCCACTCGTATGTTGACTTCTCCTCTAGCTAATCTTCTACTTCTGAGTAATATCCTGCACATTCAAAATGTGAGAATTACAGTGGATATCCAATATCCAAGTAGCAATTTAGGAAGACGAATACCTGAAATGGCAGCCCTTGATTCTCCTTCTTGACATCTCTTACTTCCTCCTCTCCAGTGATCATGCATAGAACATGCAATGACTTCTTCGGATTCCTCAAGTTTAGACAACACTTTGCCCTCACTCCTGATCCAGTTCACCCATGTGGCTTGTCTTCTCGACTCTCTTTCCTTTTCAATCCTGAAGGCATCAATGATAACTTTTGCCTCTATGTCCTTCTCTGCCTGTTTAAGCATCTTATGCAATTTCGTGATCGTCGTCTCCATCCGACGCTTATGACATTCAGTAATGAACAAATCAAAGCTCGGAGGAAGCGATCGAAGAGTCATGTCAACCGCGAATTCCCTTAGAATAGGCAAACGAAGTCTCTCTAAGTAATCAGTGTGGCTTCTCATCTTGAACACATGAGTATCCACAGGGGAGACCTGAGCCATCTTGCTCTTGATTAATAACTTGGTGTCCTTGTAGCGCTGAATACTAGCCTGCTTTCGGAACATTTCCTTAAGCGTCTTGATCATATCATAGGCATCCATAAAACCTATCTGCTTCCGAAGATTAGGTCTCATTCCTGCTAACATCATCCAGGCTAATTCATCGCAATGGTGTGTCTCAATCGCCGAAAAGGTTTTGCGACTTTAATCATAGTGTAATATTCCTTGTAAGATCAGTCCTTTGAATTGTACTAATCACTCATTTTATATACACTGAAACCGCAAAAAAAAAACGCAAAAGCTCAAGTCATTGCACTTTTGGTAAAAAGTGAAATTATAAAGGGGCCACCATTGATGAAGTTCTAAGTGGTGCACTTTTGAATTGATGGAGCTAGCTAGTGATATTTTGGATTTGGATAGACGAGTAGAGAGATAATGGGGGATGAAAATGGTGAGTTATGGACCATGAAAAGATCGTGCTGCGACTTTGGTGGAGCGGGCTTCAGTCGTTCTCATATCAATTCAGATAAGATCTTAGAAAAAGTTGATACTTGCGTTTTACTCGGATTGGCGAATAGCACGAGAAAAGATCAACATTTATTATGTGGATGTGTCAAAAATAGAAATAAAGAGGACTTTTTAAGAGGTTTTGCGGTATCTTAACAATACAAAAAAATATATAATTTAACATGTACAATCAATACTAAAAATTCTTAACATCGTGGAACTACTGTCGTAGCTATTCTATTTCTTTGCATACTTCATGTTGTTGTTTACGGAGAAAATGCTTTTTTTTTTAAGACTCAGACCACGATGATTGATTTGAAAGATTTGCTAAATGTGCTAAATGTGTTTGTCGTGATTCGAACTTAAGCTTCTTCCAAAATAAGCATGAGTGCTTACTGCTTGAACTAATAAGTTTTGACTTACAGAGAAATGTAAATTGTTAATTCTAATATTTTAAGGATTTTAATACAATATGATAAATCAATTACCGCGAACAAAAGCCACTTGTTTTGCTTATGGACAAACAGGCAAATATCCGAAATTTCAAAATTCAAAATTCACATAATATCAAACCCTAATTTTATTATCTCTTTCTCTCTCTAGGAAGTGGGAAAACGTACACAATGAAGCCACTGCCTCTCAAGGCTTCACAAGACATTTTAAGATTGATGAATCATACTTATCGCAACCAAGGCTTCCAATTGTTCTTCAGCTTTTTTGAGATTTACGGTGGAAAACTCTTCGACCTTTTGAACGATCGCAAGTAATTAATTCCTTTTTCAACCGTCTTGTTTGACATATTTTGCCAAATAATCACTTATATATTGTATTATAGCTGTATTCTGCTTTATTTTGTGCTTATATTGGTTTTTATATTTATATATTCTATTTTATTACATCATAAGTATCTTGAACGACTCTAGAAGCAGTCGAAGGCGGTGGATTTGGGATTGGTGTCGCAAGGACATACAACTTTTCTTCACTCTTGAGAACAATTCTCATAGTCCTGAACCATTCAGGGAAGTTTGTGCTATCGAGCTTATCCATCTCAAGGATAGATCGCAAGTCCGTAAATTTCGAACTCATTCTACAAGTTTAATATGTAAAGTTTTTAATTAGAATTATCCTAATTATGGTTCATATATTATACTCCCACTATTTTCTTCAAATCAATCACCTTCAGCAGTATTGATTCGGAAATATTCAATTAAATGAGGTTTCATAGTGAGTCAAGATCCGTATTTCATTGAGTATTAAGTGCGCTTTGGCGCAACCCTCAATACACAACTATTTAGGTAGGAACATTTTTGATTGTATCATATACAATTCTTGCCTTTTATGAAATGCACATCATATGCCTGTTGTATTATCCCATCTTGTGCCCTGAGCCCAAGTACGACTAGCTTGCTCAGTCAAGTTTAACCATGTATGAGTATCGGCGAAATAGAATCCAACACACTCAGCTTTGGCATGACCCATGCTGGACGCCATTTCCCGCGTACCTTCCTTTACAAAGACAATCCCCCATATGCTCAGCTTTGGCATGACCCACATGGAAGACTGTCTAAGTACCGAGAGCTTCAGTGACATGAGGGGCACTTCCTTACTTAACATTCTGAAGGATTTTGTTTTTAGATTTATAAATATAAACATCACAGAAACAAGATAAATATAGTATGAGCCAATCCCTCACGAGCGATCATGAGGTTCCTAATCCTAGATCTATATCTAGATTGTAGGAGAATCTTCAACAAACCCTTCGTTCTGTGTGTGCGAAGATCCAATGCTATCTTCCGAAGATTGCGTCAAGATCCTCGTCTCATCTTGATATAATATCTTTCCTAATAACTATACTATTGCTAGAAAAAGTAATTTACAATTTTGTACAACTCACTGGTTGCCATAATTATAACTTTGGACAACTCACAGGTTGCCATAGATATCAAATAAAATACAAGTATTCACACACAAGATTATATCACAGATCTAAGACTCATACCATATTTATATAAAAATTCCATGAATATAATTGACGATTATTTCCTTAACAAACGCTCTGATGCCACTGTTGGGGAACCCGTAGCCATGTACGTTACATGCGCAGCGGAACCTACGGGTTCAACCCGCTCTAGGATCATCGTTAAGGGAATAAAAGTGCGATATTAACTATTAAAATTTATACCTCGGATCTTCCTGATCCACGAGATGAAGAACAGATGTAGGTCTGAACTTTTCTGACGTGCAACCTTCTCCTTCCTGAAGCTCGACTTCGCGAATCTCCTTATTTCTCCTAGGGATGAAGAATTGATCGCTTGCTTATCTCCAAAGTAGGAGATCTCTACTCGTATCCACGCGAATTTCAGACAGACGGAATTACCGGACTCGGCTAGACGAGTCCGAAAATACTTTTCGAAATTACCCTCATGAAACTCTCTCTCTCTCTCTTGGTATTACGGTTGCCTCTAAGACTTCTAATTGTGTGTCTAATAGAGGGGATATGCCCCTCTGTTTATACTAGAGAGAGGGGTGAAAGAATGGCAAGTTTCGATAAGAAAATCCTTCCTGCCACCAGAGTTCCGTTCGACCGGAACCTGTGTTCAGTTCGACCGGAACACTATTACCATATATGTTCCATTCGAACTGAGAACCGGTCCGTTCGACCTGAGGATTATTCCGTTCGACCGGATCAATTTCAGCCTATGTAAAAATTTAGCATCTAATGCTTTATTCTTTCACCAATTTATACATGACATGTATAACTGTTTCTGCGGTATTTTCTTCCCGAATGAATGGAGTTCATTGTGTGACTGTGAAGGTTCCATTTAACGCTGGCAACGATCTTCTAAAGATCGTAAGTCATGAGTAACCTCTAAACTGATGTCATAACTACCAATGTTAAATGAAATGATCAGTAATCATAAACCTATCTGAATAGACGTTTGCTTATTCCCTTTTGTTCTATGATATACATCTTGATTAAACCAGAGATATCTCCCTCTTGACGAGAGGAACAAATCCCATCTTTGAGATATTTCTTTGCTATTTTTATCATGTCTTTTTTAATATCTCAGAGCCATTTTTCTTCTCTTGATAATCAGCAATTGATTTCCGATCTCCAATTTCCTAGTCTGAGATATCAATTTCATCTCTTCCAATATCTCACCAAATAAGTTATATAAGAGCAAAAATGATGTTCCCAACCTCTTCGCATCTCTTCACTCATAAAAAAATAGCATATGTCCAATACATCTCTACTAGCACCTCTTCACGATATCTCTGTTTGTGTCGTCTCTCTTTGATAACGTCACTCCGGTGACGGTAATTAAGACAATGAACTAGCGATGATGCCACCAGTAAATGCATCAAATACCTCCTTCTGCGCCTTTTCACACACATACACAACCTTTCACACACATATTCATCATTTAACATGCATACACAACCTCTGACACATACACAACTTTTGACACGCATAAACAACTCCTCATATAGCTACACACACCTTTTTACATATTACACAATTTCTCACAGAACTACATACATGTTTTCACACATAACTAAATACAACTACTAATTAAATATTAAGTTTATTAATATTTTAACAGAGCTCGCTAGTTTGACTGGCTCCAGGGGCGGATCCAAACGGTGGCCTACAGGGGCCATGGCCCGCCCTATAAATTTAAAATTTCATTATAGGTCCTTAAGAATTTATGTTTTCATCCATTCATAATAATATTTGACCCCCTAATCTACTATAAAATTTAGTCATTTACGTAAATACTGAAAAAAGTAAGGTTCTATGAGTAAAGTTAAAAAGTTGATGAGAAAAGCTAAAAAGTTGTATGTGAATTATCAAAGTGTAATAAATGTGAGTTTCGATTTTCTGTGGTCTCAAATATAAAGGCACATAAAATATGGAAGTGTGACTTGTATAGCCATATGATTTCATTAATTCAAGCTTCATAAGGGCATAGAGAATCTTGTTTAGCTTTCAAGCTAAACTATATTATTGTTGATCAAGATAATTTACTGTGTAATCCTAATGTGTTAAATACAAAAATTTAGTATTATTTAAATTCGTTAAATATCATTTTTTGTTTTGTTAGAAAAAAATATAATATGAAGTTTAACTATTAATTCCAATCACTACATATTAATTTTTGTTGGCAAATTATAGAAATGGTTGACAATAAAGTTTCTTTTCAAAAATTAGAATATTATTAATAAATTTTATTATTTGTTATTATGTTATCGTCCGCTCCGACCCCTGCTTGTCTCTCCTAGTTGCTTCTTTCAATTCCTTCTCTTCCACTTATGTTTCTGATTGTGAGGGGATCCATCCTTGTATCAAGAAGCCGGCTCCCGCATTAATCATAGTGTTCGCACCTTCGAGATACCTAAACAAGGTACGAACCCTTTGGGCTCTATGGTGTTTCTTGCTCCCCGCAGAATTCTCAGCTTCTCCCATTTCTCGTTTATCTAAGTTTGCTCTATGAATCTGAATTTTTACTTCTCCTTCCGATCTTTCACCTACTTGTCTTTGTACTCAGAATTACGATACATTTTGTATTTCATAGTGTCACGCCCCAAAACCATTTATGGGTTTGGAATGCGACAATCGTCGTGGTCGATAAACACACAAGATATTCATTACAATCATTCACACAGAATAAATA
Organism: Juncus effusus; assembly: GCA_027726005.1. Taxonomy (NCBI): domain Eukaryota; kingdom Viridiplantae; phylum Streptophyta; class Magnoliopsida; order Poales; family Juncaceae; genus Juncus; species Juncus effusus. The sequence goes on from CM050892.1 coordinate 4,348,821, forward strand.
AAAACCTAATTACTTTATTTGTTTTCAACATTTATTCCAAAATACCAAATATTAAAACATGTCTAAATCAAAATACATCTCTACTACTTAAACCATTAAAAGTCTCAAACCAAATAAAATAACTAGAAATAAAAATAAGGATGAAGATAACAAAAGGAACTCCAAAGCTAATATCCACCTTGGCAAAACAAATAAATAACAAAAGGAATGAGTACGAAGGTACTCATTAAGGGATAAAAGGAAAAAACGAAACCCAGTCTCCCATAGGTGAATCTAACTATTGATCCATACTAACTTCTTGAATCTCGTAATAAGAACTTCCTTAAATCCCAAAATCTTTTTATTAATATATATAATATTATATATTAGTAATTACTAATAAAATATCTTTTCAACTGTACTTTTCATTTAACTAATTTCTTTTTCCTATTTTCATTTATTATCCAGTCGGAGTTCCAGAATTGATGTATGGGGTAGGTCCAACAGTTATGCGCGTCAGATCATTTAGACCTGAACGGACTTTAAAAATTTCTGTCTAGAGTAGGTCCTTTCACACTAATTACCGCTCCTAAGATACCACTCAGGTTACGGCTCAGATCTGGTGTTCTCTTCTCTTTCTTCTCTTCTCTTTTTTTTCATTTTAATTAACTAAAATATTATTTTCCCAAATCCCATCGTAAACGTTTCGAAAATAAATATAATATTTACTTCAGGCTACATAGTCCCTAAAATATAAAAAAATACTCGCATTCTCACTACCTCATGTTTAATTATCCAAAAGGAATATCAAATTAGACTAAATTTGTGAATTCTATTTCAAAAGTCAAAGCGGAACTATAGGAGAGCAAATTAAATTTCCTTACCTGATAAAGCTACCAACTAATCAATCTACCACTTCAATTATGTGCTACTAGAACTCCCGTCTCCTCCTCAGCTGAAGCATCTTCTTCAAGATCGTCCTCTAAGGTGCCGGGAGCTAAAGCGAAATAATTAAATTAATCACTATTTCAACATACACAACACAACACAACAAAGAACACACAATCCTATATGCCATGAATGCACATGCAAAACTTTAAAGGTCAAATGCTGGAATAGCCAGTACCAATGGATTCTTCATGTCAAAACGATGAAGATTGATTACTTATTTGTTGAAAACAGATTTATGGTTTAAGAGATATTAAGAAAACAATATTTAAGATTTTATTTCCCATGTTTATGAAATCCGGATCCGGACAGATCCGAACCAGCAAATGAAATCTCGGTTTTTCTGACACGAAATTCAGTTCCCAGTTTCCCAGATTTGATTTCCCAATTTACTATTTTTAAAAACTCAAAATCTGATAGAAGTTCCCAAATTGCAGCCGGAACCCACAAAGCATAAATCAATCTTGTAGTAAAACCATTATTGACCATATTAAAATCATTAAATATGCACAATAATAAATGTAAATAAATAAAGTATTTCAAGTAATATAGAATAATTTATTGAGTGACTAATAAGGAATTTTATTCAAATCTCGTCTCTATGCTCGACACAAGGCAAATCATTCTTTTCGCATCTTGGTAATTCTAATCCTTCACGATTCATTGATCTTATTCAGAATCATTAGATTCATCCTAATAACTCGCATAATAAATGAAATCATATTCGATTCATAATAGTTAGATTGATTCAATTTCTATTAAATCTAATTGTAAATGAAATCAAATACAGTCTTCTTTTCCTGGGAGATACGATGCATGATGCATTCCAAGATTATCTCAATTCCAAGAAAAATAAATGAATTGACAGAGTGGGAAATTTGTACAAGGTTATGTGCACGTTTATATTATGGAAAAGTCTAGTTAGCCCCCAGAATGCCACAAAGTTGTGACCGTGACATCATGCTCATGTCAGTTTGCATGAGTTTTCCGGTTTTCATTCAATGATACCTACTGGTAATCAGGATATAGTGGTTTGCATTTTTCAAGGTGAATTTGTACTTCAATCAAGTGATATCTTTGCAAATATTTTCTGTCATAAAACTAATCAAACTTGTACCATACTGGGTCCCACTAGGTGTCTACTCCAATTAAACTAACCATGCTCATTAAATGCTCATTAATGCAATATGATCATTACAATTTACAAGTGATATATTTGCAAATATTTTATTTTTTTGTAAGGATTTTGTCATAAAACTAAAATCAAATTTATACCATGCTGGGTCCCATTAAATTTGTATGATCATTACATGTACAATACAACTAGTATTTTTATCATTTTTTTGGACTTCACACTGTTTTCAAATAACATATAGTGCTGATTGACACTGGTAATCAATAGATTCAACTTATTAAAATGATGGAAAATGATGTTAAAATGTCTGCATTTTTACACAAATTTTAATACCTACTCAAATAAATGCAACATACTCACTAAATGCTACATGATCATTACTTACACAATGAAATGACATATTTTCTTTAGAAAAGCCCAATTGTTTCTTTTTATTTTATTTTTTCTTTTTATTGCAAATGTATAAGAAAAAAAGAAACCTTTGTAATTTTTAAATGTTTGGCTTCAGCTAAATTAAATTAATCGGTCTCATTAACGTTATATGATCATTACGTATACAATACAAATTATTTTTGGTGAATTATACTTTAACTTATAATTTCCATAGTCGTAACTAATTAATGGATTTTTATCACTTATTTATATCTTTATCTACATCACACAAAAAAATTTCCATTAACGAGCAGCATTTTTATCATTATTTTTTAGACTTCACACTGTTTTCAAATAACATATAGTGCTGATTGATACTGGTAATCAGTAGATTCAACTTATTAAATTACACAATCAGGGGCATATGTGGGGCTTAATTAATAGAAGAACTTCATAATGGAAAATTATGTTAAAATGTCTGCCTTTTTACACAGATGGCTCCCAATAAAAAACCTACTCTAAGTAAATGCAACATGCTCATTAAATTTGTAGTGCTGGCTTTTTATCACTCACAAGGTAAATTTGTAGTGAATTTAATTCCTCTTCTATATGAAAAGTTATTTCTGTTGATATAGAACAAAATAAAGGAATTGATCTTGCAGATTAATCCTGGTAATCAGTAGATGTTTATGTAAAACTAAATAAATAAATAAATTTGGTCAAGCATAACATTACACACTAAAGTCTTCAACCCAATCTATTACAACACACTTCCAACAAACAAGAAATTTCTCAATATACAAAACTTACCACATGAAATCAAACTTAGTCCCTAATTTGACATCACAAAAGTGCAACTACCTAAATACTGACAAATTCTTAATCAGTCAGCGGATCGTTGGACAAAAAGCACGACATGGACATTGGACGACAGCCCGAAAGATGTGCCTTGTAGTGATGCTCCTGCATCCCAAAGATCTTGATCCAAATCTGTAGAAAAAATATTTAGGTCATAAAGCACAACTGCTTACCACCAGTAACTACTCTATCATCGCACATTAGTGATATATGAGCATGACTTCATTTTTTTCAATATTTGTTACAACTATTTACTGAAATAAGAGAATTTATTGAACTTCCCACAATTTTACTATTGGACTATACTATTTTATCATAATCCTTACGCCAATAAATACACTGTTACCCACTTCACTCAATCAAACAGGTGTTACAGAGTAATTACAAGCAGTAATTTCTTGATATAGGTTTGGAAAAATTGATATAACTAACTTTCTTTTTGAACATGAATGGCATGGCATTGGCAGATATCTTCCAAGATTTGAAATTCAACCATACACCATCTCTCTTTGCTTTACCTTCATCACCAATTGATAATCGGCATTGCTAAATCTCGAAAATATTCCAATTCTTCATATCTGCATTACTAAATCTCATAAACAGTCCATTAATGGTGATGGTAATCGGCAATCCAACTAGTAATTGACAAAAAATGTTGGAAGCAGAAAAATGAGTTTTGTGTGCTGGAGTATCACCCATATTTATATTTTTCCCCCAAAATCAAAACTAGTTTCAAATTTAATTCCCCCCCCCCCCCCCAAAAAAAAAATCTTAGTTTAATGGTGATTAGACATGATATGACTGCTATCAAAAGTAAAGTCATTATTACCTGACAGATGGGATAGATTCTTGCTAATAATCAGCTAAAATGACAGGAAAAAACCCTCAAAACTGCTGCCTGTTTTTTTTTTTTTATTACCACATGGTACTGTAATGTCAGGTGACGTCACGACCACAAAAATATGACATCCTTGGGACTAAAGACTCTTATATTATTTGCAATTTGGTAATATAATGAAATTGGCAAATGCCAGCGATATTTTGATTTGATGTTTTGTCTGTTTTGGGTTATGATTGTAGGTAAGTGATAATATAAGATGTCAAAGAGGTGTTTTGGATTTCTTAAATGTAGTTCATTCTTTAGTTTCTATTTTCTAACCTCTCTTGATATATTTTCTATTATCAAATTTCTCCCATTTTCTTAGTTATCATCATCAGTCCCTTTTTTTGTGAAGTTGCTAAAAAAATTTAGAACATCCAATCAAATTCAGTCTTGTTGATTTATCAAAAAAGGTCTGTATAGTTTTATTATATTCTTATGAAAATTTCATCAATAATTGGACATTTAGCTTGATTATATTATGAATATGATTGATATGGATGTCCGTTACTTAGCCTCTAAGCAACAATAAATTAGGAGATCTTGTAAAGATGGAAGAAGTTATTACAGGGTATTAATTAGTGTATTTGATATTAAATTCTAGATTAAATTATTTTCTTTATTATAATCCTGAATCAACCAAGAAGTTTCTTCGCCAGCACTCACTCTTTACTATATAAAGGGGCAATGACTATTGTATTCTTTAATCCACAATTCAACAAAAATTTTGTCTCCTCCAATTCTCTCTTTTCTTATTGTTCTTCTTATTTTATATTCAACACATTATCAGCACGACTCTGACCTAACGTAAGCGAGGTATGAACTATCATATTTCTTATATTCCAATATTTTTTTTATTCGGATTCTTTTCTTCCTTAATTCAAATTTTCTTTTATTTATTTATTTATTTATTTGAACTTCAAACAACATGTTTTTTCGCACATTTATTTTTCGCACATCTATTTTATTTATTTATGCACCTGTAGTTGCAATTCAGTTTATTGATGCACATAAAGTTTGAAATTTATTCTTATTGAAACCTGAAATATTAATATAAAATTGTGAGGGTCTAATTTAATTTATCCCATTTAAATAGTTTCGACATGGCAAATTTAACGAAGCTTGAGTTTGTTGCCCTTGCAATATCGGGCAACAATTACCTGTCATGGATCCTCGACGCCAAGATCCACCTTGATGCCAGGGGTCTGGGAGATACCATCAAAGCGGAAAATAAGGCATCGATCCAAGATCGGGCGAAGGCGATGATCTTCCTCCGCCACCATCTCCACGAATCATTAAAGAGCGAATACCTTAATGTTAAGGATCCTCTACTTTTACGGAAAAAACCTCAAGGAGAGGTATGACCACCAGAAGACGATAATACTCCCGAAAATTCGGGACGGGTGGACACACCTATGACTACAAGATTTTAAGTCGGTGTGTGACTATAATTCTTCGATGTTTAGAATTGTTTCTCAGTTGAAACTTTGCGGGGAGAATATTATTGATGGAGATATGCTAGAAAAGTCTTTCACAACCTTCCATGCCTCAAATATTATCCTGCAATAACAGTATAGGGAAAAGGGGTTCAAAAAGTATTTTGAGTTAATTTCATGCCTACTTGTGGGTCAATAGAATAACAAATTATTACTTAAAAATCATGAGTCTAGCCTGACAGATTCTAGGCCATTCCCAGAAGCGAATGCTACTACATTTAATGCCCGTAATAGTGGTCGTGGCCCTGGTCGTGGACGCGGGCGTGGAAGACGCCGTGGTCAAAATCATTCTTGGAACCGTAATAGCCAAGTTTAGAAACCCGCACAAGAAAGGAGCAATAAACCACAAAATGTAACTCTCAATGGGTCTGGGGATCCATGTTTTAGATGCGGTGTGAAAGGACATTGGTCGTTTACATGTTGTACGCCAAGGCATCTTGCTGAAATTTATCAAGCCTCCCTGAAGGAGAAAGAAAATACTAAGGAGGTTAATTTGGTCTATCAAGATAATGAAGAGCAATAGAATGTGCCCTTGGTTAATACACACTTGAATGTGGAAGACTATCTTAACCCCCCAAATGGAGACAATGAATATTCCCTTGTAAGTGAAGATGTTCAAGACTAAAATAATTTTTATTTATGCATCAATAATGTGTTATTTTCTAGTAGGTTTATTTTATTAAGAGTATTTTCTTTAGTATGTTTATTTTTATGTTATCATTATCTTATCTTGTATTTTTTTTTGTTTTGTTTAATAAATGAAGAGACTTGGAGGTTTTGTTTCCTTATGAATGACAGTGATATATGCCTAGCGGATAGTGCAACTACACACACTATACTTAAGAACATAAAATATTTCGTTAATTTGACAAAGATGAAAGCAAAATGTCAATACAATATCAAGCATCTCAAACTTGATTGAGGGCTCTGGAAGAGCAATAATTTTATTGCCTAGAAGAACAAAATTTGTAATAGATGATGCTTTATTATCTACTAAATCAAAAAAAATATTGCTAAGTTTTAAAGATATCCGCCGAAATAGATATCATGTTCAAACAATGAATGAAGATAATATTGAGTACCTTCACATAACAAATATTATTTGTAGTAACAAACGCATATTAGAAAGATTGCATGCTTTGTCAATAGGCTTATATTATACACGTATTAGTACAATTGAAGCATATCATGCTATAATGAAAAATGAGTTTAATAATTCACAAAGCAATTTTATAGTTTGGCATGAACGTTTAGGCCATCCTGCAGGAATAATGATGCGAAGAATTGCAGAAAATACAAATGGGCATCAATTAAAGAACCAGAAGATTTTTTTACCAAATGAAATATCATGTGCTGCATGTTATAAAGGAAAACTAATCGTTAGACCATCAGAAACTAGGGTTGGGAATGAATCACCCAATTTCTTTGAGCGTATTCAAGATGATATATGTGGGCCTATTACCCCATCATGTGGACCGTTTAGATATTTTATGGTATTAATAGATGCATCTACTAGATGGTCACATGTATGTCTATTATCTTTTCAAAATGTTGCATTTGCGAGATTACTTGCTCAAATAATTAGATTAAGAGCACAATTGCCGGATTATACAGTTAAGACAATTCGTCTTGATAATACTGGTGAATTCATATCACAATAATTTAATGACTATTGTATGTCAATTAGAATTAAAGTTGAGCATCTAGTGACACACGTACACACGCAAAATGGAATAGTAGAATCTCTTATTAAACGATTACAATTAATCACAATGCCCCTAATTATGAAATCAAAGTTATATACCTTAAATTCCAGTCTGGGTAATTCCATAATAATTCCCCACAAGATCTACCATAATGAAATAACAGAAGAACCTTCTGGGATCATATATAAACTCGCGAAACTGTCTAGATTGATTGAGGTCTAAAGTGTCTTACTCTATTTTTTTGCAACTTCACCATATTAAAATATGAAACCATCTGAAGTAAAAAAAAATAATAAAGAAATATCAAACAGTTATATACCAGAACCCACTTCTTTTGTAAATTAATTTGAAGGATAATTAATGTAATTAAAACACATCACAAATAAAACCACAAATGTAGTTCACAGAGAACATGAGGAATTTGATAGAATCCAAGGTTTAAAAAGAAATATTTAAGAAGGCAAGTAAACCATTTTGATAACATCTGAAGGCATATTACCATTTGGAGAGTAGATGAAGAGACAAATAAAATTATAAAGTATTCTATATTTGTCTCGATAAGGTTATCTTTCATATGATTAATAATCAAAAATAGTTGAAAAAGATTGCTGCTTATGTGTTTCAAAATCTAAAGAATTTATATCTTAATTAATACACTGATAATAATATGTGAAAATTGCCTCCAATGATGACCTGCATTGAGACTGAGAGGCTGTGGTGGCGCCGGGTTCACAGAAAATAGAAGTCATATAAGATTGGACTTCTAAACTTCATTATTTTTCCTCCAATACCTAAAGAAGGACGATACAGTTGACTATTCAATGTAACCTATAACTTGTGCAGGAGCGTGAGTCTCAAGCATGTTGTCCATCAATGAACCTTTCTGAATTTCACAACACAAAACAAGCCATGATAACACTTTTAAGTGTAAAAAATAAAAACACAAAATTCTCAAAAATTGACAAATTAATCACCTAATTGGCATCATTAGTATATCCACATCGAGCTCGAAATACACATCTGTTTTTCTTTGCAATTGAATTTGGGTCATATCAGCCAAGGAAACCTGAATTGCCTTTCTAAACTCATCATAAATGTAAGCATATTTTCTGCAATACAAATAAAAAAGAGTACTGATTATAAGCAATGAGAAGAAACCACTAAATTGTATTTTTCAATCATGAAGAATACTGGTTTGTTCAAATTCACTTATTGCCTAGTTAAGATAAATAAATAAAAAATCAAGTGTGCAATGGAACTCACTACAATTCAATTTTACCCTAACTAATCCTCAATTGTGCAACTAGGCCCCAATTATGAGAATTTATTATTGATTTGAATGCACCTGATTCGACCTTAAATAAACTCAATTGTGTTGTTAAACACAAAAAGTAAATAAAAAAAAGAAAGAGATCCAAAATCAATACCAAATTCTAGAGATGTACAATTCACTAAATGAGAAAGACACTGAACCTTTTATTATTAACATCTCCACAGTTATGGCCACCGTAGAAGGGTTTTTTTCATCTGGTGTTGGCCCAATCTTTTTCTGAATAATTCTTGTCCAACTGATGGATAGGGCATTGATTCAACACAAACCTTAGTAAATATATCAACTAAATACACCAATTTCTACAAGTATCAAATCTATATTCTATAAAAAGATATATATTACACATCTATATTAACCTGTGAACCCTATGAATTTTAAAACAATTAGTTCTTGATTCTTAAATATTTTGACAGTCCTCGTTTCTTGAAGAGAAGGAATCGCCGCCTCTGATTGTGGGAGACGTAGGTAAACTTGGAAGAGACTGAAACATAGTGAAGAGGCGTGAGGAGAATGTATTTTCGCTATGTTGCAACTGGGCCTGTAAAAAAATGATGGTTAGATTCGGCCCATATAGTTAGTGCTAATTTTTAAATCCAATGGTGCAAAGAATAAAGTTTTTAAATCCAACCATGCAAATCAAAAGGATGATGTGGCTTAATGAGGATTAAAAATTACAGTTGAAAAATTATATATTAGGATTAATTTTGTCTCCTCTAATTCTCTCTTTTCTTATTGTTCTTCTTATTTTATATTCAATGGTTTATTAATTTAGTAATTAGTATTTAATTATTGCATGTTTAGTAATAATTTCATATAAACATTTTAGGGCCCCATCTTATAAATGGCCTTGTATCCTCAAAAACTTGAGGCTGCCCATGTACAAAAAGTTAACTTTGGCCCTTCAAAATTGAGGATATATAATAAGCCCGGAGTTCCCCCTCAGACCATCGATTTCGTCAGGGTGACATCATAAAACCCTGGTGGGAAAGCAGGCCTGGAAATGGTCCAGATGGATTAGGCTGATTTGTTGGCATATTTTACATGGGACGGATTGCTACCACAGTGTTGGGCCGAGATTGGATGGGCCGAGATGATTTGCATTAATTGGAGACCACTCAAGTGTTGGGCATGGGAACAGTGCGGCGTACTGCGCAATTAATGAACCCATCCACCAGGTCTAATCGGATTACCATAAAATAAAATAAATTCGAAATTAATACCCCATAAATAGTTTCCGCCGAGCAGAATTACTGACACTGTAGAAAGGCTGGAAGCCCCCTATATATAAGCCTCTCACCCCTCTATTTTATTTCATTTATTTTTTTTTTCCAAAATTTCTGATATATGAGGTGCGAAAATCATGAATAGGTTGAAAGGCTTATTTGTTACAAAAAATTGCATCTCCCGTCAATACACTGTTTGAAATGGAAAAAGATTGATGTTTTTGATAAATTATGTATGAGTTTGGTTTTGTAATAATTTCATTTCTAAATTGGGTTTTGTAGGTCACACAATTCTGGGTTATCACTACCACATTTCTAAAAAGATTGAGTTTTGGGTCACACATTTTTCAGGAAGTAAGTTATAGAATAAATTGTTTTTTCTACTTTTTTTTTTGTTTTTATGTTTAATCGTTTTTATGTTTTTTCAATTTGACAGTAAAGCTGAAAATTTTCCTGTTTTCTTGTGTTAATATGGAAATAAAACTGGTAATTGTGGCTTATTTTATTGAAAAAAGCTCACTTTAGCATCCTCAACTTTTGAGTTTGCTTACTTTTGCATCCCCAACTATTTTTTGCTCACTTTTGCACTCTCAACTATTTAATTTGAGCACATGTGCACCCTCCATCTATTAAATGTCCAGTCAACAGTTAAATGCTGATGTGGCAGACTGACATGGCAAAAAATAATATTTTTAAAATATGTGGTGAATGAATTAAAAAAAAAAAAAAGGAAGAAAAAACCTCTTCCCTCTCTCCCCTCTGTCTCAACACACCAACCGTCCCTCCCATCTCCGTCCGCTGGCCGGCCAGCTCGCCGCCGCCAGCACCGCTGGAGCTCTCCTCCTCTCCCCCACTCTCTTCTCTCTCTACTCTAGTTTCAACTTCTTTTTGAAAATAAACAATCAATTATTCACAAAAAATTAAGCACATATTAGTTTCTACTTAGATCCAATTTATACAAAATTCAACCACAATCAATTTTGAAAATAAATAATCATAGTTTGTATATTTTAACCACAAATTTGACATATATTATGCGTAATTTAACAAAATTTACAAAAGAAATTGATTAAAAAAGAACAAAAAGAAGAGAAGAGAGAGGTGACGACCGGCGAGGGAAGGGCCGGCGGACAGAGATGGAAGGGGGGGAGGGATTTGGCTGTGGGTTATTTTCATTATTTGTGAGGCAGAAGAGGGGGGGGGGGGCGAGAGAGAGAGAGAGAGAGAGGGAAGAGGTTTTTTTTTTTTTAATTCAATCCACATCATATTTTTTAATTATTATTTTTTGCCATATCGACATGCTATGTCAACATTTAACTGCTGACTGTGTATTTAATGGATGGAGGGTGCACATGTGCTCAAATTAAATAGTTGAGGATGTAAAAGTGTTCAAAAATAGTTGAGGGTGCAAAAGTGAGCAAACCCAAGAGTTAAGGGTGCTAAAGTGAGCTTTTTTCTATTTTATTTTATTTTTTTCCTATTTCATTTTATTTAAATTGATCATTTTGAAATAACAATTTGCATGGCAGTATATATATATATATATATAGCAGTAAAGCTGTTAATTGGCAATAAAGCTGAATTTTTTGTATTTTCTTGTTTTACTTTGCCAATAAAGCTGTTTAATTGTGTTTTTTTTGTGGCAGTAATTTTAACAACAGTAAATTCTATGCATCGATTTGTTGGCAAATTCCTGAATTTTCTGTTTATTGTAATTTATAAATTTTCTGTTGCCATACAAATTTCTTCCAATTTTGTTCTATATTTTATACAAATTTCTTCTGAATTATGTACTATCATTATTTTTGGACTTTTTCAGTTTATTTATTTTGATGCATTTTCTTTTCTTTTTTTTTAATTAATACTTTTTCCTATTCTTTTGATAATTATGAATTTCCTACGTTAATTACTTTTCTCAGCCTCAAAATCCAGCCAACATATTTCTTGTGATAATTTTAGATTATTCATCCCTTTTAATTATTTTATTCATATTTTTTATTTCATAATTTCTGGCTTTCAATTAATTATTTTTTGTATTATTTTTTGTATTTTCTGTGTAATTGTGTTAATATGGCAGTAAAGTGTTAATTGTGTCTCTTTCTTTTTTGTGGCAGTAATTTCAGCTACTAGTATTTTTTTTAATGGCAGTATTTTTTTATGGTAGTAATTTGTTAATTGTTTGGATAGTAACTGCTGCCAAATTTTATGGTAGTACTAATTTAGATGTATATAATTTGATTCTATGAATTGACCTTATTTCTTGCCTACATTGTAGGTATTTGCATGAGAGCAATAATTCACAAGTGGAATGAGAAAATTTGAATGGTAGTATTTATGTTGAAATGAGAGCAATAATTAGAGTTTCTTTTTGTAATGTAGGAAATAAATATTTTTATATGGAAGCAATTTATGGTGATGGACCATGGTAGATTGGTAGTAATTTATGTTGATTTGTTGGTATTAATTTTTACTATGATAAATTTTCAAATGATTTTTTTTTAAATGTCAGTAATTTATTTTGGATGCAAGTAATTTTGATATATAGAAAGAAAATTATTAATAGAAAAAATATTGTCTACTAATTTTTTGCAACCCACAAATACCTATGAGAAAGGAAGAATATTGTTTTCTACATTAGCAATTAATGATGATTTAATAAAATTGTTGATATAACATTAATTAGCAAAAAAAAACCAAGATCATAAGTTATAATGAACACAAAATGATCTAAACTATATTAATATACTAATTTTGTTCACTTAAAATATTTAATCCAGTGAAATAATATTCTGATACTAAATGTTTTGCTAATTATTCTGATACTAATTTTGTCCACTGAAATAATGTAGGGCCAGGAATATTTTCCCTTCAAAATTTACACAACCTGCAATCAACTCCTGTTCTATTTTGATAACTCCTGTTCTATTTTGTTCAATCAACTCTTGTATCCGTCAAAAACGTTCAATCAACTCTTGTATCCTGTTCCTTTTCGTGATTCAATTTTCTGGCTGCGTCCGCTATCAGTACCCCCGCCAACTCCATGCCTAATCGTATTTCACTAAATTTCCTTCATATTCCTAGGAACAATTTCTTTCTTAACCCAAAGAAAAAACCATCTCCCAATTTTGACATCAAATTCACTCAAAAGTTTCTTTCTTATATAAGAGAATGTTTTCATTTTTTTTTAACAACAAATTCATTTGAAACTTTGGAAAGCTTTAGGTCCAGTCAGGGATGGAGACAAGCTAGGTTAGCACGGGCCTTGCTCCCCTATAAAAGTGATAATTCAATAGAGGTCCTTATATTATTTACTTCTATTCCTTTATAATAAAATTTAGATCTCTTTTTATGTACTATATTTTTTTTATAGAAAGGAGTATGTTCAAAGTCTTACGTCCAATATATTTCTATGGCCTCACAGTAAAATAATACATGAATTGAACCATCAAGGTTATATAAATCATTCCAACACATTGAACATATGAAATATTTTATTCTTTTTCTTATAATTTTACATATAACTAAAAATTATAACTATTTATTGGACTAATAGTAGTTGCAAATCTTCAAGATAAATCTCACATTTAATCCTCGGCAGAAGTTAGTTTTTTTTCATTTAAAACTTAAAACTAGTTTTAGTAATATATATATATAAGTGTTATAATTTAATATATAATGTTATATTAGTTTAAGAATGTCATTGCATTATCTTTCTTAAAATTTATTAAATGCTAAACTTATTTTATTTATACGAATGAGAACCGTTAATCCCAAAATACGTATTGGAGTCATTTTTTTCATGATTATGATGTTTTTTAAAAAAGAAATTATTTGTTTATCTCCAACGACAGACTCTCGGCCCCTCATAACCATAAATCCTAGTTCCATCCTTGGGTTTAGTCCTGAGTCGTACACCGAAAGTGTGTTATGAGATGTCTTCAAGATGTATTTATGCTTCGGTCAATGTGATTTGTGATGCAACCTTCAATACACATTGTTTTTTCCATTTAAGTTTGTTTAATTTGACCTTCAATACACATTGTTTTTTCCATTTAAGTTTGTTTAATTTGACCTTCATTAATGAATATATATATATAGGGAGGGGTTATATTGACCCCAACTTATCATACCCCACTCTTATCCCACTTGATGAGCGGTCCAGATTCAATCTTAAGTGAGTCGCTGTGATAGAAAAAAATTCGTCCGTCTCCCCCATTACAGCTCCGTCCGTCCATCTCCTGGTTTCCATTTTTCTCGATCTCTTCTCTCTCTCTCTCTCACACACACTCAAGCTCTCTCCCTCGATCTCTTCTCTCTCTGACGAAGCTCTACTTGCCAACGGAAGAATCTGCAGCCGCCGCCCAGAACCAATCCTCCTCTCCTTCGCCTCCTCCTTCTTCCAACTCCCACGATCTGTCTCCTCTTGAAGCGCGAAGCTCGTCTACCATGGCAGTCGAAGCTCATCCCTCAATCACGTCTCTTTCTCCGACGTGGCAGATCGACAACGCAGGTCCAAATCGACGTGGCAGATCGACGGCGCCCTCCTCTTCTAGGCGATGAAGCAGCTGCATTCAGGTCAGTACGTGTTCTTAATTTTAGGGTTTATTACGGATTTTGGTTTTTAATTAGGATTAATGACTGAAATAGGGTTTCTTTTATGGCTGAATTAGGGTTTATTTAGGTCGTTAATTCATCTATTTACTGATTTTGGTCTGATTTGGGAGAATTTTGATTTATTTTGGTTTGATTTAGGGTTTATTTTTGACTGATTTTGGTCCGATTTGCTGATTTTTGGGGGAATTTTGGCTGAATTATGGTCTGAATTGTATGAGGTTTTATATAATTTGGGGAAGCAAGGCTGAATTAAGGTTTATTTTATGGTTTACTAAATTACGGTTTAATCAATTGTTGCTAAGCTCTCATTTATGGCTTAATTAATGGTTGTTTAGGTCATATTTATGGATTAACATTATGGGTTAATTGGATGAATTGAGGTTGTTTACGAGGTTTTGTATAATTTGGGGAAGCAAGGCTGAAAATCCAGTACCATCATGTATAAGATATTTCTATAATCACGTAATGTTTGATTCACTAAGGCATAACTTTGCACTATTTGATCATTTTAGGGAATATTTTCTTAATCCAGGCATAATCTACATTTTTTGCATAACTTGCATGTCTCCTTTGGTACATTTTGCTACCTAGAGTACCTGTAGTAATTCAAACTGGTGTTGAAATGTAATCAATAGTTTGCACTTTTTTTTAATTCAAATTATCTAACACTTGTTCTTTGTAATACAGTGTAGACTAGAAAGCAATTAAAAGGAAGTTGAATCAAAGATGAATCAAAGAAGGAAGAGAGAGACATACTTTTTCATTGCTTCATTTGGATAACATCTGTGACTATTATAGATATAGGAGAATGTGTTGCATTTTGTTTCTTTTCCTTTCAAGTTGTATGCGTATACTATATTTCAAATGTTAATGTTGAAGTTTTCATTAGTTGGTATTTTCATTTAAATATTTTAAGGCTTGTATGGTTTTTGTATAGTAATTGTATTTTATTTTGTTTATTGAAGTACAATTTTAGCCTGAGTTACATCAAACAGCATCACATGACCTTTTCTTTAGTCCTTCCAACATATCTAAAGCCAACATTTTAAGTTCAATTAGGTTCAATCAACATAAACGTACAATATTTCTTGTACTCGAATCAATCAACTTATAAAGATACAATATTTCTTGCACTCGAATCATATTCAATCAACTTATAAAGATACAATATTTCTTGCACTCGAATCATATTCAATCAACTTATAAAGATACACCTTACATTCTTCCCCTGAATTTTTACAATATGAAAATATCACACAAATTCATCTTAAAAAGAATGGAGCAACAAATCCAAGACATAATGCTCCTGCTCAACTATAAAATTCCATTCCTCCTACATCATGAAACAGCGGAGTCGTATCAAGCAGCTCCTTCCAAGTTGAAAGAAACGAAAAAATCAGAAGCACACCTCGCCTTCCCCTTGCAATATCTCCATCGTCTCTAAACTTTCGCTGCATTGCAATTCAATAAAAAATACAACATTTCAAATATTAAATTTGCATTAAAATGTTCGACCATTATTCTTTGGGATTTTTGCATGAAGCACTAAGCATTTTTTTACACAACAAGGACACATATACCCATTCTCCTCTTCAGAATCCCACCCATATGTGTTGGCACCAACCATATCTACAATAAAATTACAATTTCTAAAATTAGACACAATAATTCAACCTTAAGCCGTAAATTTAAGAGAAAAGTCTATTTTTGCCCCCTCAACTATTAAACTAGCTCATTTTTGATCCCTCAACTTTTTATTTGTCCAATTTTAATCCCTCAATTATTCAATAAATGCATTTTTGGTCCTTCCATCCGTTAAGTGCATATGAGTCCGTTAAATTTGACACGTAAGCAATGACGTGGCATTAGTAACGTGACAAATGTTTGAAAAAAATTAAAAAATTATTAATTCCCTTCTTTTCTTAAAATATTATTTTTATTAAAAAATGTATATTTTTTATGCATGTTTATTTGTTAAATAAAAATTAACACGTTATTGTGTATGTGTTAAGAATATATGTCACATCATTGATTACGTGTCATATTTAACGGACACTTAAGCATTTAACGGATTGAATGACCAAAAACCCACTTATTAAATAGTTGAGGGACTAAAATTGCACCATAAAAAAGTTGAGAGATTAAAAATGAACTAATTCAATAGTTGAGGGGGTAAAATTAGACTTTTCTCTAAATTTAATACATAAACCCTAAGCCGTAAATTTAATACATAAACCTTAAGCCATAAATTTAATACATAATTCAACCTTAATTCACCAAATTCAACACTAATTCCTAAAATTAACACCTAATTCAGCCCTAATTCAAAACAATTCAGCCCTAAAACGAACACCAAATGCATCCCCTAATTCAACCCTAATTCCTAAAATTAGTGCCTAATTAAGATTTCAACTTCCCCACTCAAAGCTCGAAATAAATTCACGAAAATCTCCCAATTGTTAATAATGAAATGTTGCACTGATATGCGAAACCTACATAACAATATACTGTATCAGACTTGGTAGAAAAGACACTAAGCTACATATAACAACTAGACAACAAGAATATTCATTGAAAAAAAGCAACCATTGCCATATATATGCCTAATGATTAGTTTGAAAAATAATCAAGAAAAAAAAATGAAAAGACTTATCTGGATTGTGTGAGCAACTGAAAGGAATAATCTGGATTGGGTGAATTGAGGTTAATTCAGTCCTAAAATTAACACCAAATGCCCTAATTCAGCACAATCAGGGCCGGCCCCAGGTTTTTAGGGCCCCGAGGCCTATTTTCAATAAAGACCCCAAAATATTTCAGATCTTAAAAAAAATCAAAACCTCAAATATAAAATTCAAAAATTTACATCCGTTTACTTTTACGTGTCAAAAGACAAAAGATGCAGCAAGTATTGATAACATTGTTGTAACCAATGTCTCCTGCTGCATCTTTTTTAATTGACAATAAAGCTAATTCATTTTCAATTGGCTACAAGCTGAAAAAACGAGTCCATTTGTACAACTTTTGACTTTTCGTGAGTGAGCCAATTTTGGAACACCATTTTAAGAAATCAACTCCCAATCTTTTATCAACACAATTTTTCTATATGGCATTTTTAATTTCATAATGGAAGGTCACATTACAAAATTATAATAATTAAGGCCCACTTGCATAATAAAATGTCAAATAAAACATTTGAAAGTAATTCAATGTCTGATTCTTTAGACATTGCATTAATATCCTTTGAATTACATGGTACCCTCATTGACTTTAATAAAAAGAATTGCACCAGATATTTAATAAATACCATGATGATACACAGTATAGATCACCAAATTGAGAACTCACCTTGATCTGATGAAGTACCGATGAAGCGAATAGAAAATCTTCTATTTGGTAATAGCCTTAAATGATCAAGAAAAAATATGCCACTATCCAAAGTCCAAACACACAAGACCTAATAAGGTCCAACTTGTTCAAAACGGAGAATCCTCATCAGAAAATTTCAATCAATTGTTTGTCCAAATCAACCACGCATTGATCTGACCCAATCATGAAACAAACAGAAAGATAATAGGAAGAAAGAGGAACAAATAAAGAGAAAAAGGAAGGGACGACTGTTGAAGGAGACTGGACGAATGAGCTTCGTGATGAAGGAGACTCAATGCTTGGATTTTTAATGAAGACGGGCTTCTGTTGAATGGGCTTTGTTATGGGCTTTTATTAATAGATCTGTATTTTAGCTTAAGTGATATTTAAATGAGTGGATGAGATTAAAGTAATTGTTAGGGTTAATGTACCGTACTGTTCATTCCAGTCTATAAATAAGGTAGACTGAGTATTGTTAGACACAATTCAAATTAATACAAAATCTCTCATTCTCTCTTTCTCCTTTAAATCTATCAACGACAAATAACAGCCATTTGCAAAAGATGAACGGAAACAGGCAGAACAGAAGAATAATCTGGTTGGAGTGGTGAGGAGAAACCGGACTCCGGCGATTTACATCAACCGGAGATAGTAATCTGGTTGGAGGTCGGAGCGTGGAGAGACCGGCACGGATTCAGTGCGACGCAAGCAGCGTCGAGCGAAAGAGGGAAGAAATAGATATGGAATGGAATGGAGGAGAAGCCAGCGGATCGGGTTTGGATACAATCTGAATCCAAACGTACCTTATATATAGTAGTATATATAAATAAAGGCCCCTCAAAATTTGCTCCTAGACCCAGGCCTCTTGGGCCTATAGCTCGGGCCGGGCCTGCATTTAATATCGGATTGGTTATTAACTCAAATTTTAGTGATCTCACATTCTTTTTAGAAAATTAGAAATAATCCGTAGCTAGTTAACTCTGGCGTGTAAATGAAATACCAAAGTTCTCCAACTACATCGATTCTTGTATATCTTGAGACTCCTTGGGGATCTTCCCACCTCTCCTAACCATTGCTCATTTATTATGGATTAAGTTTTTGATCATAGAATTCGTCATTTTAATTAAGAAAAAGTTAGGATTTTGGGGATTTTCCATCATATGTTATGTATTAATATATTGTTATCATTTATTTTTCAAGAACAAATGTATGAGAAAAGAGAACTTACATGATGATAATCTTTCTTGTTTCTTTTGGTTTTCTCTAATGCCTGAAAGATCTCTTGAAATTTCACCTGTAAATATCATGCTAGTTTCAAAATTCTTGAGGTCTTTGAGAGGCATCGAATTCAAAATGTTTAATTTTACCCATTTGACCTCTGTTGCAAATTGCAATTCATTATATATTATGGTAACGCATGCTATGTTAGATAAATCGCACAATACGAGTTGTTCATGCTTGAAATGCGGTGACAGTTCATACAAATATTATGCTAATTACTTCATATGGGCCTCAAATTCAATTGTATATATAATTTATATTTTTTTGTTAAAAAAAGTTCCAAATAATTCAAGAGCATTAATTGATTAGGTAATTGAAATTAAAAGGTAGAAAATTGAACAAATAACATTTTAACTTTTATTATCTCAATTAATCCCTAATTAAAAAAAAAAAAATTTCAAAAATTACGGAGAGTTTGAATGTTTCTCGCGTACATCTAATTTTAAAATATTAAAAATCAAAATATGAATTATTATACTTCAAAACATACTTTTTTTTGTTAACGATTTTTGTGACAATCGAAATTTGGCTTTAGCAGAGCATATTCCTCAATTTATGTTATTGTAATTCCTTTAAACTTTGGCAATATACCTTTTTTAATAGTTATAATATGAGAAATTATTAGGTGGAAAAGAATATTGGCAACTTTGCTGACATGGTATGTTCTTTCAATCTTCTAATTTTCATAGGTCATCAAAACAAAGCTAATAACATTATTAAACAAAAGGCTAATCTGTAAACTTTACCTAACTTCCCCAATTATAATGATGAATGTATATCCGGACACTTTGATTTAGGGATTAGATCTTACAGTTGTAAAGATGAAAATATTTTGATGAACTGCAGAGTCACCACACACATAAATAAAATAAAAGAATGAAGATAAAATAAAATTAAAATAAGAAAGGTTTGAGGTTTAGGTTAGGCATGTAGTAAGCAATTTATTTTTGGGCAATGCTTCCATACACCCGCTTAAAAAAAAACTTTTGCTCATACAATCTCATCTTGGCCCTTTATTTCGTGAGGACAAAACGGGACCAAAGTGAAAAAACAAAATGAATGCGTATTTCATTAAAAGAAACAATTGCTAGCCATATCCAAATTGTACTTTTTTTAATATTTTCCTTGCATACATTGCTTTTGATGCATATCAAAACAATTTTCATAAAAATATTATAAATAATTTTTTTTTTCTAAAAATGATTTTTTATATTATTTGTTGCTAGATGTTGTATGATGTAGATCCAACAAAGTCACGTTATGCATTTTTTGTTATAAAATTATGAAAGCATCACATATTTTTATAAAATGAATACATCATGTTATGAAATTATTAGGTATGTGAGTAACATTCAACTTGTGTATAAGTAGAATACAAATAAAGAATTTGTGGGCAAAAAACCTACGAAATAATATATATAAGTTATAATAGAAAATAATATATAATTTTAATAAAAAATAAATATAAAAATGTGATAAATAATATATAGATAGACAGATAATTACATACTCCAACTTTGTAGTAGATTTTCCTCCATTTTTTATAGATTAACTTTTATCCTTCATTTCTAGTTTAATTTTGTGTGTGCTTTTTGGTGCTGGAAAAGAATATACATTTTGTTGTCAGAGATAAAGAGATAGTGTGATTCTAGATAAATAGAACTAATGAGTAGACTATGTAGTGGGTTGTATAAAGCAAATAAATCAACCTGTTATACGAGAGTCATAAAGTTATAATTGCAATAGACTGTAATTATTGTGTCACTTAACTGCTCATGCCCCGAGTAATAGTGACTCAAAATTACTAATATACCCTCTCATATAATGATTTGTAACTGGCTGTATAAATGAGATTACCTGCCAAACCAGCTGTATAATTTTAACCGGTTATCCCAATTAAATTTAACCGTTAGATCTATTAAAATGGACAGTCCAAATGATTGGGTGCATTGAAGAATTTCCCTTTATTTTTTATCAACAACATGAATAACAGGGCCGGCCGAAGCAAACTGCAGTATGTCATGATGCTCGTCATCTGCTACGTTCAAATAATTAGTCCGCATGGCATAACATCTAGATAGAAATAATAAGCTCACATAATTAATCATAGACAAACCTCACTATAGACAAACCTCACTAGTAGAGTTCGGAAGACCCCAACTCTCTATGGGCGGACACACCATTGCCGAAATCTACGGAATCACGAATGAAAACCAAATCTGAGATATACCGATTAGTCGGGCTTCCTTCTTCATCAAAGATCTACAAACTCTACTTATGTTCTTCCAATCCTCAACCACAAACAACCCAACGAAATGGTGTTTGGATGACGATGGATTCTTTCTCTTCATCATCGGCATATAAAAAGTTGAGGGATCCGGGAAGCAAGTCGTCTTGGAACGAACGACTATGGAAAATTAAATTCCCATCAAAGGCCAAATTTTTTATATGGTTGTGTCTACATAATAGATTATTAACCATGAAAAATCTAATCAAAAGTAATTGGCCACATAATGACACTTGTCTGGATTGCAATGGCCCCCAAGAAAACGCTAGGCATCTCTTTGGTACTTGTATCTATGCTCAAAGCATATGGTCAAAGGTAAAAGAAATGTGCCAACCGATAGGGATATCCTTCTAAAATTCGAACCTTACAATTGGATAAGAAATTACCGTTCAAGGTTTCAAAACTGAAGTCAAAAGAAAGGATAAAATTTACCACAAGTCACTCAACTTTCGAAAATGACTAAATAAGTCACTTAACTTTCAATTGTCCCATATAAGTCACTCAACTTTCAAAAATTATCAAATAGATCCGTCAATTTTCAATTGTCTTCTATAAGTCACTCAACTTTAAAAAATAATTAAATAAGTCACTCAAATTTCAATTAACCATGTGACATTTTTGGTCATTTTTTAAAAGTTGAGTGATCTATTGAGAATAATTGAAAGTTGGGTGGGTTATTTGATAATTTTTGAAAATTTAGTGACTTCTACTTGACAATTCAAAGTTAAATAAGTTATTTGAATATTTTTGAAAATTTAGTGACTTAGAATGAGTTTTACCCCAAAAGAAATGATTGGACATCATTTGGCTATCTTGTACTTGGGAAATCTGGAAAGAGAGAAACCGACGAATTTTCAGTCACAAAATGACCCCATGATCTATTAGGGGCAAAAGCCAAGCCAAGCTATGTAGAAACAATTGCTAAGAGGAATTAAAACCTAGAAGGGACATAGCTAGCAAGGATATGACACGAGGTTACAACCATGAAAAACTAACGGTAATCCTTTTTTTTTTATCATGTAATCCTCTTTTCATTTTGAGTGTCTAGCTAGCTATTGTAAAACTAATTTTCGGTAAGGGTCTTGTAAGAATTATTTATTTAATATAATTGATGAGCGATATGCAATCGCATATCCTCCTTCAAAAAAAAAAAAGAAGTCCTTCAACCTCAAATGAAAAATATTCTCTAAAGAAAGAAAAAGAAAAAAAAATACTTAACTCAGTTGATATATATGGAATTTGAATCTCCAACCTCCAGTGACTCAACCAAAATACTCACCCGTGCATTTTCTTAAAGCTGTATTTTTGTCATTAACTGCTATGTTTCTCATTTAAATGCAGACTTGAAAACCAGCCGACTACATAAGATTTAATATAGAAAAATATTGGTAAAATACTAGGTATATTAAATTCAGAATATCTTTACTCTGAATCTGATAGCATGTGAAAACAATTTCATAGCTGTCATAATTTAATAAATGTGCCCAAATTAAGTGATTGGGGTTTTATATAAAAGTTGAACCCAATCTTATGCGGCTGATATGATGACATGCATGATGCATACAACACAAATCCAAAATTAAATATATAAAATATATTCTTCGACGTTGTCATTGGAACAAACTTGTAACCACAAAGGTCTTTCTCAGATTTATCAAAAGAATAAAAAATAAAGACCTTTCCCAAATTGATAGACACTACTAATGGCCAGTTGAAAAGGAAGAAGAATCATCACAAGTTCACCAATGAGCTGTCTCACATCAGATTCTCTGCATGAATGAAAAGCTTTTCAACTGGTTTGGCCAATGGCCGTGTAAATCACAGCATTTATTATTGGATATATGCACTGGATATTCATTCATTATTCATTTCTGTGTGTCGAAAAGTTAGCAACATGAGTTATCTTTCATTTCAATAGAGACAAATAGGAATATTTGCTAGCATTAATTTAGGTTCCTTCCTTTATGAATTGTATGTTACATTTCCAGTCAGACCATATTTTGTGTTTCATACCATATTTATTAAGAACCATTGTGAGTTTGTTTATGACAATCAGATCTTAATCAAATAGTTTTAATGAATCATGATGTAAATTTATGTTCAATTATTAATATCAATAGTTAATGAAGAGTTCACTTATTAAAATATAAATAATTTTTTCTTTTCTTCTTTAAAAAATTATAATTCTTAATGAAATATTTTATTTGTAATGTTAAAATCATCAAATATAAATTTGTTGGAATTTTCTCTTTATTTTGAGTTCCATATTGTTATGGTTTCAATTTTTCTCTTGTTAAAATACGTAAATGTAGACTATATAAAAGAAGATTTACACAGAAATAATATGCCTATTAACTTATACCTTGTACCTTATTTTTCATCTCTCTTTGACATTCTCAAGAGACCTATTGTTAATTTTATCTCGGCCGTAGGATCTATTTTTTTTGAAATCTTAGCTTTTCATTTAAATATTGTTATGATTCCAATTTAATTTTTTCTTGAAAAAAAATATGTGAATATAGACTATATAAAAGAACATGTAATAAAATGATAAGCTCATTTACTCTTATCATATTCTTTTATCTCTCTTTGAAAATTCTAAAGTGAACTATTATAAATTTTCTCTCCGCCGTCGAATCAAATTTTTTTATCAAATCTTAGTTTTTAATTTAAATTATTATCATAATATCACATGATTATGTATATTAATGTTCGTGTTATATTTCCGTTATGTGAGAACTATCATCTCAAATAAAATTTCAGAATATTGAAAACTATATTATATTACTTAATGTATTACGGATTTCATAATAAGATATGTGTAATCCATATCATTTTAACATCTAAAAATATAAGAAAAATAGAGGTGACTAATTTTTGAAGAAAATGAGTAATGTTACATTTTTCTATGTAGTATGCATATTTTTCCCATATATATAATATTAAATATAATAATTTTTTTATTTTTTTAAAGTTAATCAAATATAATTTAATCTCATGTAGTTTCAACTAAAATCTTCGAAATAAATTATCTTGCATTTTATTTTTTCTAATCTCATTCATCTAAGCCTGATTAATACTTAATTTGTTTTTCTAGTATAATATATTAAGACATAATGACATAAGAAAATAAAATACAACAATTTTGAATTCTCATATATTATTTATGTATTATGAATTCACAAACTTTAATTTTAAATTTTCATAATTGTAAGTTATACATTATTAGATTAGAATAACTATTAAAATTGAAATAATCGCCGCGAAGCACGAGCATTATCCTAGTAATTCTAATATTTGAAAGCCGGCTCGACACAATCATTTAAAGTTTCTCCTCAAATGAGAAATATTTTTGTAACAAAGAAAGAAAAAATTATATTTACTCATTTAATTAGTCAAATATGAAATTTGAATTCATAATCTCTAATATTTCATGAGTTATGCTATGAGATCATTTACATAATACAAAATCATAGACTTAGTCGACTATTAAATATTGATGTTTTAGGGTGACGGTTAAATCTATCGTTATATTATACATATTTTAATCTTTGAGGAAGTCATGCATTCGATTCCAGCTGGGGCAAGGAGGTTTCAAAAAAGAAAATCGTATTTCTCTTCTTTTGATGAAATAATGGTGTCTTCAAAGAATGAAACTGAAGTGCATAAAACAGTCGATGATATTCTTCATATATACAAGAAAATTCAAGTCTTTTTTGGACTTTGACATGTGTCCTTCATTTTTGTAGAGTATATATGTTTATTTTTTTTCACCATATCAACAAAGTAGTATTAGTTTGTTTAAGTTATTTATGATAAATAATGGCATAAAGAGAAACCAAAGTGCACCCACGGCAATACCTAACTGATGGGACCTGTTTTGAATCTTTTGATTGCATAAGTTTATGTCCACCCTTACAGAACATCAAAAATCGCATATAACCCCTTCGCATATAACCCCTTCAACAAGTGAATTATATCATCTATATTTATACACTTTTATGATTATATAAAATATCGTCTATATCCCTCATCTCTTTTCCTACTAAGTGAACTATAAAGTGATCATGAGAACTTGTCACGCCCCAAAACCTAAATATAGGGCTTGAAACGAGACAACTGTCGTAGTCATAACTACAAGGCATCATCACACTTATTCACAGATATGATAAAAGTCTAAATTTATTCAAAATACATAAATAATTTAATGACATCATTTATTCAAATTAATTCAATGTCTTACTAAAATAGATGGTAAAGTACGCTACAACATAATAATAAATAACGATAAATGTTTTCGCCGCTCAAGATACCCCAAGGCTTCCCATAAATACGCTAACCTGTGCCAACAAATAAAACAATAAAGAAAGGGTGAGTACAGGGGTACTCAGTTAGAGTAAAAGCAAAATAAACGAAGCCCAGCCTCCTTCGGATTAACTTTCAATTAAAATATTACTATAATAATATTATTAGACTCATACTTATATAGGTACACATATATATATTCAAGCTTCTTAACTTCTCCTCACATTAATCGCTCCTTTAAATTTGTTTATCTTTAATTCTTATATTCATTAATTATTCATCTTATTTTCAAATTATTACTTTATCTTCTTCTTTTCAATTATTGAGCAAGATGCCTGAGTTCGCTACACAGAAGATCTCGCTATCCGTAAGGTCGTCCAGGATCGCTACCTGAGATGCCCCAACGTTAGGCGCATCCAGATTCTCTTGATCCGGAAGGAAGTGCCCGAGCTCGCTACACGGGAGACTCTTGACGCTCGAAATCTCGCCCAGGATCGCGACCTGAGATGCGGCGCTTATTGTGACTTCTCTTTTCTCTTCTCTTCTCTTCTTCTTTTATACGTTATTATCTTATTATCTTTATTTATCTCATATTATCTTCTATCTTCTTTTAGCCCATCTTATATTAATTTATCATAATTTTATATTATCTTCTTTTATTTATTTTATTTACTACTTCCACATAAAATATATCTTTACGGGCTACATAGTCCTTATATGTATACTTATAACGTGTATCAATTATTAAAAGTTATTTAGCCCTCATTTATTATCCCCTTTCACAACCCACAAAATTATATCATAGAAATAACATAATATATCAAGGGAGTAAGATATATATATATATATATATATATATATATATATATATATATATATATATATATATATATATATATATATATATATATAAACACAGAAATAGAATATATCAAGCAACACAAAATATATTAATAACGGGACCAAAGGAGGACCAAATCAAAAATTCCCTAACCTGTATGAGCAAGCAAATAACTCAGATCCTCAAACTTGCGCATCTGCAACTCCTACTCCTGCTTCCTCGTCAGTAGATGCTCCTTCCTCGAGTTCGTCTTCTAAGGTGCCGGAGGCTATAATTTACAAGTAGCCTCGATCACAATCCAAGTACACATAATGATAAACACACGACAAAACAACCAACCTAAATGCTTATAAATGAACATGCACTTTTAAAAAGACAACTCAAACACTGACATAAATGACATAAATAGATTCCTTGTATCGAGAAAATTAAAATCGACTATTTACTTGCAGGAAACAGAAGTACGGTTTAAGAGATATCAATGAAACAAAGTTTTGGTATTTAATTTCCTAGTTTTCCAAATTCTGGATCTGGACAGATCCGGACCAGTAAACGATTTCCGACTTTTCTGACGCATAACCAGAATTCCCTTTCCCATATTTCAACTCCCCACTTTTACAGTACCTAATATCCAGAATTTGATACAAGTGTCCAAATTGCACCCATAACCCACAAGGCTGAAACTCAACTTATAATAAAAACTATTATAGACCATATTAAAACCATTAAATATGCACAATAATAAATCTAAATAAATAAAGTATTTCAAGTAATATAGAATAATTTTACATAAACTAATAAATAGTTTTCATTAGTAATTCATCGTGAAATATGGAAAGAGTCATGCATGATAATAATAACGCATATTTATCTAAATATGATGTTTAATAAATACTCAGAATTATAGATTAATATGTGCCAAATCGACATATGAGGAAATTAACAAATATCATGCAATAGTAAATTAAATTATTATACTACAAGGTAATTAATATATGTTTATTACTAATTTCGAAAGGGGGTAGAAGTTGGATACCTTTAACAGAAATGTCAAACAAGAAGGGATAGTGATTGGTCCAAGTTGAAAAAGCTCTTTTGCTGAACAGGGATAAGAACAAGGCAAAGAGAAGAAGGGACTCTCTTTACTATCAGCCAAAATAATGCCTGCCTCAAAAACCGTGCGGCGCAGGAAAAACCAAGAACAAAAGAAAGGAAGATGTTTATGTACGGATGAGAGGCCTAATAATGTATTGGCTGGTCTAGGGTTTTGATTAGAGCTGGCAAAATCTGACCCGACCCGAAAAACCCGCCCGACCCGACCCGACCCGAACCCGAGTGACCCGAAACCCGAAACGACCCGAACCCGAAACGACCCGAAACCCGAATGACCCGCAACTCGAACGACCCGAAACCCGAATGACCCGCGACCCGAACGACCCGTGACCCGAATGACCCGCTCGATTTGACCCGAACATAATATTTTTTTTTTGTTTTAATATTTAAAAAATCTCGAAATTAAGAATTTTATGGCTTGTTCTAACATAATTGACCTAATAATACTGACCAGAATAACTCAAATGACCTGAAATATCAATTCGGATGAATAACGACCTCTAATCTGAGTGACTTTTGACCAGAACATGACGTTGACCATAAGTCAACTGACCCGCGACCCGAACCCGAATGACCCGAAACCCGAAATGACCCGAACACGAACGACCCGTAACCCGAACGACCCGGAACCCGAACGACCCGCGACCCGAACGACCCGCGACCCGAACGACCCGTGACCCGAATTGACCCGAAACCCGAATTGACCCGAACCCGAATTGACCCGACCCGAACCCGACCCGACCCGCCCGTTTGCCACCTCTAGTTTTGATACACAAATGGAAAGAATAAAATGTAGCAAAAATTGGGGGGGGGGGGGGGGGGCGGGGGGGTTTGAATATGAAATAAAATGGAAATAAATATCAAATAAATCAGAATTAGATATCGAGAATAATCAGAAGGCAAATATTATAGAATTATTAGAAATGATATTAGACTGAATAATTTACACATAATTATGGAAGTTACGATAGAGTTGGAAGGTAGACTGAATTGATTTTATTGATGCAATAATTAAACAAATAAAACTTAATAAAATTGCTACAGAACTTTATTTTTATAAACTCAGTTGTTATATTATATTTTAAAATAAATAATATGATAATGTAGTGCTTAAAAATTTAATGAAGGTAAAAATTTATAAAATGATCATAATGTTCCTAATGTAATTAAATGAAAAAGTTACAGTGAGTTACAGATGCTCAATAATTTTCTTGGAACAAATGAAGAAATATAGAATATACTTGATATTTCCTATGTTTTGTTAGGATATTTTCAAATTATTATATGATGGTCCTAGCATAGCATAGCATGCCCAAAAAAGTGCAGCGCATTTTAGAGTGTGGGGGGTCCAATCTCAAAAAAAAAAAAAAGTGTGGTGGTCCATGCCAAGATACACTCGGAGTTGTTGAAATTGATTTGACAACACTTTTTGATATTGCCTGACCCCTCACAATTATCAAAATAAAAAAGAACCATTCACTAATCACTGTCAAATATTCAATTATTCTGTATAGGAAAATTATATTTCTCCCCTCAGATTTCCCCCTCGATTCTCAATATGCTGGCAAAAGTGGTGAATCAAACGACTTACATGCTGAACGAAACCGCCACGTGAGATGAACGTGCTGGCCATGTGTCAGACGGCTCCCAACATTGTTCATTACTTTCTGTCTTTGTACACGGACACGGATGTCGTGTCCGACACGATACGGACACGACGACACGGCAAATCTCAAAATTCATTAGGACACGACACATTTTATATATATATATATATATATATATATATATATATTATATCATTTTTATGAATAAAATATATAATTTAATTATTGTATATATTATTT
Organism: Juncus effusus; assembly: GCA_027726005.1. Taxonomy (NCBI): domain Eukaryota; kingdom Viridiplantae; phylum Streptophyta; class Magnoliopsida; order Poales; family Juncaceae; genus Juncus; species Juncus effusus. The sequence continues at coordinate 4,378,405 of CM050892.1, forward strand.
ATATCAATTTTATTTTATTTTAAAGAATTATACATAATATCCGGATTTTTGAAGTATACACGCAACATAACTTTATGTGTATCTTTTCCCCCCTGTGCAATACGCCATGCCTTTCACAGAACCGTACATGTCATATCAAACAATTTTAATTTGAATCAAAGTTCTATCTCATTTTGCTTTTCTCCCCCAAATTTCGAAGATTGATTTTCATTTCGCTCCATTTTTTTCTTCCTCAATCCTTCAATGGCGCCATCGCATGATTGATTTGTTCTCCCGTATTCCCCTACTAGCTTTGATTTTCATTGATTTCCCGCTTTACTCGGTAAAAATCCCCATTTTTCTAACGATGTTTTATTTTATCTTCATTTCCTATCCCTGAACCACTTGCTCGAAGTGATCGATATCCTCTCATTAAGGTACATTTTTCGTTATTTCAAGTGAGTGATTCAGCGAACATTCCACCTTTGTAAGTGTTTACTTAGAGTGAACGTTTCAGTAATTTTTTTCTGGGTTTACGGTTTATTTTTCTCTCTGTTTCTCTCGCTCATTAGTCCTTAACATATGGGTTTAGATATTAACAGAAAGTTTTAATGAATCATGATGTAAAGTTATTTTTTGATATCCTCTTATTTTCGTACAGATGTTCTAATATATTTCAGTATTTTATTATCCATATTTTCCTTTGATCTAGCACGATATCTATAATTCCTTTCATTGTTCATTTTATTTTGTTATAATTACTCATTGCATTCATGTTTAGCTTTTTTTTTTTGCTTACAAGGTTTTATCATATTTTTTTTAATTTCTCTTAATTTTTCAATCTGTTTTTTTTTGTAATAACAAGATCTAATCACAAAAGTGGAAGACTCATTATTCCTAATTCAGCCATGGTTAAACATCAAAAGTTATTTTTATTTCTTTCTGTTTCATTCAGCTGTCATTCATTCATCACAGTCCCCGCCCCCCCAAAATCCAGAATTCTGATTTTGTTCATATTACATTTCCCAGTAAACACCATTTCCTTACTAGGATGAACTAATTATACTAAATTATTCTCCACAGATGCGCCTGGATGGTCCTTTCACCGATTATGACCCCATTGTTGAACCACAGATTGGCATGGTTTTTGAATCTGACGAGGATGCCAATCTGTTCTACAAATCTTATGCATGTTGTATGGGATTTGGTATTATCAAGAGGACCACACATAATTTCTACAGCTTCCGTTCTAGCGTAACTCTTGCGTGCAATAAGGAGCGCAATCCTTTGAAGAAGAAGGAACCATAAGGTTTTCAGAAGCGCAAGCATGGCATTCAGTACACTTAATGCCTTGCTTGTATCAGGGTAAAGGACAATAATGTTGATAGTCATTGGACCATTGAATTTGCTGAGTTGCAACACAATCACGAACTGTTTCCTGACGCAGTCCGGTACATGCGCTGCCACCGTATGATGCCGAAATTTGTTCACCGTCAAATGGAGATCAATGACGATGCTAGTATCCCCCAAACCGGTCTAACGTTCACTCCAGCTGGTGGTTTCCAGAATTGCACGTTCACCGAGAGGGACCTCCGCAACATGGTTCAGTCACGTCGCACACTTAAGCTTTCTGAGAATGACGCATCATCCCTAATGCGTTACTTCAAGGATCACCAAGCTGCCTACTCCAATTTCTTTTATCTTTCTGATATAAACAATGGTGAGCGCTTGAGGAACGTTTTCTGGGCCGATGGGCGCAGTCGAACCGTGTATAAATACTTTGGAGATGTCATCACCTTCGATACTACTTACCTGACAAATGAATATGTATTTCTTTAATTACAGATATATCATACATCATAGTAATGTTTCATTTGTTTATGCAACAAGTATGATATGTCGTTCGCTCCTTTCACTGGTGTAAATCAACACGGTCAATCAGTCCTTATGGGGTGTGCATTGTTAGCTGACGAGTGCACCGATACTTTCGGGTGGTTGTTCAATACCTTTCTTTCCTGTATGGATGGAATACCCCTTCGAGCCTTAATAACAGACCAATGTGCTGCTATGGGGGCTGCCATTGGACAAGTTTTCGCCTCTGCTCGTCATCGTCTGTGCCTTTGGCACATAATGAAGAAGTTTCCTATGAAAGTCAGAGGTGGTGATCAACGAGAGCCTATTATTGCTACAGTGATATATTTTTCCAATGTTTCTATAAAACAACATATTATTTAATTTGTGTAGTAACGAAATTAATGTGCTGTCCATATTGTTCCTACAAAAAAAGTTTCACAGGTTGTTTACGAATTTGAGAATCCGACTCATTTCGAATATAGCTAGCTTAGCATGCTTCACGACTTCCAATTTGGAGAGAACCTAAAGTGGTTTATGTTGGGAATCTATATCCATGTACGTTACATACGCAGCGGAACCTATGAATTCAACCCGCTCTAGAATCATTGTTAAGGGAATAAAAGTACGAGATTAGCTATTAAAATTCATACCTCAGATCTTTTTGATCCGCGAGATGGAGAACGGACGTAGATCTGAACGATTCTAACTTGCAACCTTCTCCTTTGTGCTCCTAAAGCTCGACTCGAACGAACTACTTGCTTCTCCTAGGGTGAAGAAACTGATCGCTCTCTAGTCTTCAAAGCAACAGACCTCTACTCGTATCCACGTCGAACTTCGACTCATTGGAATTACCGGACTCGGCTAGACGTAAAATCATATTAAAGTATGCAGTTTCACATACAAGAATCCATGGTGACCTCAGGTCATAGGAACAAGCAAACTACTCATATGAGAATCACTAACGACATATACCATGTATATTCTCACAGTGTGGTCGGTCCAGTACGTGTTCTCTAACATGTACCTATATTCCAGACTTGACATCCCTATGTTCATGATCAGCAGAACATGATCATCCAACCTGCGAATATACTAGTATGGATATGTAGCTTCTTAACTGAAGTATGTTTATCACTATAAACATCCTACATATCACTAGGAACAGTTTAGAATGTCATTCGTTGGTTCACAGTTCTACTATCAGATACATGTATTCTGATGACGTGAACTCGAAGTGTCATTCATGGTTGATATTAGATATATAAATGTACATTCACAACCTAAACACACAGATATATAAGAAACAATCTTTATTGAATAAACAATAATGTCTTAATACAGAATCCATTTCCTAGCACAAAATTCGTTTGGCCTAGGGCACTAATCCTACAGTCTCCCACTTATACTAGGCCAACTCTAAGCATCTTATGCCCATAGAACTAACATGACCCTCATGCTTCGCTTGCGGGAGTGGTTTAGTCAACGAATCAGCGACATTGTCGTCTGATGACACTCTACACATTTTAACATCACCCCTTCGTATGATCTCCCTGATCAGATGGAAGTGTCGCAGTATGTACTTGGACCTGTTGGATTTTCTTAAGCATTCTTGACGCAGCGGAAGTGGATTCAAAATTTAAGACATTCAAGAATTCAAGAAATTCAAGAAAACCAAAAGAAACGGATCAGTGAAATACGATTAAGTCAAAGAAAAACAACAACTTAAAGTTCATACCTATTGGATCGAGAATTGATCCGATCTCGAACTTGAAGCGGTAGAGCCTTTCTTCTCCTTTTGCACAAACCGGTAACGATTACCGATTTCCACCACACACACCCGTTCGTTTAAAATCGCCTCCAATCGCTTCTCCAACTGAAAAGACTCACAACCAATTCGATTATCAATCAAATCGATTCTCCAAAATGACTTTCACAAATTCAACATAATCAATAAGATGCCATGAATCCTTTCGTCCACTACCGGTATCCACACAGAACAACCCCTTTAAACGGATGAAGAAAGGATATGCTAGTCTCCGTTCTTCACGTTTTATATCATAGAAAAATCCGAAGAGAAATTCTAAATTTTCTCTCTTTTCTCTTTCTCTCTCTTTTTGTCTAACAAAATAGAATGAGAATTATTAATGGCATAGACTAAAATCTGAGAGCCTTTTGAGTATATATAGTCAACCCTTTCAAAGAGGCGCCAGCCTTTGCTCATTTAATCATATGTACTTAGTTACTATGTAACCATATGTGTAACACATCTTATCATATAAGATGTAAGATTATATGTGGCAATAACTATATAATCTTTTATATAACTGATCACATATGTTATGATGTTTTGTGTACATTTCAATGATTTTTCTTTGTGTGTGACCCCATAGGTTTATTTAATATTGGCAATAATCACAACTGATTATAAATCATGAGCGGACTCTAGCAAGCCATCATGACTACCCAATTTAAGTAAATATCGATGATTCAATCCAAACATGTGTGTTGTCCTTGTATTGTATCCCGTTGTTACACGATATCTATATCGACCATTAGGCATGGATTGTGTCAACCTTATGTAGTACGATAACGTTTTTTGATCCCGAATTTGATCGAACCATGAATGACATTAATAACTCTTTATTAATTCATTCGGGCACGGCCGTGCATTTTCTTCAATCAAACTCATCAAGAGGCCTTATGATATCTCTCTCATTTATGAGAGGAACAAATCATATCTTGATCTATCTCATTCCTCCGCATGTTTCATTATTTATCTAATCATAATCCTTATGGTTACCCGGTTAAAAATGACATTAGATTATGTTAAAGTACTTAATTTCATATGTAGGAAACCGAGAAATCTCAAGTCTAAGGATAATAATATTATTGATGAGACATACCAATGACACGAACCATGTGGTATTCTCCCGGTGGGTCAATCCAATATATGTTCTCTAACATATATCTATATTAATAATTTAGTAACACTTACTCATGATCAGTAAAACATTACCATCAATCAACTAACATACTGATGTACATTTATAGTTTGCATACTTAAATAAGTATATATGATTCCGATAGTATTTTTGTCTCTACAAATATCCTATAAATGATCAGGGATTGTTTAGAATATGCTTTTCATATTACTCTGTAGTTTTACTATCAGAATCACATATTCTGATGATACAAAGCTGAATAACATATTCAAAGTTTATTTTAAATCAAAAGAATAAAATAACCAATATGCACTTTATTAATTATATCTAAACAAATACAAAGTTTGATTCACACAACAGATACAACTAGGTCTCATATACAAAGGCCTAGGGCATAAAACCAACAAGACCTTTGGTGAGATCTCGGTTTCTTTGCTTGTGGATCGCTCCATTGTTGGCACAATATAGATCCACTAGTTCCAAGATGCTCAGAACTACTCTTAGCTCCTCCAAAAAGTTGACACATCTGGTCTAATACATATCATGGCATACACGATAGATCCTATAGCCGAAGCGTACAAGATCATTTTCATGTGCTTTCACTCCTTATCACTTGTAGGACACTGTGTCTTACTAAGAGAAACGTCATGTGACAAGGGTAAAAATCCTTTCTTGGAATCTTGCATTCTACGTTTCATAACATTGTCAATGTATGTACTTTGACTCAGACCTATAAGCCTTCTAGATCTATCTCTATATATCCTGATTCCTAGTACGTAGGAGACTTCTCCTTGGTCTTTCATCGAGAAATTATCTCCCAAGCATTTCTTGACATTCAATAATATTGGGATGTCATTTCCCATGAGTAATATGTCATCTACGTAAAGCATCAGGAATTCTACCATGCTCCCACTGAACTTCACGTAAACACAAGGCTCACCCTCACTTTTGGTAAAACCAAAACTTTTGATTACTTCCATCAAAATGAAGGTTCCAGCTTCGAGATGCTTGCTTCAATCCATTGATGGATTTTTGAATCTTGCAACCCTTACTAGAATTCTTGGGATCGACAAAATTCTCGGGTTGCATCATATGCACATCCTCGGTTAGATTACCATTATGGCTAATAGAATTCTGATGGATTTAAGCATAGCTACAGTTGAGAAAGTATCGTCATAGTCAATAACATGAACTTGTTTGAAACCTTTCGCCACAAGCCTTGCTTTGTAGGTTTGTACCTTTCCATCCACATCAGTCTTCTTCTTAAAGACCCACTTATATCCGATGGTCTTCAAGTCTTCGGATGGATCAATCAAATTCTAAACTTGATTGTCTTGCATGGATTGCATCTCGGCTGTCATGGCTTCTAACCATTTCTAAGAGTCAGGACTCTTCATAGCCTCTTGGTAGGACGTGGGTTCATCATCTATGAATGTCACATCATCATCATTAGACACGAGAAATACGTATCTCTCAGGCTCATGACGAATCCTACTAGATCTATGTTGAGTCTGTTGTGTTTCAAGCTCGGCAACTCTTGGAGAGCTTGTTTGGTCTTCCATCACATGTTCTGTAACTATTGCTGAGGTTGCATCCCGGGAAGTTGAAGAGCCGATGGACATGTCCCTTTACTATAACTCACATTTTGCCCTTTGGAGTGTTTGAAATCTCTAGGGAAGGAGGGGACGCGTTCAAGGTCAATGACCACTGCTTGAAGGTATTTTACGAAAATCACGATGCGTGGTGGTTTGATGAGCAAAAATTGGAGGAAGCACCAGAAGGCGTGAAAGAAAAGGAAGGATGAGCGAAAACGCGTCGGGCTCAAGACGTTAAACGGGAGCGCTAGCGAGAGGAAACTCGATGTCAGGTCGTATTTTTCTTTTATTTTTAATTTTTATTTTCACAAAATTTCTTCGCCCACACTTGATCTTGCAAAGGTTTAACGTGGGGGGGGGGGGGGTGTAACTTTTTGTGTCAAAAATTAAAAGTATTAAAAAAAATGAAAAATTTAAAAATACAAAAACAATGAAAAACTCTTAAAATCCATAAAAATTAAAATTTTGTTTTCAATTCATTTTTCTTATTTTTAAATAAACCTGTTTTATTTTTGTGAATACACTTATCTTACTTGGATTTGTATATATCTCAAGGATTTTAGAAAGAAAAGGGTTTTTTTTGAAAAGGAAATATTTTTAAAACCAAGTCCTTGAAGCAACAAGTTTTTAAAAGAAGCATTGGATTTTGGAAAATGATGAATAATTTTTGAATTTTTTAAAGAATATTAAATTATTTGCCATAATATTCTCGATTCCATCTATACTATCCATATAAAGTCCATTAATGGTTTGAAAATTTCATAACGTGTTCATTTCGTCAATATTTTACGACAAGATATAATGTTTCCAATCTTTAGTACCCGTATTGAAATTTTTGAAATTAACTCTATCTTTTACACCATGGTTTTGGAAAATATCTTGATTTTAACCAATCTTTCGAGCCTGTTAATAACATGTGCGACCAGTTTCTAAATTAAGAGAAAACAAATTTTAGGCCCTGTATATTATCTCTCCTGCCCTGTATATTATACCCTATCCCATTGTAAATAAATAAACGAGATTAAAAATAAAAATCTTTTTCAAGTGTTAAAAGCACAACTTTTCTCTCGAGAATTGATTCATGGATATCGTATCAAATTTTCAACTTGTTTGGGGGTGAAGTAAAAATCGAGTTGAAACCTTGGGGTAAAATTTAGGGGGTTAAAGTATAAAACTTTTCTTAGGGTACTAGCATTTGGAAAATGGATAACTGGGATAAAAGATTGGCGAGTTGAAACGACTTTGAGATTTTAAAATTATTAATGGATATTCACTGACATTCGTGTATTATTATAATAATCGACTAATAATATGACAATAATTTAATCTCTTTTCAAATGGATTTAAACTGATTCTAAAAACCCAAAAACTCGATTTAAATTTATGCTTGAGGGCAAGCTTGGTTTAAGTGTGGTGAGATTTGTAATGTGTATCTTTATACACGTTTTTAGGATTTTTTATCATATATTGGGAAAATATTTAAAATTAATAAAAAATATTTTTGAAACACTTAGTACACTTTTGTGTGATTTTTCAGGTAAAAATACCAAAAAAGGGATATTTGGATGACTTGATGAAAAATTAATTCCAAATGAAGGGCCGATCTACAAATTCTGGGCCAAGGATGGCCGAATTCTTGACAAATCTCCACAAAAACCCTACACACACCTCTCCAATTCTCTTATGACTCTTACCCGCCAACCATACAAGCCAAAACTTACAAAATCCACAAAAAGACGAAAAGTCGTTAAAAAAAAACAGTGAAAATAATATATAGAAATAAGATAGTATATTGATAAACAGAAAAATAGTACATTCCAAACATAAAATAATGCAAAAAAAGAATTTATATGTAAATTAGTGAAAATAATATATAGAAAAAAAGTAGTATATTAAATAGTTGAAAAAAATAGTATACAAAATTTGGTCGTACTTTAAGTGTCAACGCACTTTCACATTTCCCAAAAAAGAAATACTAATCTAATTCAATCTGGTCGGCAAACTCCAAATCATGCAGAAATTAAACATTTGTGCAAGTGCAAGTGCGCAATGATCACTTCCTAGCAAATCCTAAGTTAAAAAAGTTCCTAGTTAAAATATAAAATTTAGAACCGAACTTATCTAGCATAATTAAAGCTAGACAACCAACCAAACCACCAAGAAATTAAATATTGACATTTTACTTGTAATTTTTCATTGATGTCCAAAAAATTGCTTCATACTTATACATGGATCTTCTTTGGAGAATAAAATGAAAAAAACCGCTTTTTCATTCTTCCCTCTTCCGCTATTGTACTTATTGCCGAATGCCACCTAAGGCATATAGGATACATGAATGGTGACTTAATTATTAAGATTAATTTTGTTTTTTTATTTTGAGTTAATTTACTCCAACATATTAAAATATGAAAATTAATATGCACTACCGGTTTATTTGTCATTCATCATCGCCGAAATTCTAGAAAAATATAACAGAATTACAAAAAAGTCTATTTGATATATATAAAGGCAGAATAAACATATAGAAAAGTATATTGATATACAAAAAATATTTTTTTGATTAGTTATATTCAAAGATACAATTTAAAGTGATATACAAATATAATAGAGAATGTTTTTTTAAGCGGGTGTATTAAGTATTATCGTGATACATAGAACTTTTTAATCTTCACTAAAATCCATCTTCATACACAACATAGATCTCAAAGTAACATCCAGGAACAAAAAAGTTCATAAATATCATCACAAAAAAACTTAATTAAATATTTATAAATAGCATCACAGGAATACTTAATTAAATATTTATAATTATCATCACCAAAATATTTCATTAAATATTAGGGATTGGAATTTGGACATGATAGACGCAGTTAGTGTTTCAAGCAACTCCAAACAACCACCCTAGAGATAACGACATATATATGTAGCCTAATTTGGCGCCGCTAATGATAATTAAGATCATAGTCGCCAAGAACACTCCAAATAAAGATATAATTAAATGGATCTAATGCTATACGACGGAGGTTTTTCGTCATGCAGCACGACGTGGAAAAAAATATATTAAGACGATAAAGTAAATTAAATTAAAAAAATAGTATATAAGATTTATTTTTTGTAAATAATATATAGAGATAATCAACAGTATATACGTGAAATAATGACAGCAATATATAGAAAAAAATAGTATATTGAAATGTGAAGGAAAATGTATATATAAACTTTTGTCGCGTTCTGGACGTGTTGAGCACGTCGCACTTTCAGATTTCCCATAAATAAAATATAAAAATGGTATTTCATCTCCATCCCAAACCATCTCCGAGAGGGAAATCGTACCCACAAATAACAACATTTTGGATCAAATTAATTTTAGTTTCATCAACAGTCAAATTCATGAAACATGCAATGTAAATAACCAAATTCATAAAATAACCCTAAATGGATATACATCGGATACACTTATGATATGGGTTCATGGGATATGAATAGCATTACCATATAAGCCTGGTATCTAACCCTGTGTTTTTTCTATAATCCATATCCACCGCCGCAGATACACAAAAATTGGATATTCTCCTCCTAATTGGTATCCATTGTGGATGGATATTCTGTACCCCGAACTATTAGGGTGATGATTTAGACAGGAAAATATTTGATGAGAATAGAAAATCATGAAGGAAAATGATGCTTTTACCCTTAGTATTAGAAGAGGTCCTAAACAGTTCTTTTGGAAAGCACATTTTTCTATTAAATACATTCCGTAATTAATAAATTTGGAACAAAACAATTTTGGAAGTACTCATACTCATTCTAGAAGAATTCAGACCCCTAAAGCTAAATATTACATGTTACATTTGTATTTTAAATTCGTTCTTTATTTTCTTACTCATTTCTTCTAATATATAAAGCTTATAAATTGGACAAAAATGGACATGTGTCCAATTTTTTGATTTTCTGTGACCATATATATCAATAGACCATACAATGAGTCATTTCATGTAATGAGTCAATAAGATAATTGAATTGAGCAAAATTTGACGTGCCTATTTTTGGATTTTACGCAACCTTATTTATTGACGGATCATGTAACGAGTCATTCCATCTAAGGAGTCAATGTTAAGACAAATAATAATATCATACAATCTTAATATTATGATAATATAATTATATAATATATAATACTATATAATTAGAGATGACAATACATGATAATATTATATAATTATTATTTTAGCTAATGGCTAAATATTACATGATACAATATGATAATAACAAGTGGCAATTTTGGTATTTGTTCTATTCGTTGGTAAAATATCTTCTTTAAACTCAGATATTTTTCTCTTTTTCATGGTTTAAATGATTAACAAAATTCATTCATATTTGTTGTGTCTTTTTTTAGTTTATACATATATGGATTAATGAAAGTAGCCTTTTGGGCTCTTTTTATCTATTAATTGATGTATTTACCAAAATTTGTGTAATTTGCTAACCAAAATATGTAATACATCCTGAAATGTAATTAGGGGATACCAATAACATAATGGGAGATGAATATGATATACGAATACGAATTGGCAATAATAAATAACTATTTTCCGGATAAATCCATAAATCATCAAATCTCTCGGATTTCTTAATTTAGATATTTCTCATTTTATTTTCTTTTTTTTTAATGAATGTGTTTAATTAAATGACATATTTTTCAAAAAAATAGGTGAACGACCAGTAATGGAGCATTTAATTTATCTCTGAAATGATGAGGTTTTGTCATAAACAAACTTCTTTCAAAAGTAAAATTTATTGTCCATTTTTTCTAACCACATTTCTTTTTATTTCTTTTATCATTTAATTTCATGACAAAAAGACTTATCTAATTACTCCATAACAAAATAAGAAATTCTTTAAAAAAGGCAATGATATTTTTCTTATTTCGGGATATACATTATACATGATTCTTTTTAATATTGTGAGAGTCCTACATGATATTTCCTTCAATATTTCTACAAGTTATTTCCATATTTATTAAAATAGACATGTTCTTTTTTTCATATTTTAAATGGCATGCATATTTTCTTCAATATTTTTACAAGTTATTTTCTTACTTAATAATTATTATACATGATATTTTTCTAATATTTTGAAGGGCATGCAGAACATTTCCTTCAATATTTCTACAAGTTATTTTCTTACTTACTACAGAAAATGAGATGAGAAAGTTGTGTTACAGAAGCAAATAAGTCAACAGATTACTTCAAGATCGAAAGTGAGAATAAAAAATCGAAAACGAAAATAGAACGTTAATTAAGCATTTTTGTATTATAACGTTATTGTATTTTCTATTTCCAATTCTGTAATGCACAAAATGACTCGGTAAACCAATATTATCTATATAGATATTGATTTTTCTTATTTGGTAATTTTGTTTCTATTTTATTTTCATTCATTCAGCCCATATCTAAGAGGGCCGACAATGAAAATTCAAACAACTTTCCGAAGCGTAGCGAGGTCCTCTCTAGTTTGAATGAATGATGCATTATTTTTAACAAAATTAATTTATAAAATAAATTCATATGTATTAATAAATATGAATATCTCAAAAAAATAAAAATAAAACAACAATAAATAAAAAATAATAATAAATTAAACAACAAGAATAATATATTAGTAACATTCATATTCAGCCATAAAAAAAATATTGAAAATTATTTTTTAAATTTTACATTCGTTTGCAAATAGCCATATATATTTCTTTTATAAACCTTCATTTGGACGACTTTTTTTTTAATTAGCACTATTTTAAAAAAATAATTAATAAAATAGTATTGTTTTGAAAATATTTGCAAAACTAACACTTCCGCCAAGTTTTTTGGAAGAACAGAAGTTTCTGTGTTTCCGGCAATTATCAGCTTTAAAATATCTTAATTAGGTTAAAACATTGTTCCGCCAAGCTCTTTGGCGAAACAAGTTAAAATTTTAATTTTTAGCATTAACTATAAATTTAGCAAGTAAATTAACCAAAAAATAAAAAAAATTATGTTTTCCGCCAAGCTTTTTGGCGGAACAGACCATTTTATATTTTTTTTGCCCTAAACAGCCATGAAAATTTAGCAAAAAAAAAAAATTCACTGTTCCGCCACACTGTTGGGCGGAAAAGTATTTTTTTTCCTAAATTTTCTTACTAAACTAGAGTTAAAGTTAAAAATTAATTTTTTTTACATGTTCTGCCAAATAGTTTGATAGAACATTAATTTTTAACTTAATTAAGAAATTTTTAAGGAAAATTAAAAATATGTCATGCTCCGTCAGAATTCTCGGCAGAACATACCGTCAGAAAACCTGGCGGAACTGCTAGTTTTTTAATTATTTTTAAAACAACGCTATTTGTTGAATTATTTTTCAAACCAGTGCTGGCATATTAATATAAATATATTTATGGATTTCATTAACTGGATAATAATAATATAAATATATAATCTATTTAACAAAATTGAATTTTGATCCAAAAACAAAAATCATTTGCTTTTTCTTATGAATGGTAATAAATCTGAATAGTTAAAACTTATAAAAATTATGTTGGAAAGAGAAAAATCAACAATAAAGTCCGTTATACTTTTGTCTTTTTTGATTCAATTGATTGACATATATAAATAAAGATAAAGTAGTCATTTTGATATAATTTTTCTTGCTCACATCAAATGCTTTTCTGTTCATATCATTTTCCGAACTATTATTGTTGGTTCTTCACTGGAGGTGCAAATCATTTCCCTAAATTGATGTTAAACTTTTAGCATATATAGTTGTGAGAATGAATAAGTGGTCTTGCAGGGGTGTATCGAAAACTTCCCTTGCAAATATCACACAATATTTTTTCATGTGAATAAATATCATGCAATTATTGTTGCTGTATGATGCATGATTGCTTTATATTCGTTGGTTTGATTGCCTTACTAGATAAAACGTAACCACTAGACCACCGCCCTTTGGATATTTTTTATGCTCAGTTGTTATATTATTTTTCAAACCGATTCAACATCTAATCAAATCAAGGATGATCAGATTAAATATAATAGTGAAAAAATTTGAAGATACATTTTTTAATAGTGTAGTATTTAAAAGAAAACATATTTTTTTCTTTTCCTTTTTGTAAAAAAATATAAGTCATAAAATGCATTACAATTTTGGACTTGGCCTCATGGCTAATTGTGTTAATGCATTTTTTACCCTTAAACATTTTTGGTCTATTTTTAATCCCCTAAGAATTGAGTTAGTTTATTTCTTGTGTTTCAACATTTTTTATCCATTTTTAACCCTTTAGCTATTCACGTAACTTATTTCTTTGCTTTGATATGCTTAATGCTTATATTAGTTGGCCATTTTTTTGAGTAAAATTGGTCTGTTATCTTTGACACTTAAGCAATAAAAGTTCAAGGTTCACATTTGATAAAACACAGTCAAGTGAAAAAAATTGTGATAATTCAAATTTTATCAGAACTTTTTAATTAATTATAGAGTAGATAAATTATCTGTTGCCCTACAAACACACAATTATGCAGTGAAAGTTTCAACTGCTGCTCTCATTTGTATTACATATGAGAGATTACTTGATCAGTGCTTAACTTCATCCTTTAATGAATCTTTTAGATATAGTAAGTAATTGATAATCAAATTCAATTAATAATGGTTTTTATTCTCATATACATGTAATCACAGCAGTGCAAATAATTTACTGCAATCATACACAATTTGAACTCCTTGATATAATCATATATTATAAAGAATCAAAAATAAATTAGTTATATACACTATCATTTATCAAGATGCATTTTAGATCTATCTTTTGTCCTGCATTTAGACCGTTCAATTCAGGATCGAAACAATTATTGATCTGGAGTCAAGATTTGGAGTAAAATTTTCTAACACAAAGCACAAACTAGAAGTCTTACCTTCTCAACCACCTTGAAAAAATAAAGAAAAATAATAATGTTTTTCCTAATATAGCAAATAAAATTGGACCCACAAACCACATGTCAAGGTTCCGCCCATGTGGTATGTTGTGAACTGTTGAATGATACTATAAAGCATACCAGAAACTGTCCTCAGCTTCTGAGCTTCTCAAGATTCACACAATATTTTCTGTTGCCACGGTTACAACGTCATTTTGGTAGCGTTTTAGTTGCTTAAAAATATCTGTACTATTCTCTCATCTAAACATATCTGACATATTTGTATGTGTTATTTCAGATATTTCATGGATACTTCTAAGATATATATTGAATATTTATGATGTATAAACTAACAGGGGCGGAACCAGAATATTATTATAGGAGGGCCGACACTTTATATAATTGAGAAAGATATATTTTTTTTTTTTGAGGAATTTAGAGAAAGAAAAACTTATTTAAGAAAATGATTTATCCCTTGCATGTATTTTGGGAAATGAATTAAATCAATATATTATCTTACTTCCTAAAATATTTGGTATTTTACTCACTACCAGTCATTAAACTCATTAACTTTTCTTATTTTTCTAAATTTTATTTAAAACCACAAAAATATAAAAAAATTATTTTTCTAAGGGAGGTAATGAAAGAAAACACCTAAACATACCTCGTCTGTTTTATGCCGTTTTCTATTTGTTAAAAAATATCACATTGAATGTTAAATAATTCTAATAAATTAACTATAAGCAAAAAGAGATTGACACATCATGTGTATTAGTAAAATTATAAATGTAAGAGTAGTTTTAAGCCACCTTGTACTGCCAATTGGATATGTTGTGAATTCTCACAAAATGTATTGTATATACTATACAATAAAAGCATGATACCTCAAAAGCACATTAAGTATATCAATTTTGTTTTCATAGAAGATCCTCACTGTCTTTTATGTGTCCTTCCATCTCCTCTTCCATCGTTCTCTCTTCTTGCTCTCTACTATCTCCATTAATGGATACTTAATATATATATAACTTCTAGTTGACAAATACCCTATATACCAATCAGATTTCATTGTTTTTTTTGGGGGGGGGGGGGGGGGGGGGTGCCAGCTCCCCCTTGAATCCGTCCCTGTAAACCAATATACTTGAAATATAAAATATGAAAGATTAAATCAGCAAAATAAGAACAACACATTTTAACTGTATAAATGAAATAACAAATATTTAATTTGCAATAAAACATTACTTTAACAATAAATTTTAAATATATTAATATCATACATAGAACACATAATGTCTAAACATATATAAAATAAATAAATAAAATAAGTTATCATTATAAAAAAGTATCTTTAACAAACAAATTATATGTTAACTATTATTAAAGTTGGACTTTTTTTCTTTAAAATAGCACTTTTTTGGAAAATAATTTATCATATAATACTTGTTTGAAAATAATTCAGCCACTAACACTTCCGCCAGTTTTGGCGGAACTGGTCTTTTTTTCCTTTTTGTTGACCCCAACCATTTAGCACACTTAAACATGATTAATTAAGGAAAACAGGCAGGCAGTTCTGCTAGAGGGTCTGGCGGAACTGAGTAAAAAAGGCAGTTCCGCTAGAAGTTCTGCTAGAACCTCTGGTGAGACAGCCTATTTTATATATTTTTTTTTTGCCTCTAAACAGCCATGAAAATTTAGCAAAAAAAAAATCACTGTTATTTTCATGGTTGTTTAGAGACAAAAATATATAAAATAGGCAGTTTCGCCAGAGGGTCTGGCGGAACTGCTGAATTCGTAATTTTTTGAGTTAATTAACCTTCTAAATTAAAAGTTCAACCTAAAAAAATAAATTTTACGTAGTTCTGCCAAAACCTCTGGCGGAACTGCATTTTTTCTTTAATTAATCATGTTTAAGGGTGCCAAATGGCCGGGATCAACAAAAATGAAAAAATGGACAGTTCTGCCAGAGCCTTTGCCAGAACCACTACAATTCCGCCAGAGCCTCTGGCGGAAGTGCTAGTGGCTGAATTATTTTCAAAACAGTGCTATCTAATGAATTATTTTTCAAAAAAGTGCTATTTTAGAAAAGAAGTCCTAAAGTTGCTATATATCACTATATCTGTATTGTACTGTACCAAATACAATTTTTGTATGGGCATCTATTTATTATTTGATAAAT
This sequence comes from Juncus effusus, assembly GCA_027726005.1. Lineage (NCBI taxonomy): Eukaryota > Viridiplantae > Streptophyta > Magnoliopsida > Poales > Juncaceae > Juncus > Juncus effusus. Next base: position 4,394,888 of record CM050892.1, read on the forward strand.
TATTCTCAGTGCCCACACTTTGGAGCGCCAAGCCCAATGATAATGCGGCCTTGTTAATGCGCGGGATTAATTTAAGGCAGCGACGCAAGTTAACCCTGTCCAGGCTCAATTAATACACGCTCCGCTCTGCTCCCTTACACTCTGATATGGTTTTTGTAGTTGATGTTATATTTTTTATAGTTTGATTAATATATCTTTTTGGATTGCATTGGATTGCTATGTTTTTTGTATTGTGTTGAATTGATATACATTTTTAGTTGTATTGTTATGGTTTTTATGTATTGAATATGTCTTTTGTCTTTGTGTCGGATTGATATATCTTTTAGTTGTGTTTATATGACTTTTAGTTACTGAGTATGTTTTTTAGTTGTATTAATATAACTTTTTAGTTACTGATTATGTCTTTTTAGTAGATTGTTATGTATTTTCTACTGTTTTGGATTGATATGTCTTTTTTGTCTAATGTTATGTCTTTTGTATTGTGTTTGATTCATATGTTTTTTAGTTGTGTTAATATGAGTTACGGCATATATCTTTTAGGGGAATGTTATACCTTTTTTGTATTTTGTGTTGAATTCATATGCATTTTAGTTGTGTTAATATACTTGTTTAGTTACTGCGTATATTTTTTAGTGGAATATTATACCTTTTGTATTTTCCGTTATATACATATATCTCTTAGTTGTGTTAATATATCTTTTTAGTTACTGCTTATATCTTTTAGTGGAATGCTATATCTTTTTTTGTATTATGAGCTGTAAAATAAATAAAGAAAGAAAAAATAGAAGCAATAAGATGCGTGGGGGTCTGATGCGCCGTTGGAACAAGTTAGGACGTGAGCGCGGAGGAAGCTTCGTGAAGACGTGTATCTGGAACGTGCCATGACGCGATGTGGCGTATTGTGAGAGACACGACGGTACTGACGCTCCAAAATGTTGACACTCTATATCCGGACTCTTATTATTTAACCTAGGTACCAAACTTTTCTATGGATCAGTTAATGAAGGGAAGTGCAAAATAAATAAAATTATACAAATGGGACTCCTCATAATTGAGTGTGCATGTGACCAATACTAGGCCACAAACTTTTATCAATTGGACACGACAGATAAGTAAAATAGAAATTTGCACCTTTTCTTAACGCTTATCTGATTGTATATTTGTATGGTTTAATACATGATATTAGAAGATATTGTTCTGGACTCTGGTCCCCTATTCTCTTCTTAATATATATAGTTCAGGTTAATTTTTTAATCAGAAAATTTTTATGTGGTTTCAATAATGATTATTAGTTTAAATATTACTTTAATTATCAATTAAGAACTAAAGACATATGAGGTCACGGTTTAGACCCTGAATATACATGGCTGAACAGTGAACACGACAGGACGACTTAGTGTTAGAAACTCAGCTTAATTCTCATTATCTTTTGCTTAAGCTAAGCCCATCTATTTATCTTATTTTGTTTGCTAAAAATCCATTTTTTATAAGATCCTATATCTTTACTAACTAATAGCCTAATATATCTTTCCTTTGTTTTTTTGGGCTATTTACATTAGCATGTAAGACCCAAATGCATAAACAATATCATCTTTCTTTTTTGTTTGTTTAGGAGACAAGCTTATGTTATATGAAATTTGGATATTTTGATAAATACTATTGAATTTGATTTGTTATCACATTTAGTTATTTTTTTATATATATTTGTAAATATTTTAGATATATGTATGCTACTGATCGCTTGCTCCGGTATTAAAATCATTGCATGTGTTAACAAGAGATCATACGTTTAAGTACTCATAAATGCAACATATCTAGCATATTTACTAGAGTCTGTCAACCCATCGATATGGATTGATTCTAAAAAAATGATAAAATCATTGAATAAGACTAGAAAGATTTGGGTTCAACCATGTCCAGTACATCGTTATAACATTCGTGTCCGTGTCCTTGTCCAAATAATATAAATTATAGCATTTGTTTTATAGAGTGGTTATGATATCATTCAACATTAAATTATGCGTCCGTTTGCTTATTTTACTAAGTACTTTTAGGTTTGATATAGTTCATGATAAATTTCTAATTAGTCAATTTTAAGATCATTCTTTCTAATATGTAAAGTGACAGGGGCAAAAGCAACGCTCGGGAAGCAACACTGCTAATAAGAACTCAAGCTTAACGGCGGAGCAGAACAAGCCGTAGGACTTTTTCGCAATAGTTCTTTCTTACCTACTCTCTAATTCTTGATTTCCTTTAAATTGGTTCTAGCGTCTCTATTGTAATTGATTTAATTAGGACTCTGTAAAACTTTGAAAACATTTCATTACTGAAATTTAAGAGTGGTACGCAATCGCATACCGTCCTTCAAAAAAACAATATGTAAAGTGAGTGCTACAATTTTATGGATAAATCCACTCCTATAATCATCCAATTTTATTCTGAGATGGTGATAATAATGATTTGATTCATTGCTTTATCTCACTTAAAAAAACCCGGTACATTAACTCACATCCATTTCGACCACCACCAAACCGCCCCAGCCGACCTTGACAAAAATATCTAGCTGCATGTGAGTCTCTCCACCCCCACAACACCTATTTTATGTGGAATTAAAATTTGTACCCATCCGTATCCGTATATAATTAAAGCATATTTTTGAAATAATGTAGAAAAGGAATATATTGTTTTGTTAAGATTGGAAAGATATAATCGTCACATGATTTTAATTTTTTCCTTTTTTATATTCATAGGAAAATATTATATATCATAGATATATTGATAATGGTTTCTTTTCTAATTTGAAGACATATAATAGACCATAGAGTTTTGGACGCTGGATATCTTAACAATATTTTCCTTACGCGTAGATTCGGGGAATCATACTTTTGTTACGGGAATGCCCTTGAGTGATTTTACAAATTACGCATCTGTACACTGACTTAACGGAAAATTCTTCAAATCAAGAGTCGCGTCTTTGACAACAACAATTTTCCAATTTAAGTCCCTTGAGGACCAGTTACCTACCGAGTAAAGAAAAAGGAAAATATACTATGCACCATACATTAATTGGTTATAACAAAAAGGTCCTTGTCTAGGGCTTATTACAAGGAAGGGTTTTTCCCAAATTTTGATATTGTATCAATTCAATTTTAATATCACAGTTTTTCTTATATTTGAAGAATATTTACTGATTATTTCTAAATTTCTATACATTTAAGTTTTTTACACTTATGTAATATTATAAGAAATTTATTATTTATTTTTCTTATATTTCTACAAGGAGTTACATCATAATATACTGAGTTACATGAATCATTATTGTTAGGTTAAAGTAGATCTTTTTATTAATTAATGATGATTACTATATAAAGAATATTCTTTGAATCAAATAAAAAACATATCTCCATTAATGAGTTAATCCTTTTAACCAAACAATAAGATATTCATACTATAATTGTACTATGTATTCTATCTTAAAATGTAGTATCAAACATATAATTTTTTCAATATTCTTTAATATATGAAAAAATATTTAAGTCTTCTTATTCATTATAATATAATAAGATAAGATTTAAACCATAAACTTATGAGTGATTTCTCCGCTTGATTAAGACAATATTGACTAGAATGAACAAGATACATGAACTTTCTAGAAAATTTAACAATATTCTTGAAACTATATAATTACACAAAATACAGATTAATTGTCTTTCTTATGTATTATGTACAAATACATTGTAAATTTTGCCTTTATTTAAAAAAAAATTCAAGCTCTAAACTAAAACATGCATGCATAATTATTATTAATTCTAATGCAAAAATGAATTCTAAAATCCTTTATAACCAAAAGAACATAAAACTTTTATTTTCTATAAAATAATAACAAAAATTCATACCTATTCCGTTAAAAATCAATAGTAAAAGATGCATTACAGCTATCTCCAACCTGATGTTTGGTAAAAAAAAAAAACGACTTCCACAATAAAGTCTCCATTCTTAATATCCATTTCTTTGTCGGCTAAATACAAAAAGTAGGCAAAAGGGTAAAATCGTCAAAAAAAAAATGCGTACTGTCTTTTGCAATCTACCTTTCCCTCTCCTATATAAACCCCAATTTCAGACTCCCGTAAAACACTCCAATCTATTTCTGAATTTCAAGCCGCCTTATTACAAAAGAGCCTTTTATTTCTCAATCCCTTATCAACTTTTTTAGTAATTTTATGCCGGGTGGTAAAGGGGGATAAAATTTTTGGGTATGAGCTGGTTTGATAGGTTGCATCGCCGCTCTGATTTGAGCAGATTTATGGACGGTCTATTAATTTTTGTGTTTTATCTTTCTCTTCCTATACCTAAATCCAGTAATCGTAGTAATATTTCTAATTTAGAGTTGAAGTTGATCTCCAATTGATCCATTTTTAATCAATTGCAACTCAATTTGGTTCTCTGGTTCTCGTGAATTTGGTTTTTTGATTTACTTCAATTTCGACAAGAGCTTAAGCATGGATCCCAATCGCGCTTTTGGAGGTATGAAGATCTCTTTTCGTTCTTTTTGTGTTTTGTTATTTTGTGATCTTAATTTTTCTCGTTTAAATTTGTGTATGGTCCGTTTTGGTATTATAATTTCATAATATGACGTTGAGAATGAGATACTTTTATAATTCCTTTTCATGAATATTCATGTTATAGTTGCTTTGGATGTTAATATTTGATTGTGATTTCTTGCTTTTGCTCAAGGTAGCCCCTACCTGTCCCAAATCAATTCTGAAAACGATTTTTGCAAAACTTTATGAGGTTTTCTATCAATTCTGAAAATGATTTTCGCATGACTTTATGAGTTTTCTAACTTTTAGAGTGACACTTGGATAAAATTCCAATTATAAAATTGACTCGCAATACATAAGATCATGATTATTTAACATAACAATCTGTAATTTTAAAATAATAATTGTTAAACATGTTCCTGTTTCTTTTCTGTTGGCATATTTTAATACGCTATACTATTTTTAGCGTGAATCACTTAACTGCAAAATTAAATTGGACCCTAATTTTGCTTGTTGGGGTTGGTTCAACAATATTTGATCTATCTTTAGATATATTTTGGTAGTGAAACGTTTCCATAATAGTCATAGCAGTTTAGTTTGAAAACTCCTATAAGTATTGGATTAGGAAGATTTGGTTAAGACAGGGACTTAATCATATAAATAATTCATAAAAAATAATTTATTCAAGGGGCTATTCGACAAATACTAACTGAATTTGACTACCCAATTGGACAATATTGATATTTCAAAACAAAGTTCAATTTTTGTTGAACTACTGGTCTCTATCAATCGTACAGTGAAAGGGTGAATTATACTATTCAAAGAGCTAACAAAATACTAGTCACTTGTCTTCTGTTTTTTCCCTCTACTTGATTAATTATTTTTAATTAATTAATTTTATTTTTATTTTTAGGTCTTTTTTTCTCAAACTTTGAAAGAAATAATCCATCCCCACCTTCTGTAATTGTGATTGGTGCGGGAATTTCTGGCATTGCTGCTGCTCGTGCTCTCTCTAATTATTCTTTTAAGGTACTTTATTTTAAAATAATTAAAAAATAAGCACTTTTTACCCAAATTGTTACACTAATGATCAGAAGAAAAATCAAATATTAAGTACTTTTCGTTTGCACTAATGAGAAGAATAATTAAAAATTAAGCACTTTTGTCCTAAATTGTTGCACTAATTAGAAAAATAATAATAAATTAAGCACTTTTCTCCTAAATGACAAATATTCCATGGAGTAAAATTATAATATGGAAGCACAAAAGTACAAGAAATATTCTCTTTGTAATTAATTTTTTTAATAATTTTTGATTAAAATAATTATACAGGTTACAGTGTTGGAATCGAGAGATCGGATCGGTGGACGTGTTCACACTGATTATTCATTTGGCTGCCCTATTGATATGGGCGCTTCATGGTAATTATTCTATCTTAAAAAATATTAATTTTAACAAGTTTAAATATTTATATTAGCATTAAAATATGTAATATTAATCTCACATGCATATATCAAATCTTATGGGATTTTATTTTACAATAAAAGTTGAGAAGTGTTTTTTCATAAAGTCAGGGAGTTTTTTGAAAATATGAGAAGAGGCAGGGCTTCTTTCGAAATTTCCCTAAATTTTTTTTTTAAAATTTAGGTTGCATGGTGTCTGTAATGAAAATTCATTGGCACCTTTAATCCGTGGCCTTGGCCTGAAACTCTATCGCACAAGCGGCGATAATTCTGTTTTATATGATCATGATCTTGAGAGGTATACTATTTTATTTCTATTTTTTAAATTATTTTTTAATGTTTAGTAAATTTTGTATTATTTAAATTATGTAATTATATTTTTTCCAGCTATGCTCTCTATGATAAAGAAGGCCGCCAGGTCACACAAGAGGTGGTTATTAGAGTCGGCGAAATTTTTGAGAAAATTCTCAAAGAGGCATTAAATTAAATTTTCCTATATATTTTATTTTTGAAATTTATTTTATTAAATATTGAAAATTAATTAACTCTGTATTGTGTATGTAACAGACTGTGAAGGTCCGAGATGAGAATACAAATGATATGTGCTTGTTGGAAGCCATTGCCATTGTCCTAGACAGATTTCCTGACTTAAGGTACTTCATTATTAATCCAATATTATCTTTTTTTTGTCCTTTTTATCTGTATAAAATGGAATATAAGGTTATATTTACATATTTGTAATACAGATTAGAAGGCTTGGAATATGAAGTTCTTCAATGGTATATATGCAGAATGGAGGCATGGTTTGCTGTCGATGCCGATACCATCTCTCTCAAAAACTGGGACCAAGTATAAATTAATGAATCAAAATATATATAATTTTTTTTATTAAATCTAATTAATAAATTATTATTTTCTAATTTTCTTTATATAAATAAATAAACAGGAGCACGTTCTCACTGGAGGCCACGGCCTAATGGTTCAAGGATACTATCCCGTCATAAAAGCCCTCTCTGAAGACCTCGACATTCGCCTAAATCACAGGTTCGCCACTACTCCTTAAAATAAAAAAAAGGAAAATTGCTAAAAGCCACTACATTATGCTTAAATTGCAAAAAAGCCTCTACATTATTGGAAATTGCAAAAAAAGCCCTGCATTTTCAAAAATATTATTTTGACAATTATTTCCAAAACCCAAAAAAAAAAAAAAAAATTTAAATAAAATCCAAAATTCATTCCAAAAAAATAACCCAACATTCCTTCCAGGGTGACAAAAATAACACAGAAATACAACAAAGTGATCCTCACTTGTGAGTCCGGTTCCACCTTCTTCGCCGACGCGGCCGTAATCACCGTGCCGCTTGGCGTCTTAAAATCCAACATCATCAACTTCGTCCCCCAACTTCCCCCCTGGAAATCCTCCGCAATAAATGACTTAGGCGTCGGAAACGAGAACAAGGTAATAGAAGTGAGAAAGAGATTAAGAAGAGATTTGTTTTATTTTATCTTTGCTTGATTAATACGAGAGGATTCACATGGCTATTTATATTATAGTGTTAAAAACTAGCTAGCTGTTGTTAAGAACTCAATTTTGTTCTGAGTTCTTTGTCCTACAATCCCTGCAATTGTACAATTACATCTTATCTATGCAATTACTTATTATCTAGAACTATCCTATTACAAGGTCGCCTTGAAATTCGAGAGGGCGTTCTGGCCGAACGTGGAGGTGTTGGGCATGGTGGCCAGGAACAGTTATAATTGTGGGTATTTTTTGAATTTGGATAAGGCGACCGGGAACAGGGTGCTGGTTTATATGGCGGCGGGGCGGTTCGCGTACGATGTCGAGAAGATGAGCGATGCGGAGGTTTTGGGGATGGTTATGGGCCAGTTGAGGAAGATGTTTCCGGAAGCTCCCCAACCGGTATTATATTTGGTTAATTATTTGATTGATTAATTAATTTTATTTTTTTGTGGAGTTTGTAGGGCCGTATGTTAGTTTTCCTATATTTATTATGGAATGGCCCTTTTGTTGCCGGTATTTTGTTTGTTTTATTGTTTATTAGTTAATTGGTTTTATATTTTTGTGGAATTTGTGGGTTTGTCTGTTAATTTTCCTACATTTTCTCCATTTTTTATGCCATTACTGATAGGTGGTCAGGGAAATGTGTTGTGGTGGTAAACAATTTGGAAAAAAGAAGTTTGTTTATTGCCACAATATGTTTTGCTTACCAGCACAACACATTTCACTCACCATCACAACATTCTTCTTCAATCACTTATGAAGAAGTTGAAAAAAAAATGATTGAAATATTCCGTTAGTAAACAATTTTGAAAATTTTCACTTACCACCACGCCACATTCCACTTACCACCCTTCACTCAAAGCATCAATATTCATCTAAAATTCTAATCATAGCACCGACTCACAACATCTAACAACAATCCATTCTTATTTCTCAACCAGATCCAGTACTTAGTCTCGCGCTGGGGCACAGACCCGAACTCCCTCGGGTCCTACTCCTGCGACCTAGTCAACAAGCCCGCGGACGTCTACGAGCGGTTCTGCGCGCCGGTTGACAACCTGTACTTCGCGGGGGAGGCCGCGAGCGTCGACCACTCAGGGTCCGTGCACGGCGCGTACTCCTCTGGGATTAGTGCTGCGGAGGAGTGCAGGAAGCGGATGAGCGTGAAGTGGGGCGGGATCGATTTGGTTGAGATTGCGATGCGGGGGGAAGAGGTGGGTAAGGAGGTGATGGTGCCTCTTCAGATAAGTAGGATGTGATTGGTGGGATTTGTGATGCAGAGTGGGTTTTAGGAGTGTGTTTGTGACGGTAATAATGGTAATAATAAATTAAGTTGTTTGGAGATATTTTGTGGTTTGATATTTTTTTGTGTGATTTGTGTCTTGTGTTAGGATGGCTTGTTTTGTTGATTTTTTTGTGGTTATTTTTGTTTCAGCCAGTGTTTGAATTCCATGTCTCGTATTTGTTCAGGTGAGTGTTTGATTTCTATGGTGATTCAAGAATTCCATGTCTTGTGACTTGAGTTGCTTCAGGTTTCATTCTTGATTCAGATTCACATATCTCGTTTTTTAGGTTATTCGAGTTTCCATGTTTTAGATTATATAGGCCATTAGAGTTTGATTAGGGGTGAATATAATAGTGGTTTATTGACTTTCTAAAATATTTTGAATTGATTCAGGTTTGAATATATTAAAAGTCTTTGAAAAATTTATAATAATTAATAATCTTAATTTATAATGAATGTTGGTTCTTCGTAAGTGAAAATTTATTTCTTTGGTGGTGCGGCCAGAGGCATAGAGAGACAATAGTGATTTAACAGCCACATACATGGCTTGAAATTCGAATAACTCGAAAATGATCTCAGTCATCTTTTCCCTGTTATATTTAGGGTTAAGGGGGCTCTCCGAAAGCAAAATCGAGTAATCCTTTGGCTCAACACACAACTCATTGTAGAAAGTGTGACGCCGGATCTTCTCCATATTATCCCAGTTTGTAACAATGCAATAATCAATCTGGTCTTGCAAATTGAGAAATTCCCTCCTTGATTGAGCCTCTTGACCAACATAAATTTCTTTTTGTTCAGAATTAACACTGACATCAGAATGGCGATGCTGGCCCAGAATATCTCATTTAATTAGTTCATGCTATGATTCGGTCTTGATTGTAGGAGGGTTATAATTAATCTGAATTTTACATTTTGGATAAATCAGTTACATATACCTTACTGACGTTTCATCATAAATTAGTGTTTTATGTTTTATTCGATATTTATTAGTTCATTTGAAAGATTAGAATTGCAGATTTTATTTTTTTCTTCCTTTTGGGAAGAAATTAAGAGTCGAAGAAGACAAGAACGGTGGTTATCACCACGACTTTAAAATAAGTAAGAAATTTCTTTGCGATCATCTAAATATTATTCAATAAATGAGTTATTGAATTGTTCATCTGTATCATGACTTGTGGCTCCCCGGCTCCCGTCTAAGGAGAAGCCGCCACGTGTCCAAAATTTTTGAGCCATTTGAAATCTATCGGAGCTCCCGATTTTATGCACTCCCGAGCTTATATCTTGGTGGCAATATTAGAAGTTCCAAAATAATTCCTACGAAATTTAACCGCTAATTGTTTTGTTTAGTAGCTCCTTTTGGCTCTCAGTGAATTTCTCATGTAAGATATATTTTTGGTAATATAAAAGTATAATGTTTATAATACAGGGTATATTGTTGTGATATAAAGGTATATTGTCTCTTTTGACGGAAAGATCTTCTTATTAGTCTCATCTTCTAGATCAGTATAACGAGACTTCTATATTCAACTATTGTTGAGAATATAAAAGTATAATGTTTCTCTTGTTTAGAATATAAGATATATTGCGGTAATATAATAAAGGTATAATGTTTAGAATATAAGATATATTGTTGAGAATATAAAAGTATAATGTTTATAATATAAGATATTTTGTTGTAAATACAAAGATATAAATAGAAACTAAAAAAAACTATGAAACTTTTGATTAAAAGATATAGAAGTCCAGGAGACAACAATATATGCCGGTTGAAACTTTGAGCTGAAATATATTGAAACCACTAGAGTTAATAAAAATATTCAAATGTAAAAAATGACTACCAATTTAGTCTCTCATCTTATTGGGAGGTAATAGAATCTAAATAAGATTGGAGGTACAAATTTTTTTCCTAACGTAAGTGCAATTGACCCGACTTCTTTATTGCTTAGATTAAAAAAAAATACATTGTTTGCCCGGAACCTCAAACATAACCCCGTGTCAATTTCAAAATCTTATTACACCAATAGTATGTGCATTCACATTTCAGCCTGCGAAGGAGTTTTTTCTGTGACTGAGTTTCACGTGTAATTTATCTTCTAACACCAGATGGGTCCATTTTCATTAGCTTCTAGTCTATGGTCTTAAATATCTGATATGCTATAGTAAATTTAAATTTAATCACATCTTAATTCTTATCATTTGATTATTCCATTCCTCTGGCTCTCTAATATCTAGCTTGATATTTTTAAAGAATTGAAGATTGCATGACTTAAGTAATGTAGAAAGTTCTTCATTTACAGCTTTTTCAAAGGTTAATGAGGTAAATCTTAGAAACTAATGTAAGAAGCTCTGAATCCAGATATTTTGAATGGTAATTATTGTCATTTTAGCAAATGATTTTCAAATTCATCGCCATAAAGTCAGTTAATCATCCGCGTAGCGGTAGTTGGCTCGGTAAAATGCTAAAAAATGTATGCCTCTTCAAAATCCTTCACATTTTATGAGTCTGCATTGGGATGTCAAAGAAAATGTTGTCAAACTTCCATAATTTTTCTCAAGCCAATTTGATTTTAATCTAGTGACTTTTTTCGAAAACAATTACATAAATGGCTGAATTGCTATCTACACCTCAAAAAATAGGCCCCCAATTATTCAAGTTATGGGAAAAAGATGCAAATTTTGATCTCAAACAAGGTCGCTTCCTTGCACACCACGTTAGATTTTTCTCTTAGCTTTCTAACGCATATTCACGCGTCCCGTTCCGAGATCCACAGAGAGAGTTATGCCCCAAATACTGAACAGCTGTCAGCAGGTTCGCAGGTAGGGTGAGGCTTCCAGGGTGCGAGTCTAAGGCCTCCAGAATGTAAGGATAGGTGCTGGAATTGTCGTTCTTCCTCCCGTAAAGTGCCAGCACCATGCCACGTCGCCTCTTGCTCCAAATATTCTCCAAATGTGATGTTTTCCATCGTTATGAGCTATTTTTCTGAAACACAAGTAAACACTAGCAATAACTTGATTCTTAATTAAAACATAAGTAAAATAAAATACTAATATAACTAATAAAAGTGCATAAAGTAAGATACAAGATAGACGATAATTTTCTATACAAATTACCTCTATCACATTCCCTCAAGCTTACTCTTGCTCGTCCCGAATCGGCCAGGCTCATTGTGTACTAATATAACTAAAAACAACTATGATATTTTTTCAAGCATATTATGGATGTTGATATATATTCAATGAAAGATCTAGTCTCATGTGCTAGAGCTCCAATCATAAATTAGATATTTTGTTTGTGAGCTCTTATTTGCTATCCAGAGATATTTTTAATTTTCATAATGGATTAAATCTGGACTCTTTCGATCAAAAAGGGATTTTGGGAACTTATATTTAATTACCCAATTCATTACATAATAGTTCCTTACCTTATTTTCTTATTTCCGTAGGCATGTTCTCATCCCTACATTCAATCATCTCCATTTCATCTATCTTTTACACAATCTTTCCTCTCCTCTCTCCTAACATCTATTTCCCTCATGGTTATTAATGGTGAAAATAATATATTCATATTGAAACGGTATATCGACACAAAAGATGAAATATTAAAAATGAAATCGAAAGAAAAACATATACTAATATCTATAAATCTTATCGGACACTACAAATATAATATATTAAAACTAAAAATCCGATATAACTTGAAAACATATATTGATTCTCAAATGTATGTATTGTTAGTTAAAATTCTTTTTTCACTTAAGGCATAAATCCTAACAAAAAAAGCTACTTAGCATCCATATTTATGATGAGTAAACCACAGAATACTAAAGATAATTGAGCAACAACATTATATATAATGCTCTATTAATATGAAAATAATATATTGACACTAATATCTTAGAGAAAAATGACGCATTACAACTAAAAATGCTATATTATCTTCGACGATAGGGGTGGAAAAAAACTCGAAGCTCGTTTGTTAGCACTGAAGAATACATATCGGCAATAGAAAAATTGCAAGTGCATTATAATTCAAAAATATATATTAATACTCAAAAGTATGTATAGCCACAAAATATCACAAGTCAATCTAACAGCACCACTAAGACCAAACACACAAAGAACAAAACTCATATCATAGTCGAAGAGAGTATAAATTATGTCACATTATAAACAATTACTCTGAGAAAATAGCATTCAAAGAAGAAATATAATTTAAGCACATAGTTTTACATTTTACCATTTAAACATACAAGATTCAAAATTATTCTAATACTGGATTAAAATGATCAAGCTCTTGAACTATCAAACTTTTGTATCAAGTTTATCTTTCTCCATACTCTTACATTACTTTTATCTCGAAACACGGGTGAAAGCCGGAGCTGCTTCCTTAAGCCCATGCACATATGCATTGTCTTTTACCTGTACCAAATATATTTCTTGTTAGTATATATATATATGGTCACAAACATATTTTTCTATATTAAAAATATATAATTAAATTATTGAAAGGAATGCAAATTGCAAATAAGCATAGAGTAAATTGGCGAGTCCAGATTCAAAAATAACATTCGCACACATTTATTATCTTATATTTATATTTATTTATAATTCATACATTTTGGTTATTATCTCTACTCATATAATATGCTGATGAAACTACTAAAAATGCAACAATTTGTTGATATAACATAGAAATTTATTATAGAAAATGTGATAATTTGTAAGAAAGAAAATGACTTCAACCTAGTCATCCCAAAATTACAGAAACCCTAAATTCGAAGTCCTTTATTAACCTTAATTAGAGAAATTAATTTTAATATAAGACCTCAGTTAACCTTAATTAAGATGAATTAAGCTGTAATTATTAATAAATAATCCTTAACCATCTTTAATCAGTCCTATCAGACTTTACTGTGAGTAAGAAGAAGAGATACCAGGCCAAGCAAGGGAGGATCATGCGTAATCAACAAAAGAGAACACAGAACTGAATTTAGTATTCAAGTCGTGTCTCCATTTTCCTTCCATACTCAAGTAACAATGGAGTTACAGCACCCCTAAATTAGAGAGAGGATAAGAATTATGGATTTGAGGCTTTGCTAGTGTGAGAAAAGACAGACTTGAAGAGCAAAGAAGGGTATGGTGCTAGTGGAGGTTCGATCTGTGACTGATCGTCGAGGAAGAAGTTGACAATAGCGGAGCATTGCAGAGTAGCTAGTGGAGGTTTGATCCGATATCCGATTCGTGACTGCATGAGACAACAACGGAGAAGGACTGAGCATAAGAGCTGAGAGAGAGATGGAGCTGGCGAGCTTTTGAGAGAGTTGAGTTGGCGAGGCGCGAGAGCTACGGGAGAGGAGCTTAGGAAAAAAAGAATGACCGGCTCTTCAACGATTAAATTACAAATTTGCCCTTTTTATGTGATTTTAGAACGTAGAGGTAACCGGCTGGACACTATTAAGAGATTACCTACAATAATAACCGTCCAGTTAATACTTTGGATAGGATATAATTTCCCTTTTGTTTATACATATGTATATGTATGATATACATGAATAGAAATGCTTACATATTCTGAAGACTCTTTAGCTGCGAGTGCGAGTGCGAGTGCGACTATATCAGCACATGAGACAACACCTGGACAAATAGCCTCGACAGCTAACTTGGAAGCGTCTATAACTTCAAAGCCCCAACTCGAGTTGTTCTTTTGTAGAACAGTTTGCTCCCCTGTGGACCACATGGATTGTCTTTTAGTATTACCGATCGATCACAACACAAATACACAAGTAAATAAACAGTTCAGTTGACTGATATTTCATCCTTTATGACTGTACGAATGATAGGCAGAGCACGCGGGCACGTATAATTATAGTAATTTGGCGTTAGTGGTGATTGAGAGTGGTTTGTACAAAACAAGAACACCATTGAAATGACTTTTCATGAAAATCGATAAGAAACCATTTTAGCGAGAGAAAGAGAGATCCAAAGCAGAGATGGTGCTGATTGAGAATGGAGAAGCACTCTTGAATTTTGAGATCGATTATAGAGAACAAAATTGAGAGTTGACAGACAGTTGAGTGTGTCATGAATGGAAGGAAAGTCAATAGTGTGTATATATAGGGATGTGTGTGTGTGTGTTTGTTGTTGGTGGTGGTACAATTGAATAGGTATTTTTCTTTTGGAAAATAGCAT
Organism: Juncus effusus; assembly: GCA_027726005.1. Taxonomy (NCBI): domain Eukaryota; kingdom Viridiplantae; phylum Streptophyta; class Magnoliopsida; order Poales; family Juncaceae; genus Juncus; species Juncus effusus. The sequence continues at coordinate 4,409,888 of CM050892.1, forward strand.
TGTCAAAAGAAAGTTTCAATAACTATTTTCTTGACTTTTTTTTGAACTGGCAAAAAAAAAAAAGCATTAATTCAGAGAATATCCTAGTTTTTAAATTATTTGCGAAATTAACCGTTTCGCTCAATTTTGCCCAGTGGCGGGGCAAAACACAAAAAGAAAAAAAAATTTCCAGTTTCGCCCAGCCACTGGGTGAAACTCACTGTTCACCGGCACAAAAAAGAAAAAAAAATTATCAGTTTCGCCCCGCCATGGGGCGAAACAGTATTTTTTAGCTTAATTCAGTGAGAAAAAAAATGAAAAAATTGATATTTCGCCCCGCCACTTATTGAGAAATAAGGAAGGCAAGATTGTGTTCCTGTTATTTTTATATTTCTTAGATAGTAACTGTTGCTCTAAGGATTTGTAATATTTTAGTTTTTGTAGTTCTATCATTGTAAATAGCCCATATAACAATTATTTATTCGTATTAATACAATATAAGCAAACGCTTATCTTTCAAAAAAATAAAAATAAAAGGAAGTGTGGACTTGACCTAGCAAGATTCAAATCAAATGCTAACCAAAAAGAAGAAAATGAATCAAATGCTAATAAAAATAATTCTAAATATTTCATTTATATTACCAAAGAAACAATTAGAGGCATACTCATATCAACAAGCACTATTCATTTTTTATTGTTCCTGTAAAAAAAATATTATTTTATTTTATTTTTTTGCCAGTGAACTGTGAGTTTCGCTCAGGCTGGACGAAACGGCTAGTTTTGTTTTTTTTTTTGCCGGTGAACAGTGAGTTTCACTCAGGCTGAACGAAACGGCTAGTTTCGCAAATAATTTAAAAACTAGACTATTTTCCGAATTAAATTTTTTTTTTTGGCCAGTTCAAAAAAAAATTATATTTTCTTACTAATTAACACGTTTACGCCATCTGTTCTGTCTGACCTCGTCACCAGTCAAGGACATGGCTTTCTTTGTTGAAAGTAGCATGATGAGGTGGGGCCTGTTTATTTTCTTAGTGGTTATTAAGTTCATATTAATTAGTATCATCTTGTTAATGAAGGCGTTCTTATCGGCTTCTTGCATTTATATACTCTTGCACTACTGGAAAAACGGGTATCAGGCACGGTGGTATACCGTGCCTGAAAGGCCAAAAAATCATGCCTGAAACTTTCAGGCACGGTACCTCGTGTCTGAAAGTCTGTGCCTGACGGTGTCGTTGCAAATGCCAGTTTCAGGCACGGTCCGTGCCTGATGCTTTTTCAGGCACGGGACTGTACCGTGCCAGACACTGTGCCTTTCTGGCACGGACGGTGCCTGAAAGGGCCTTCAGTGAGGGGTTTTCTGGCACGGCCCGTGTCTGAAACTGTGTATATTTTGAGATTTTCATTTGGTTTTCTGGCACGGCCCGTGCTTGAAAGTCTTGTCAGCGAGGGTATTTTCAGGCACGGCCCGTGCCTGATACCTTTATAAATAATTAAATAATTTGGGCATCAGGCATGGGCTGTGCCTGATATATCTGCTATTGTTTTTCAGCACCCTAATTTTTCTAAATCTACCGATTCAAATTTTTTTTTTTTACAAAACACACATAATTCACAATAGTATATTCATACATACCAATTCGCATCCGAAATACATTGCTAAACGAAATAAAAGTTCAAAGATCTAATATCCATTAATTATTAAAAACGCACAAATATCCATTTTAAATCTACAATAAACAAACGTATCCTTAATCACCCAACCGCGAGACGGATCCTGACCTTTGCGTCACATTGTCGGCATTCGTGGCGGGTCAAAACTATCTCCATTCCTTTGTGCATTACGAGCGCTAATTCTAAATAAAAATACAAAAATCAATTATAATTCAATTACAATATTTCTCAAAATAATTATAAACTTTTAATTCTAAAACCTAACCAATAAACCAACAAACTTTAATTAACCCTAAATTATTGAGGAGAAAATATATTTATAATGTAAAATAAATATCTTAATATTATAAGTAAAATAATGAAATATGCAATAATTAATCTAACACAAAATTATAAACCTAATATAAACCTAATTAAAACTAAACCTAATATAAACTAAACCTAATATAAACCATAGTACAAACCCTAATTCAAATCCTAATTCATAAAATAAAATCAAATTAGAAACCATAAATCAAAAATAAAACAAGCCACAAATAAAAAAAAATCAACCTAATACAAACCCTAATCACAAAGTTGATATGGAATAATTACCGGAATATGCGAGAAATTGATTTAAAAAGCCTCGTCGTGCGGCAACCCTAATTAAAGCCTAACTCAAAAAATAAAATAAAATTACAAACAATATATCAATAAATAAGCTATACAAATCCACTATATATACTGAAAATATAACCTTATAATTATTTGAGCTTACCGGATTGTGTGAGAAACTAATTATTTCAAAGCCGAACTTCATGATCGTCATGTGCGAGTCCTTCCAAAACCCTATTTCGAAAAATTCAAAAAATAAAAACTAATGAATAACTTTTAAATTGTCTTCTAATAAAACATATGAAGAGAGATTATCTTGAGTCAACGGATCGAGTGAGATGGATTGACAGATAGAGAAAATCCTATTTAACTTTTGATTATTAGCTAGCATTTATTTAAAAAATAGAAAAACAAAATTAGAGGAATGTCGAATCTTTTTATTCAATATTGCTCAATTCAATGTCAAAGTAATTGAAAATTAACCCTAATTAATCCCCAAATAACAAAAAATAATAACAAAAATTAACCTTACTTAACCCCCCAAATAATTTTATTTAAATTATAACAAAAAAATACATTTTTACTAAAAATAATAACTAAATATTAAACCTAATTAACCCCCAAAAATTTTTACTACAAATTAATAACAAAATATTAACCCTAATTAACTCCCTAATAATTTTACTTAAATTATAACAAAAATTTAACAAATAATTTTACTTCTAATTTAATTAGAACCACTCATTCAATCGAAATAAAGCGAACATAAGTCAATTAATTGAAGCGAAAATAAATCAATTAATCAAGAAATTAATGAATGAGAGAGAGAGACGGCGGCGACTGACCGGAGTGGGAGGACCTGCTGGGTGGCGACTAACTGGAGAGGGAGGACCTGCTGGGCGGCTAATCGGAGAGGAGCTTCTGCCGGAGGGAGGAGCTCTGGGACTAATTTAGGGTTTAGGGCGGGGATTAGGGTTTAGGGCGGCCGGGGATTAGGGTTTAGGGCGAGAAATGGAGGGGGAGGGAGAGGCATGATGGACCAGAAGTCAGGGAGAGGAGACGGCGTGGAGGCGGAGAACGGCATGGAGGCAGTTCCTTTCTTCTTTCCTTTTTTTTCGAGTGTTTTTTTTCTTTTCTTTTTTTGGCTAAGTCAGAGGCCGGGGGCCAAATGTTGGGGAGAAGATATATCAGACCTTCAGGCACGGGCCGTGCCAGAAGGCCTTAAATTATTTATTTATTTATTCTTCTGGCACGGCCCGTGCCTGATGGTTCTGTGGAGCCAATTTTCAAATTTTCGCTGAAATTCCATTTGGCGGGATAAATAATTGTGCATCAGGCACGACGCGTGACTGATTCTCTAATATCAGGTACGGTGTGGACGTATCAGTCACGGACCGTGCCTGACGGTCAGCTAATCTGCGAAGGTGTGAACTTTCTGGCACAACCCGTGCCTGATTCTCACAGTATTAAGCACGGTACCGTGTCTGAAAAAAACACACCGTGTCTGATACCTAATTTTGTTGTAGTGTGGACTTGGTCGACTTAAACTTAAAAGGAGAATTTCTCCCTAGAGAGTCACATCAAATCATGGAGGAAAAGTTTGCTCTTTGTTCGCTAGTAGTAATCACACAAAATTGCATAAGATATTCCATTCTTATGTACTTATTTAAAAGATCCCTAAAATCCATGTTTCATTTGAAACAAAATATTTTTTACATATTTATTTATAAAGATGTTTATACCTTTAAAATTTTTAAAATTTTGTTATATAATATTATCTAAATAAAAAATATGTAAACTCAAAACTCCAAAATAATTATGAAACCATACCTATAGCAATAATAGACCAATACGTCAGAAAATTACCCAACAATATTTAGCGAACACAAAACACACTGATTCACTAACGAATTCACAACTTTCAAATTTCCCGTAGGCTATTAATCTCCAATCTAAACAAATAGTGTACATCAAATTATGGTAAACATAGTCTTTAACATTCTAGCTTAGTAAATGACTTCCTCTTGTCCCAAAAATAAACAAAAAAAAGAAGAAATACACTAGCAATATAGATACTTCAAGATTTCAGCGGTATCATATTGGATATCGATACCCGGCGTACTCGTCAGATACCTATCGGATACTTCATGTGACGTATTTGAATATTTTGTTTCAAAACAACAATGGATACTCATAAATACTTCTCGAATATGCAACAGATACCTTTGACGTAAGAATATATATATACTTAAAATATAAAATAGTTAAAAAAAATAAACAAAATGTGATTAATCCAGCAAAACATTTACCATCCGGTTTTGTTATGTATGACTCTAAATCTCTCATTAATCTATTTTCATTCTGGTATTGTTGTTTAGGAAATGTTTAGGCTTGGAAATAAATATCTAGAGAATATTTAAGCAATGAAAGGAGGTGGATTATTTCCATCCTTGCATTGTATATTAGGTTATTGTATCATTAATTTAGGCAACTTATTTATGTAATTAGTCATGACTCTCTACTATATAAAGAGGCCTAAAGCTATTGTAATTGTATTACAATTCTTACAATGTAGTCTCTTAGTTGATTATACGATTTCTCTCTTCTTCTTTAGTTCATTCTCTCATGAGTTCTCTTACTATACATCAATATTCTCTCATTACCCTAATAAAATTACCAGAGCTATGTTACGATAATCTTTGTGCTTCCGTAAGTCAAGCATACCGTCTTGTTCTATCATGAATTCAAGTGCGGACAATATACCTCTACTACACAATTATTAAACCTCTACTACTTCTATATTATTGATAGGGGTATTTTATATATATATTTATCCGCTATCTTGTATCTTATTTTCTTCACTTTACTTAGTATTTCTAGCAGTTTATTTATGTTTTAATCCAAAATCCAAGTTACTGCCAAGTTTATAAGTGATTGCAGCAATTATAGCAAAAAGGCCAAAAAAAAGGACGCAAAAAAAGCGCAAGAAAGCCAAGGAACGATTGGAGCAATTATCGCACCGTGGTCCCACCCGCGGGTGCGGTAACACTCGATCAGTCAGCACGGATCACGAGCAATTGCTACCTACGAAGAGTGGCTTGACGGCGTCCAAACTGGGAGAGAATCGCAATCGCTGGAATCACGGACTGATTGATTGGCTAGTTAAGAGGAGATCTGGCAACGCCAGGCAGATGCGCTCAAGAAGGAGCAGATCGGGAAAGGAGCAATCAATGATCAATCAACATTAATGGCGAGAAGATCTGCGAGGATATTCGAGAGATGACACTTGCCATCTGGAGTTGGAAACCCTAGGTCTCCCCCTTATAAAAGGCCCTTAGACGGGACAGCAGAAGGGGGCAACCAATTGAGAGATCAATTCAGAGAGAGAGAGAGAAAGAGAAGGGGGCAACCAATTGAGAGATCAATTCAGAGAGAGAGAGAAAGAGAGAATAGTCTCGTTAGTTGCGCGTGGTGACAGCTCGCGACTACGGACTATTTAGAGAGATAGTTCAATTCCGATCCTCATGTATCTTGGTTTTGGTTATTGTATCATGCAGTGTAACTAACTCCGCTCCCTAGGGCGCGGTGTAAGTAATCTATCAATTTAGTATTTCAATAAGTTATTTTTCTCCTTTGTCCATTATTATTATTTGCTGTGATGTTGTTTGTGAATTATTTAACTCTTATCTTGAAGTGTGTAGTGCGCCACACGACTTGATACTTAGGCAAGTAGGTGAAGGACCTAGAGGAGAAGTCGAAAGCCAGACCGGCGAGACCGACGAGGCACGAGAGTAGCCGGGACGTCCGAGGGGAGCAAGGAACACCACATATGTCAAAGGGGTCGTACCCTGGTCGGGTATCCCGGGAGTGCGAGCACAACGATTCACTGCGAGAGCCGGCTTCGCGATACGAGGGTGGATCCTTCTCATCAGCATTAACAAGAAGGACAAGGAGAGGTAACAAAAGGAAGTACCAAGGAGATAGACGAAACCACCAATCCCTAGACCGCTCCCTACTAAGACAACCTCTAGATCACCCCCCCTGTGCGAGCACTAACAACGCGAGCACATGATCTTTTACTTTATTTTATTTTGATTTATTTACTCTTTCTCGCACAACCAACTCACCATTAGATTATGTTTGGATTACCGGCCGGTAGCTAGTTCAGTACTCCACTTTTGGCCAACCAACCATTAGTACACCCTAGATTTACTACATCTCAAGGTCGCGAGGGCGATCAAGTAAAGTGAAACTGAGGTTCAAAATTTGAACAGGGAACTGCTACTTAGTATCTATATACACCACCGTCAGCAACACACAAGCAAAAAGTACGGACAACCAACCTGGGGTTCAAGGAACGAGAAAAGAGAAAGAATCCGAAGAAGACAAACCCCCAAAAGATGAACAAATTACGCGAGGACAAGACAGGATTGACAAATCTGAAGAACAACAACCGCACGAACAAAAACCAAAAGAATCGGATGAGCCACCAGATCGAGACCCTAGACCCGAAGTGTCACACCGCAAAAATAAAGATGCGACAACCCGCCGACACACAATATGTGTGCTAGAGGCATCATATGATAACAAAAAAAATAAAATCGAAAACAACATCACTCATATATATATATAGGTATGAATAAAAGCCAAAATATAATATAAAACATCACATACATATATATATATATGAAATAACTACATCACGGAGACAACAAAACCCTGAACAGATGCGGAAGCCCATATATACATCGACAAAACCCTAATATACAAACCGTACAAGAATATACATAACCTAGAAACAACAACATCTTTTACTCCGTGATGATAACAACCGTCGTACTCACCGTTCACACACGAGCTCCACTAGTTCCTTCTGCACCGTCCTGAAACCCTAGACCCAAAACATATACAAAAGAGTGGTTAGTCACGTAAGCGACTAAGTGAGTAAATGGGTCTAGCTTATTAAGACAAGCCACAAGTGCAGTTGTAACCCTAATTCTGGCCGAATTAATATTACTAATTTTAAATATTAAAATAATATCACATGTAGTAATAATTGTAGAATTAAAAATATTCAAAGAATTTCTAAGGTAATAGAAATGCACAAAACTATTCCTCATATGTACCATTACTACTATCCAACTTTAGAAGTCTATTCCTTTCACACATTCCTTGTTTACATATAGATATAAAACCCATATAATATTCCCAAGTGAGGGTACGCGTAGCGGTCAACTGAAGTGCCAGATAGAGCGGAGAACAAATCCAACTCTTCTGGAGAATCACATAGCTCGGGAATCGCGTATTCCCACACAAGAGCCTTGACGACCATGGATATATCCTCGCGTCTTGAACCAAACTAAATTTGGAATTTTCACTACGTCTAGTAGCTCGTTTCCCCTCAAATCAGATGTCACGAATTACTAACCACAAAACACACAATTCACAAACGAGTCTCGCCGAAATAACCCGTCAAATTAAAAGTGACATCTCAAAGTTCCCCAAAATATTACAATAATAAAATAATTTAATTAATAATAAATTAATCATATATAATGGAAATATATTTTTATAATTACCAAGATTACTTTTTACGGTTTTATAGTGAATCTATAATTCCCACTTAGCACAAAACCCTAATTCCAAGTCCCAATTATTGAAACCCTAACTTTGAAACCCTAATTAAGAAACCCTAATAATTTCTTACATGCACAACATAAGGTCATGAGGATACCCATAATTATTAAATTGAAAATAGCAAATAAAAAGAAGTAAATATGAAGATACAAAATGAAAATACACAATGACCTTATATGCACAAAACCGCAAGTCTTAATAAGAGAAAAGGGGAAATAATTCACTCACTAACGCACAAGACACGACGGTTGACGAGACGGAGTCTCGCACACGCGTTCTTAGTCGAAATAGACCTTCGCTTTGTAAAGCGCGCTTACGGTGACGGAGCCGAATCGCGCAAATGAGGATATCAACTTGCTCGTCTCAACGTTTAGAATATCGCTGTACCCTCCGTTTTTCGAATCGGTGAAATTTTGTAGATCCTTATTAAATTTTACTCTTTCTCTCTTTTCTTCTTATTTGAGAAAAATGAATGGACATGGAAGAGATAAGGGCCACTCATCCAAATTAATCATGCGCATGAAGAGGAAGAGGAATGAAGCTGGCAAATGGAATTTGGCTTCCTCATTTACAAATATAACCCTCAAAGTTTCATATTTGCAAAATCCTAATAATAATAATGCCTATGATTATATGTATAATATATTTTAACTTTGCAAATAGGACCTTATATTTTAACTACTTAACAACCCACTATATAAAATAAATTATGCCTTTGCCCACATGAATATTACCATGTGTGCTTAAGTTTTCGATTTAATTTAATATGAAAAACAAAATCAAATTTCGGTAATTACGCTTATTAAGAAAAATATAGAAAAATATCAAAATCAAATTTTGATATCTTACACCATTCCCCCCTTAAAGGATGTTTAGTCCTCTAAACATAGAAACTAACCTATTTGTAGAAAAGTTCCGGATATCATTTTTGCATCTCCTCTTCACGCTCCCATGTTGCTTCTCGCTCGGAATGGTTATTCCATTGGACCTTCACATATCTAATTACCTTACTACGCAAAACTTGCTCGCGAGTATCTAAAATGCGTAATGGAATCTCCTCATAGGTCAAATCGGGTTCAAAATGGAGAGTCGTGAAGTCATGGACATGACCTTCACCTCGCAAATATTTACGAAGTTGTGAGACATGAAATACGTCATGGACCTTGGATAAAGCTGGGGGCAAAGCTAAACGATAAGCACACGCTCCAATTCGCTCGAGAATCTCAAATGGTCCAATATATTTCGGACTTAGCTTACCTTTTACCCCAAAGCGCATGATACCCCGCGTGGGCGAAACGCGCAATAACACGTGATCACCAGGCTGAAACTCCACTTGTCTTCGGCCTGAATCTGCATATTGCTTCTGCCTATCCTGAGCTGTTCTCAAGCGTTCTTTGATCAACCGCAAATGATCAGCGCTCTCTTGAATAAGGTCCGGACCCAATGGTCACTCCGAACCAACCGGGTCCCAAAACAAAGGCGTACGACATCGTCTACCATATAATGCCTCAAAAGGGGCAACTCCAATGCTTGCATGGTAACTATTGTTGTACGCAAACTCACATAAATGCAAATGATCTTCCCATGAACCACCCATGGAAATAGCTCAAGCTCGCAACATATCTTCTAGTGTTTGGATCGTCCTCTCAGACTGTCCATCTGTTTGGGGATGGTAAGCAGAGAGCTAAAATAAAGCTTTGTCCCTAACCCCGCTTGAAAACTCCTCCAAAAATGAGAAGTGAAACGCGTATCACGATCTGAAATAATCTCAACAGGAATACCGAATTGCCTAAAGATAGTACGCATATACATACGCGCCATCTGCTCGCCTGAGGTTCCATATTTAAATGGAAGGAAATTAGCAACTTTCGTCAACCGGTCTACAATCACCCAAACAGCATTGTTACCCTGACGAGTTCGAGGCAAACCAGTTACAAAATCCATTGTAATCCCTTCAAATTTTCCCTCTCGCAATGGTAAAGGCTGAAGAAGTGCCGCTGGCTTCTTACGCTCGGCCTTAACTTGCTGACATACTAGACACCTAGCTACATAATCAGCGATATCTTTATACATCTTAGGCCACCAATAATATTGACGAAGATCTTGACTCATCTTTGTTTCACCAGGATGAATCGAGTAACCTGACTCGTGTGCCTCACTCAAAATATCGCGCCGAATCTCAGCATGGTCAGGCACACACGCTCGCTTCCCAAGTCGCAACATACCCTTTGCATCAACATGAAAGTGCGGTGCCTTACCCATTTGCATGTTCTCTCTAATCTTTTGTAACCGCGGATCACCCGCTTGTGCCTCACGAATCTGCTCGATTAAAGTAGGTTGAATACGCAAATTAGCTAAAAAGGCTTGTAAAGCAGGCACTTGTACATAAATATTCATCCTTCCAAGATCCATCAAGATTTGGGGCTGCCTTGTCAACATTGTAACTGCATTACCATAGCTTTTACGACTTAATGCATCTGCTACAACATTCGCCTTCCCCGGATGATATTGAATAGACACATCATAATCGCATAGAACTTCAAGCCAGCGACGCTGCCGTAAATTTAGCTCTCTTTGATCAAAAATGTACTTCAAACTCTTATGATCCGTGTACATTTTGCACTTTTCTCCATAGAGATAATGACGCCAAATTTTGAGGGCAAACACCACAGCTGCTAGCTCCAAATCATGTGTCGGATAATTCTTCTCATATGGCTTTAGCTGACGCGAAGCATATGCAATTACCCTACGCTCTTGCATTAACACACAGCCTAAACCTTGCCCCGACGCATCACAATAAACCTCAAACTCTATACCTTGTATAGGTACAATAAGAACAGGTGCTGAAACTAAGCGATTTTTCAACTCTTGAAAGCTAAGCTCTCTCGCCTCAGTCCACTCAAACTTGACCCCTTTTTGCGTCAACTGGGTCAAAGGAAGTGCAAGTTTCGAGAAACCGTCAACAAAACGTCGATAATAACCTGCCAACCCTAAGAAACTTCTAACTTCACTCACATTTCGTGGTTGCTTCCACTCGACAATAGCCTTTACTTTCTCAGGGTCAACACTCAACCCATCTCCAGAAATTACATGACCTAAAAATGTCACTTCTTCTAACCAAAACTCACACTTTTTGAACTTTGCATATAATTGATGGTCTAAGAGAGTGCGTAGTACGATACGAAGATGTTCAGCGTGCTCTTCCCTAGACCGGGAATAAATCAGTATATCATCAATGAATACAACCACAAATGAGTCTAGATAAGCGCGAAGCACACTGTTCATCAAAGCCATAAATGAAGCAGGAGCATTTGTCAGGCCAAACGGCATAACTAGAAACTCATAATGCCCATAACGAGTTCGAAAAGCGGTCTTGTCAATATCGTCAGGTTTAATTCGTAGTTGATAATAGCCCGTGCGAAGATCGATTTTTGAGAAAACCGTTGCACCCTTCAACTGATCAAACAGATCATCGATGCGAGGAAGAGGATACCGATTCTTTACCGTGAGTTTATTCAGTTCACGATAATCAACACACAACCGCAATGTACCATCCTTCTTTTTCACAAAGAGAACAGGTGCGCCCCATGGAGATACACTAGGCCGTATAAACCCCTTCTCTAGCAACTCCTGCAACTGAATTTTTAACTCTTTTAACTCAGCAGGCGCCATGCGGTATGGAATTTTTGAGACGGGTTCGGTACCAGCTACTACAGTAATCCCACAATCAATTTCTCTCTTTGGCGGTAAACCTGGAAGTTCATCGGGAAAAACTGCTGCAAACTCTCTAACTACTGGTATCTTCTCTAACTGCAATTCACCTGATTTTCCCTGTACGCTAACAAGAAAAGCCATGCAATTCGTGGACATTAGCCTATGCGCTGCAATTGCCGAAATGATAGGAACATTTTGACCAAGCCTTCGTCCCTTCACGCTGATGCGTGACCCATCTGCTAAATCGAAATAAACCCTCTGCTCACGACATATAATCGTCGCTCCGTGCAACGACAACCAGTCCATACCCAAAATGGCATCGAACTCAAACATATCCAAAACGGTAAAATCAACAGGAAACTCTCGATCATTAATGACAACAGACTTTCTCTCACAACGCTCACTAACACTCACCGACGTACCTAGGGGTGTACAAACCGTGAGCGGTGCATTATTGGTGGAATATTCCCATTTATAGCTATTCATGAAATCACGAGCCACAAATGAATGTGTAGCACCCGAATCGAATAAAATAAATGCGGGTGCACCAAAGATCATAAATATACCTGTAACGGGTTCTGCTGCTGGTTTGCTCGTCCCCGCTTCATTCCCTCCTAATGCGTTAACTGCAACCATCCTTCCACTACCACGCCCCTCTCCTCGAGGTAGCTGGCCTCCACGGTGTGACGGTCCTACTGCTGGCTTAATGGGTTTTCCTTGCCTAGGTGGATGAGGACACCTACTAATAAAATGACCGGCCTCACCGCAATTAAAACAACGCCCCTGAACTCTCCAGCACTGGCTCTCATGATGAGCTCTGCCGCACCTCCTACAGTAGGGCGGTTGTTGATGTTGCTGCGGCGGTCGTTGCCCCAGATTATTATTCGCCTCGGGCCTCCTAAAACGATCACGTGAACGTTTTGTTAGCCGGTTTTGGTTGTGCACTAGATTGGGTTGCGCACCTCAAATCTCAACATCCACATGCGGCCCCGCACTCGCTCTCCGTTCTAGCCAATTCCGTTCATAATGACGAGTCGCATCGCACACCTCGGCAAAAGTATAGTCCATTGCGAACTGATCTACATCCCTCTTTATCTCCGGATGTAAGTGACGTACAAACTCGCTTACTAACCGCTTCTCATTTGGTACCCACGCTGATGCATACCTAGCTAGTCGGTTATAATCCGTAATAAATGCATCGACCGATCGTGCACCCTGATTTAATTGTCGAAACTGGTCCTCAAAATCGCGTATCGCAGCCTCAGGGATGTAAAACTCCTCAAAAGCTGCTTCAAACCATTGCCACGGCATTCTTCCACCTTCAGTGTATAAGTGACGCTGAAGATCCCACCATTGCAAAGCCTCGCCTTGCAAATGAGTAACCGCAACATCCACCCAATCTCGTCTAGGCACTTGGGCTCTCTTAAGATTCCAGGTTGTCTCCAACAACCAGTTATCAGCTGCGACTGGATCACGCGCACCAGAAAATGTCCTCGGTTCCAACTTCATAAAATCCTGTATCCGGGAAACTAGAGTCGGTTCGGCATCTCGTCTTGGTTCACGCACTTGATCCGCCACATGCTGAACTAGGTTCTGGACAAACCTTAGCGCATCAAATGGTTGTGGCGGTGCTGGATCACCACGATCATCGGGATTAGCTTGTTCTTCACCTTCCCTTTGATCGCCTACAGTAGGAGGAGGATGTGGAGGTAAGGGAACCTCAACTTTTGCGGACGCTTGACGTGGCGCACGTGAAGTCGCACATGAGTCAGTCTCGGATCCAACTGGAGAAGGAGGGGGTGAGGCATAACGACGCCTCTGTATCGGCCGCTCAGTCGACATCTCATATTTTGCAGGCCGTCCTCTAGGTCGACCGCTAACAAGTCCCTTCTTAGGTGGCATTTTATCCTGCGGAACAAAGTATGACCTTACAGCTTTATTTCAAGATATAGAATACTTACACAAGACGGGCATGCATATCAAGACTTTAAACCCCACTCTCACGACGATTTCTAATATTGTTTTCGATATTTTGCTCTGATACCATAAAAGCTGTCACACCGCAAAAATAAAGATGCGACAACCCGCCGACACAAAATATGTGTGCTAGAGGCATCATATGATAACAAAAAAAATAAAATCCGAAACAACATCACTCATATATATATATATATATATATATATATATATATATAGGTGTGAATAAAAGCCAAAATATAATATGAAACATCACATACATATATATATATGAAATAACTACATCACGGAGACAACAAAACCCTGAACAGATGCGGAAGCCCAAATATACAAACCGTACAAGAATATACATAACCTAGAAACAACAACATCTTTTACTCCGTGATGATAACAACCGTCGTACTCACCGTTCACACACGAGCTCCACTAGTTCCTTCTGCACCGTCCTGAAACCCTAGACCCGAAACATATACAAAAGAGTGGTTAGTCACATAAGCGACTAAGTGAGTAAATGGGTCTAGCTTATTAAGATAAGCCACAAGTGCAGTTGTAACCCTAATTCTGGCCAAATTAATATTACTAATTTTAAATATTAAAATAATATCACATGTAGTAATAATTGTAGAATTAAAAAAATTCAATGAATTTCTAAGGTAAAAGAAATGCACAAAACTATTCCTCATATGTACCATTACTACTATCCAACTTTAGAAGTCTATTCCTTTCACACATTCCTTGTTTACATATAGATATAAAACCCATATAATATTCCCAAGTGAGGGTACGCGTAGCGGTCAACTGAAGTGCCAGATAGAGCGGAGAGCAAATCCAACTCTTCTGGAGAATCACATAGCTCGGGAATCGCGTATTCCCACACAAGAGCCTTGACGACCATGGATATATCCTCGCGTCTTGAACCAAACTAAATTTGGAATTTTCACTACGTCTAGTAGCACATTTCCCCTCAAATCAGATGTCACGAATTACTAACCACAAAACACACAATTCACAAACGAGTCTCGCCGAAATAACCCGTCAAATTAAAAGTGACATCTCAAAGTTCCCCAAAATATTACAATAATAAAATAATTTAATTAATAATAAATTAATCATATATAATGGAAATATATTTTTATAATTACCAAGATTACTTTTTACGGTTTTATAATGAATCTATAATTCCCACTTAGCACAAAACCCTAATCCTATGTCCCGATTATTGAAACCCTAACTTTGAAACCCTAATTAAGAAATCCTAATAATTTCTTACATGCACAACATAAGGTCATGAGGATACCCATAATTATTAGATTGAAAATAGCAAATAAAAAGAAGTAAATATGAAGATACAAAATGAAAATACACAATGACCTTATATGCACAAAACCGCAAGTCTTAATAAGAGAAAAGGGGAAATAATTCACTCACTAACGCACAAGACACGACGGTTGACGAGACGGAGTCTCGCACACGCGTTCTTAGTCGAAATAGACCTTCGCTTTGTAAAGCGCGCTTACGGTGACGGAGCCGAATCGCGCAAATGAGGATATCAACTTGCTCATCTCAACGTTTAGAATATCGCTGTACCCTCCGTTTTTCGAATCGGTGAAATTTTGTAGATCCTTATTAAATTTTACTCTTTCTCTCTTTTCTTCTTATTTGAGAAAAATAAATGGACATGGAAGAGATAAGGGCCACTCATCCAAATTAATCATGCGCATGAAGAGGAAGAGGAATGAAGCTGGCAAATGGAATTTGGCTTCCTCATTTACAAATATAACCCTCAAAGTTTCATATTTGCAAAATCCTAATAATAATAATGCCTATGATTATATGTGTAATATATTTTAACTTTGCAAATAGGACCTTATATTTTAACTACTTAACAACCCACTATATAAAATAAATTATGCCTTTGCCCACATGAATATCACCATGTGTGCTTAAGTTTTCGATTTAATTTAATATGAAAAACAAAATCAAATTTCGGTAATTACGCTTATTAAGAAAAATATAGAAAAATATCAAAATCAAATTTTGATATCTTACACGAAGGAAGTCGATGAGAGAACTGGAGGGAACTGACATGCAAAATGTGGGACCCATACATTCCCATCGATCTTTGCCCTATCTGCATAACAATAAAGGATGACTTGGAGCTATCTAGAAAACTGGAGCCACTACCTCCGGGTCTCATGTACAAATTCATAGGCCCTGACGACTACTCAATCATAAAGACAATTGATCTAGGGATGAATCACTTCTGAGATATCGAGCACCTGAGCCCCGCGCTAGTTTTCACACCCTACGACCTTGTAACTATTGTCGCCAAGGGAGCGATAGGGATATGGCTCTCCAAATGGAGGAACAACATCCTGTATCCAGTCCTCTTCGGGAGTAAAGTACTAAAAGATACAGCGAGGTGCTACACAAGAGCCGAGAGAGAAATCTTCGTGATAGTTCTCGCCATAGAAATGTTCGAACCCAACCTGCTCGGGTCAAGTATAGCCACTTACACTGATTACTCGGCAATCGAATACATTGACAAGAAGATAAAAAAGGGACCGAGAGTGATGAGTTGGGTCAGGTGTCTACAAAGATTCATGTTGCAATTATGGAGCGAGATGAACACACGCCGGGGAGCATGGTTGAGAGAATAAAGCAGCATGAAGAAGAAGACCCGTTGCCCAAAAACTACAGATCCCACGACGAGAATATATTGTTCACTCGCGAAGAAATTCACAACCCGGCCTGCCGGGTTCGCTAATTTCCTACGAAAGGTCTGCCTCGTGACCATAAACAAGCAGTTTTTGGGAGATAGCCCAATAATAAAAATAAATAAATAAATGGTTCGTGCTAAAAAGATATTGCGAGGTAATCAAAAAGATGTCTCGTGCTGTGCAGCACACAAATCATGAGTCACAAAAGGCTGCGAGGTAGAATACGAAAAGGCAGCCTAGGGAATTGCCTATACTTTTTTACTACTTATTTCATGTTACCAGTGCATTTTCATTCTCTTAGCTATTTATTCTTTTTTCGGTTTGCTTGTTCTGTTATCTCCAAAAGTGCAAACAGTCGTAAGACTAGTTTTTCTTGCACGTCCGAGTAGAGCATTTAGTTTTCATGTGAAAAATCTATATACTCTAATCCAATGAAACAAATAGAAGCACGAGAAAAAAAAGACCCTGGCATAAAGGAAAAGGAATTCAAGTCTGTATAGTTTGATGTAAAAAATTATGGGTTATCAAACTAATATTTCATTTCTCGCTTTGCAGCAAGGCTGTATGAGATGTGATGAGAAGTCATTCACAAATGCCTCACCAAACTATTCACTTAAGGTGAGGCATTTCCCATCATTATGGTATATGAAATAAAGAGAATTTGCAAATAAGCCTCTTCATTATGGTCAAATTGCAGAAAACTCATACTGTAAGAATGGATGGGCTTTTTGCAATTTTTTATGCCATAGGGACTTATTTGGCAATTTAGGAACAAATCAGGGGTTTCTTTAACAAATTTGTTGCAGATAAATAAATAAAATGACAATTTCTTTTACATATGCAGTGATTCATTACCAGATCAAATGGCACAGGAATTGTGCCTTCACGTGTCAGCTCAAAATCTTCCAAATCAGGAGACAATCTTAGAGTCCTTGTACAGGTTTTTATCAACTATATAGCCCTACTTTATTTATATAATCACATTCAATTAATTATTTACTTATTTATTAATCGACTTATTAATTATTTTTGCACATACTAGAGAGTCAGATGTCAAAGTATATATCATAAGTATTTGGGGTTATAGTTGTCTTGCTTGAAGATCCTGATATATCCATTCAGTTCACAGCTGTCCAATGCCTTTAGGTTGAATCAATTATTTTCCATGTCAATGATGATGATGTTGAACTTATTTTCTTCAATGATTAAGTTTCTCAATCCATCTGCTAAAGAAGCAGTTGATCTTTATTTATCATATTTATGTGCTTGGAAGAGGAATAAAACCTCAGTAAGCATCAACGACTCATAAGGAAAACCAGTAAAAATGTTGGTGGGAAGTTTCAACTGGTTGACTGGGAAGAACACCAATCAGGAAGATCTAGAGCAGAAGATAACAACAGAAGGTCATGAAGGATGAGACAAAGATGCTGTAGCAAAGAAGCGGCCACCGGTAGACTTTGATATTAGTGACTCGAACTCGGACTCTGACGAACCAACGATACCACCTGACTACAACCCTACCCTCCCGATAGACCTATGGTGCGCAACCAAGGATGACAAAATGTTAGCGCTGCTTTATCCAGTCTGACAGGATGGGGGTACACCCTATCCTCTGTAAGGAAAGAGCACTAACGATTGAATAAACACGGTACACAAATACTAAGAAAGAGTTGCTTGCGATAATTTTCGGACTTAAGAGGTTTAAGGAAAAACTTCGAGGGCTGCGAATAACGATCCACACAGACAAAACAACAGTGTTTTACCTTGAAGACAAACCGAACAAGAGCAGGAGGCAGGCAATGTGGCTTACAATCCTTAAAAGGTGGAACTAAAAACTCAGGGACAACATAGTACGAAAGACACCCGAAGCTGTGAGATTGAGATTTTGGAACCACCTAATGAACGATCCAAACAAACTCAGTGACCCTATAGAGTGGGACATTTCGAGCGACACTTCTGATGACGAGGGGGACTTCTAGGTCGCGGTAAAAATTTCTTACTCTCCTTTTTAAGTTTTATCCTTAGCTAGCGGAGTGCACGGGGACGATGCCCAATTTAAGCTTGGGAGGGAGAGTTATTCCTGCATGCATTTTTCATCTTTTTATTTCTTTTTTTTTCATTTCTTTCTTTTTAATTTTCTTTGCATTTTAGCTTAGTTTAAATTTTAGTCTGTATGAAAAAAAAAATAAAAAACTTAGGTGGTAGATCAAACCAAGGCCCTTCACTTCATGTAGACTATATTCTCACATGGACAGGAACAGACGCACTCACGACCGTAAGCACCGAGATCTCACGCATAAACTGCATGTCGGAACATCAGATGAGGAGGGTTAGTACGCCCTTGAGAATGATGGGACGTTTGAGCAGGTCTCTCGCGTGACCTTAGAGATGTTTCGGAGGCCTAGCCTCGGGAGAAACCTAGCATACCTTGTGAGTGTGACCCCCAGTCCACTACTTAAGAACTAACCTTCGTCACCCCTTATATCCACCTATATGTGATAACCACTCCACTCCACCATGCATCCACCACTTCAAACCACCAAAAGGGCCGAAGCGAGAGAGATAAAGCCCCAAGGTGCGGATACCATTATCGTACTCACTAATTCGCATGTCAAAGGAGGCGACAAAAAAGGCGCGAGCAAGATAGAGGGGACATGCAAGTTACTCAATTCGGCCAAGGAGAAAAAGAAAAATCAGGCTAGTGACTCGCCCCGCAAAGGAGGAATGCGGAGAGAAGTTTAGGTTGCTCAACTTAGCCATGGAGAAAAGAGAAAATCTGGCTAGTCACCCAACTCACGATAGGAGGCACGAACAAGACAAAGACTCAAAAAAACAAAGAAGAATTCATGATAAAAAAAATTATTGAAAAATGAAAAGAGCAGAGTTGGCGCCACCTAAAGGAGGTACAATACAAGTAGCGAAAAAAGGCCAAAGAATAAGATAAAAACATGGGCCGCAACTTACACACAACCAACCCAGAGGGCGAGCAACTAAAAAGAAAGAGCCAAGGAGAAAGAGAAAAACTAAATACGTAGCAGCTTGCCAAGTCCAAGGGGGACTAATTAATATGTGAGTGACCAAATATGCTAAGGAGAAATTAAGAAAAAGAAAAAGCCGGTCACTCGCTATTTGGGAAAACTCTTTTAGAGACCCAATACTTGGAGGTGAACCCTTCGGAGTAACATCCGGACAAAAGTAGCAAGGGCTAAACTGGCCAAGTTGAGGTAGCGCCACGACCTAAAATGCCGAAGACCCCAAATACCGGCTTGTATCCAATAAAGAGTTTTTCAATCATTCAAAAAAAATGATCACAGATAAAACGAAGGAAGGAGCGACATCCGCGCTCGCGAGCACACCAACCTCCAAGGATTAAGCTTGGGAAAGTCTTTCCCAACTTCGACGATTAAGCTTAGGGAAGGTCCTTTCCTCACGAATCGACAAGGCTATCGGTGCCTTAGAAACATCAGGGCACATCCCACGCACGAGAGTAACCCACAAGAGGATCGAACCCTGGGTGGAGAGAAGAAATATACTATCCATAATATTGATCCACGAAAATACAAGTCTTAAAGACGGCGTTCAATAGAGATTGGAGGAGTGATCCGGTAAGGTATCGTCCAGGTGAACCCAGACCAAGCAATGGGTCATTCTTCTAAGGCACGCGACAAGGTCCCGAAGAATGGTTCCGTCAAAGAAGCGGGTTCTATCACTCCGATGGACGAACGGGTGTTTTATGCGGGGGACCAAAGAGTGAGAAGGACGTGGGTGCACGAGTAAGGTAGACCCGACGTTTTGTCCCGAATTGTTACTTGCTTGGGACGAGCAAGAGTAAGCTTGGGGAATTGTGATAGGGGTAATTCATATAGATGCTTACCTACTATCTTTTATCTTATTTTCTGTACATTAGTTAGTATTTTTAGTAGTTTATTTATGTTTTAACCCAAGATCCAAGTTACTGCCAGAATCGTATGTGATTATAGGAATTATAGCGAAAAGGCCAAAAAGGATGTGAAAGAGGCACGAGGAGCCTAAGGAGGGATTCGAGCAGTCATTGCACTACGGTCCCACCCGCGGGCACGGTATCACTCGACCCGTTAACATGGATCACAAGCAATCGCTCCTCGGCTTGAAGGCATCCAAACTAGGAAAGAAACACAGACACGCTCAAGGAACAACAGACCGGGAAAAGAGCAATCAAGGATCAATCAACTTTAATGGTGAGAAGATCTGCAAGGATATTCAAGTGATGTTATTTGTCATTTGGAGACGTTGGAAACCCTAGAGGTCTCTCCCTTATAAAAGACCCTTAGACGGGACAGCTAGAGGGGGCATCAATTAGAGAGAAAAAGAGAGAATAATCTCGTTAGTTACGCGTGGTGACATGCCACGACTTCGGACTTAGCTTTAGAGTCAGATATTTCATTTTTTATCCTTATGTATATTGGTTTTACAAATTTTATTATGTACTGTAACTAACTCCGCCCCCTAGGGCGCGGTGTTAGTAGTTTATTAATCTAGTATTTCAATAAGTTGTCTATTTCCCTTGTTTATTATTATTATTTACTGTGATGTTGTTTGTGAATTGTTTAACTCTTATCTTGAAGTGTGTAGCGAGCGCGCCACATGGCTTGATACTTATGCGAGTAGGTGAAGGACCGAGAGGAGAAGTCGAAAGCTAGGTCCGCGATCAACACTTGGACCGACGAGGCTTGAAAGTAGCCAGGACGTCCGAGGGGAGCAAGGAATGCCACATATCTCAAAGGGTTCGTGCTCTGGTACATCCGGGGGGTGCAAGCACAGCGATTCACTGCGAGAGCCAGCTTTGTGATACCAGGGTGGATCCCCATCATCAGCATTAATAAGAAGGACTAGGAGAGTGTCAACAAAAGGAAATACCAAGGAGATAGATGAAACCACCAAGCCCTGGACTGCTCGTAACAGCGGGTCAGGCTTTCGACTTCTCCTCTCGGTCCTTCACCTACTCGCCTAAGTATCAAGATATGTGGCATGCTACACACACTTCAAGATAAGAGTTAAACAATTCACAAACAACATCACAGTGCATAATAATAATGAACTAGGAGAAAATAACTTATTGAAATACTTGATTGATAAACTACTAACACCATGCCCTAGGGGGCGAGTTAGTTAAAGTACATCATACAGTAACCAAAATCAAGATACATAAGAGGATCAAAAACTCTCACTCTCTCCCCCCCCCCCCCCCCTTCCTGAGTCCGTAGTCGCGAGCTGTCACTACACACGACTAACGAGACTACTCTTTCTCTCTGAGTGTTTTATCTCCTTGATTGATCCTTCAACCGATCCCCCCTTTTGCCGTCCCGTCTAAGGATCTTTTATAGATGAGAGCCCTCTAGGTTTTCCAGCATCTCCAGATGGCAGGTAGCATCTCACGAATATCCTTGCAGATCTTCTCATCATTAACGATGATTGATCCTTGATTACTCTTTCCCGATTTGCTCCTTCTAGAGTGCGTATGCCTAGCGTTGTTAGATCTCCTCTTGAATACTAATCAATCAGTCCGTGATTCTGGCACCTTGTGTTTCTTTCCCTGTTTGGATGCCTTTGAACTGCTCCTCTCGAGTCGTTATTCCTTGTGATCCGTGCTGCCAGGTTGAGTAATATTGCGCTCGCAGGTGGGACCGCGGTGCGATGACTGCTCCAATCGGGCCCTAGACTCCTTACGCCTCTTGTGCGTCTTTTTGACATTCTCGAAATCTTTAATCTTCCTCTTGTTGGACACGATCTTCTTTAAAAGTTTTGTGTAGGCCGGCATTGTTGGTTTTATGCCCTAGGTCTTTGTATATGAGACCTAGTAGTATCTGTTGTGTGAATCAAATTTTGTATTTGTTATATTTAATAAAGTGCGTATTGGTTATTTTATTCTTTTGATTTAAAATAAACCTTGAATATGTTATTCAACTTTGTATCATCAGAATATGTGATTCTGCTAGTAAAACTACAGAGTAGTATGAAAAACGTATTCTAAACCATCCCTGATCATTTATAAGATATTTGTGGACACAAATATAATTGCGGAATCATATATAATATATTTAGTTAAGTATGCAAGGTATAAATGTACATCTGTATGTTAGTTGATTGATGATCATGTTTTATTGATCATGAGTAAGTGTTACTAAATCATTAACATAGATATATGTTGGATTGACCCACTGGGAAAATACCACATGGTTCGTGTCATTGGTATGTCTCATCAATAGTATTGTTATCCTTAGACTTGAGATTATCTCGATTTTCTACATATGGAATTATGTACTTTAATATAATCTAACGTTACCTTTAACCGGATAACCATAAGGGTTATGATTAGGTACATAATGAAACATGCAGAGGAATGAGATAGATCAAGATATGATTTGTTCCTCTCGTAAATGAGAGAGATATCTTAAGGCCTCTTGATGAGTTTGATTGAAGAAAATGCACGGTCGCGCTCGAATGAATTAATAAGGAGTTATTAATGTTATTCATGGTTCGATCAAATTTGGGATCAAGAAACGTTATCGTACTACATAAGGTTGACACAATCCATGCCTTATGGTCGATATAGATATCGTGTAACAATAGGGTACAATACAAGGACACCACATAGGTTTAGATCGAATCATCGATATTTACTTAAATTGAGTAGTCATGATGTCTTGCTAGAGTCCACTCATGATTTATAATCAGTTGTTATTATTGTCATCATTAAGTAAACTTAAAGGGTCACACACAAAGAACAGCCATTGAAATGTTCACAGAAAATCATAACTTATGTGATAAGTTATATAAAAGGTTATATAGTTATTGGCACATATAATTCTACATCTTATATGATAAGATGTGTTACACATATGGTTATATAGTAACTAAGTACAAATGAGCAAAGGCTCCTCTTAGAAAAGATGGACTATATATACCCAAAAGGCTCTCAGATTTGAGTCAATGCCATTAATAACTCTCATTCCATTTTGCTAGACAAAAAGAGAGAGAAAGTGAAAAGAGAGAAAATTGCAAATTTCTCTTTGGAATTTTCTGTGATACAAAACGTGAAGAACGGAGACTAGCATATCCTTTCATCATCCGTTTAAAGGAGTTGTTCCGTGTAGATACCGACAGAGGACGAAAAAATTCGTGGCGTCTTATTGATTCGGTTGAATTTGTTAAAATCAGTTTGGAGAATCGATTTGATTGAGAATCGAATTGGTTGTGAGTCATTTCTGTTGGAGAAGCGATTGGAGGCGATTTTAAACGAACAGGTGTGTGTGATGGAAATCGGTAATCGTGACCGGTTTGTGCAAAAGGAGAAGAAAGGCTCTACCATTTCAAGTTCGAGATCAGATCAATTCTCGATCCGATAGGTATGAACTTTAAGTTCTTATTTTTCTTGGACTTAATTGTATTTCACTGATCCATTTCTTTTGATTTTCTTGAATTTCTTGAATTATTGAATGTCTTGAATCTTGAATCCACTTCCGTTGCGTCAAGAACGCTCAAGAAAATCAAACAGTGGTATCAGAGCCAAGTGATTTAAGATTATGTTAAGATTATGTTAAGATGTTAAAACCAATTTCGATTTGATGTTAAGGCTCTGTTTTTCAAAGTGTTGAATGTTCTTAACGAAAGGGTACGATTCGAAACGGTGCATGGGATGCATCGGTTTCATGAAGAGATGCATGAGATGTATCAATTTCATGAAAGGATTCAAATTCATGAAATAGTGCGATTTGATGAAAAGGTTCATGTGATGCATCATATTCATGGAAAGTTGCAATTTCATGAAAGGGTTGCGACTTGATGAAAGGGTGCATGTGATGCATCATATTCATCGAAAGTTATAATTTCATGAAAGGGTGTAATTTAATGAAAGGATGCATATGATGTATTCATGAAAGGATGCATATGATGTATTCATGAAACGGTGTGTAAGGACCCCCTCCTCCCGAACTCTAATCTATACGGATATATAATATAAATCAATCCCAAATTTAGAATCAGTAACGCCTTATACATAATTCATAAATTGGTTAAAGATTTATATTTTGCATATAGCATGCCTAATTAGATATGTGATGAATGAATGTGTTTGTGACGATGTGTGTGATGTATGTGTGTGATGTATGTATGTATGTAACAACGGGCATGGTTCCATTGGTTTATATAATTATTTGTATGTAACCACGACCTCACAACCCTCATGGAGATGAAGGAGTCAACTATACGTTCCTCATGGAGATGAAGGAAGGGCACCATCCACCATACGTTTCTCATGGAGATGAAGGAGTCCATCATCCACTTCACATTCTTCATGGAGATGAAGGAGTTTATTATCATTGCCTTGTGTGATTATTTATATCTTAGAAAATGATCTTAATTTTTGGCTCATTTCGATCATTTAGGCCATGCTATATAGGTTTATATTTATTTTATTTATTTTAATGATGTGATGTGATGCCATCGTCAAAATACTTAATAAAATAATATAAAGTGAAAGCCAAGTTAAACATTATAATCCCTCAAGTTAATGTTATGTCATAAAATACCCCCCAAGTGTCTACACTACCATTCCTTCGATCATCCTAACTCGAGTTTGCCTAAGTAACAGAATTTAGTTCAATCTTAGGAGGGTAAGAGGCGGGAAATGGTGATTCCCGATAGTGGATATGGTTGGACTTAAAAGAGCTGTCAAGTTGGACTTGGGCTCGAGGCATAGAATAGGATAAATACACCGAGCATGTGATTCTGATCATATGATTGTTCAAGAGTTGTATAAGATACAATTGGAAGGGTTCCTACCTAAATAATTAAGTTCTAGGCGATGAGCCCAAGCTCACCTAGGACTTAATGAAATATGGATCTTGAGCGACTATGAAATTTCAAGTTAGAAATTTCCGAATCAATAGTTTGAGGGTTATTGATTTGAATAAAAAATAGTGGGAGCTAATATTAAATATCTTGCACAAGATACAAATTGTTAACGTCAACCTGCATTCATATTTTCTATAGAAAATGGCAACAGGCAACAATTCAAACATGAACCTGCGATCCGTACTTGAGAAGGACAAATTAAATGGGAAAAACTTCCTCGATTGATATCGGAACTTGAGAATTGTTCTCAAGCAAGAAAAGAAGGCTTATGTCCTTGAAGAGGCCATTCCTGAGGTACCCGCTTCCACGGCTACCAAGCAAGTAAAAGATGCATATGCGAAGCATCTTAGTGACTTAACCAATGTGACATGTCTCATGTTAGCCACTATAGATGCCGAGTTTCAAAAGTTGTTTGAAGATAAAGAGGCATTAGACATATTATCTGCTCTTAAGGAAATGTTCCAAGAGCAAGCTAGAAATGAAATGTACAATACACATTGTGCTCTAGTTAGTTGTAAGATGCAACCCAACTCCTCGGTGAGTGCTCATATTCTGAAAATGAAAGGGTACATCGATCAACTTGAAAAACTAGGCGCAAAAGTTGGGGATGAGATGGCCACGGATTTGATCCTTAGGTCATTACCTGCTAACTTCAAGCAATTTGTCCAAAATTTCAACATGCATAACATGAGCAAGACCATCACCGAGTTATATGGTATGCTTAAGAATTTCGAGGCGACCATGAAGGCAAATGTTGCCGGAAAGGTCCTCATCATTCAGAAAGGGAAGGGGCAGAAAAGGAAGTTCAAGGGCAAGCCTAAAGGCAAAGTTAAGGGCAAGGAGTTGCTCGCACCTAAGGGCAAGAAACTCAAGGATGTCACTTGCTAATTTTGCGACAAGCTTGGACATTACAAGAGGAGCTGCCCGGCTTACCTCGAGGATCGAAGGATAAAGAAGGGTAGTGAGACTACCACTTCAGGTATATATATATTATAGAAACTAATCTTTCTACTTCCTCATCTTGGGTATTGGATACCGGATGCGGTACTCACATTTGTAATAATGTACCGGGGCTACAAAGGAGCAGAAGATTAGAGAAGGGTGACGTTGACCTAGTGTCGGAAATGGAGCAAAAGTTGCTGCACTGGCCATAGGAACTTATGTTTTATCTTTATCTTCTCGACTTGTAATAAATTTAAGTAATTGTTATTATGTACCTGTTGTGAACAGGAATATTGTTTCTGTATCAAGATTGGTTATGGATGGTTTTAAGTTTATTATTGAGAATAATAACTTTTCCATAAGTAAGCAAAGCATTATCTATGCGAGTGGTCAATTAGAAAATCGTCTTTATATTTTAAATATTGATCATAATCATTACAAGTCTATTTATAGCATTAATACCAAGAGGTTTAAATCGAATGATTTGAATCCCACATTTTTTTGGCTTGTCGTCTAGGACATATAAATAAAAAATACATTTCGAAACTCCATCAACATGGATTATTAGACTCTTTTGATTTGGATTCATTTGACACATGTGTGTCTTGTTTGTTAGGTAAGATGACGAAAGCTCCTTTCACTAAGAAAGGTGAGAGGGTTAGTGATTTATTGGAACTTATACATACGGATGTATGCAGTCTAAGCATAAGTCTGAATCTCTTGAATTATTCAAAATTTTTAAGAATGAAGTAGAAAACCAGCTAGGTAAGAAGTGATGGGAAACCCGTAGCCATGTACATTACATGCGCAGCAGAACCTACGGGTTAACCCTCCCTAGGATCATCGTAAAGGAAATAAAGGTATGATATTATGCTATTAAAATTTATACCTCGGATCTTCCTGATCCGGGAGAGAGAAGCGGATGTAGGTCTGAACGAACTTCCGTCTTGCTTCCTTCTCCTTCCTGGCTTCTGAAGCTCGACCTTGAGAATCTTCTTGCTCTTCCTAGGGACGAAGAACTTGATCGCTTACTAATCTCCAAGGCAGGAGATCTCTACTCGTATCCACGTCGAACTTCGAATAGTCGGAATAACTGGACTCGGCTAGACGAGTCCGAAAATACTTTCAGGAAGCTCTCTCTTTCTCTCTGTATTACGGCTGCCTGGAGGCTATGTAATCGCATGCTAATAGAGGGGGCTGTCCTTTTATTTATACTAGAGAGGGAGGCGAAAGATTGCTTAGTTACCATAACTAAAAACCTAATTCCAGCGCGTATTCCGTTCCCAACGGCAACGGAACTTCCATTGGCAACGGAACTGTTCTGTTGCCAACGGAACTATGCAAATCTTGCACAATCATCCAATGATCGATTATTTCCTTCACCTATTTATACATCAATATAACCATTTAAGAGCATTACCTTCCTGACTAGATGTTGTTCTATGTGTGACCGTGTAGGTTCCATTTAACGCTGGCAACGATCTTCCAAAGATCGTAAGTCATGAGTAACCTCTAGACTGGTGTCAAGACTACCCATGTTAAATGAAATGATCAACGGTCATAAACCTATCTGAATAGACGTTTGCTTATTCCTTTTGTTCTACGATATACGTCTTGATCACAAGGCACAGTAATATGTCATCCTTGAGTTTGATAAAAGTCTCTTTCCTGATCGAGAATTAGACTGAGTAAATACAAAATGATATTAGCAACACATGTTAATCCATTTTGAGCATGGCCATGCATTTCCTTCAGTCCTAGTTCATCAGAGGGCCCAGAGATATCTCCCTCTTCACGAGAGGAACAAATCCCATCTTGGTCACTCACATTCCTCGTCATGATTCAGTGCATACCTAATGATGACCCTAATGATCATCCCATTACGGATGGCGTAAGATCATATTAAAGTATGCAGTTCCTCATACAGGAATCCATGGTGACCTCAGGTCGTACGAACAAGCACACTATTCATATGAGAATCACTAATGACATATACCATGCATATTCTCATAGTGTGGTCAGTCCAGTACGTGTTCTCAAACACGTGCCTATATGCACGAAACATGAGTTTTAGGTGCAAACAAAGATTGTGGAAAAATATTTTAAAATAGACACAAATTTTGGTTTGTATTTGAATAATTTAGTATTTACTATCATTCTTTACGAAAAATCTATCCGAGTTTTTTTTAATGAAACGAGCAAACAAACGCACAAAACATGAGTTTTAGGTGGAAACAATGATTATGGAGAAATATTTTAAAAAAGCACAAATTTTGGTTTGCATTTGAATAATTTAGTATTTACTATCATTCTTTACGAAAAATCTATCCGAGTTTGTTTTTGATGAAATGAGCAAACAAACGCACGAAACATGAGTTTTAGGTGCAAACAAAGATTATGGAGAAATATTTTAAAATGAACACAAATTTTGGTTTGTATTTCAATAATTTAGTATTTAGTATCATTCTTTACGAAAAATCTATCCGAGTTTTTTTTAAATGAAACGAGCAAACAAACGCACGAAACATGAGTTTTAGGTGGAAACAATGATTATGGAGAAATATTTTAAAAAAACACAAATTTTGGTTTACATTTGAATAATTTAGTATTTACTATCATTCTTTACGAAAAATCTATCCGAGTTTTTTTAACGAAACGAGCAAACAAACGCACGAAACATGAGTTTTTGGTGCAAACAAAGATTATGGAGAAATATTTTAAAATGAACACAAATTTTGGTTTGTATTTACTATCATTCTTTACGAAAAATCTATCCGAGTTTTTTATTAATGAAACGAGCTTACAAACGCACGAAACATAAGTTTTAGGTACAAACAACTATCCGAGTTTTTTTTAACGAAACGAGCAAACAAACGCACGAAACATGAGTTTTTGGTGTAAACAAAGATTATGGAGAAATATTTTAAAATGAACACAAATTTTGGTTTGTATTTACTATTATTCTTTACGAAAAATCTATCTTAGTTTTTTATTAATGAAACGAGCTTACAAACTCACGAAACAAAAGTTTTAGGTGCAAACAAAGATTATGAAAAAATATTTTAAAATGAACACAAATTTTGGTTTGCATTTGAATAATCTAATATTTACTATCATTCTTTACGGAAAAATCTATCCGAGTTTTTATGAATGATACGAGCAAACAAACGCACGAAACATGAGTTTTCGGTGCAAACAAAGATTGTGGAAAAATATTTTAAAATGTACACAAATTTTGGTTTGTATTTGAATAATTTAGTATTTACTATCATTCTTACGAAAAATCTATCCGAGTATTTTTTTAATGAAACGAGCAAACAAACGCACGAAACATGAGTTTTAGGTGGAAACAATGATTATGGAGAAATATTTTAAAAAAACACATATTTTGGTTTGCATTTGAATAATTTAGTATTTACTATCATTCTTTACAAAAAATCTATCCGAGTTTGTTTTTGATGAAACGAGCAAACAAACGCACGAAACATGAGTTTTAGGTGGAAACAAAGATTATGGAAAAATATTTTAAAATGAACACAAATTTTGGTTTGCATTTGAATAATTTAGTATTTACAATCATTCTTTACGAAAAATCTATCCGAGTTTTTTATTAATGAAACGAGCTTACAAACGCACGAAACATAAGTTTTAGGTGCAAACAAAGATTATTGAAAAATATTTTAAAATGAACACAAATTTTGGTTTGCATTTGAATAATTTAGTATTTACTATCATTCTTTACGAAAAATCTATCAGAGTTTTTTTTAATGAAACGAGCAAACGAATGCACGAAACATGAGTTTTTGGTGCAAACAAAGATTATGGAGAAATATTTTAAAATGAACACAAATTTTGGTTTGTATTTACTATAATTCTTTACGAAAAATCTTTCCGAGTTTTTTTATTAATGAAACGAGCTTACAAACGCACGAAACATATGTTTTAGGTGCAAACAAAGATTATGGAAAAATATTTTAAAATGAACACAAATTTTGGTTTGCATTTGAATAATTTAGTATTTACTATCATTCTTTACGAAAAATCTATCCGAGTTTTATTTTAATGGAACGAGCAAACAAACGCACGAAACATGGGTTTTTGGTGCAAACAAAGATTATGGAGAAATATTTTAAAATGAACACAAATTTTGGTTTGGATTTACTATCATTTTTTACGAAAAATCTATCCGAGTTTTTTTATCAATGAAACAAGATTACAAACGCACGAAACAGAAGTTTTAGGTGCAAACAAAGATTATGGAAAAATATTTTAAAATGAACACAAATTTTGGTTTCCATTTGAATAATTTAATATTTACTATCATTCTTTACGGAAAAATCTATCCGAGTATTTTTTTTTTATTGAAATGAGCAAACAAACGCAGTTTTTAATGGAATGAATCCTAGTACTGAATTTTAATCGCGTGTCTCAGAAACAGTGCAACGTACTGTTAAAAATGCTTCAATCACATGTTGACGTGTGGCGAGACAGTACGCAGGAATCTCTCAAATATTTGCAGCAAATAATACTATCCGGTTTCTTAAGAAAAGGACACCTCTGTTTCCAAAATAACACACATTTAAAGGATTACTGATCCCTCCGGTGAAGAAAAATGGAGGGGATACTTCATGCGGTTTTTCAACTTACGAGAACCCGTGCTGTACCCAATATCTCCTCCGGCTCTCGACAAACCGCACGCCTCCATTTTCATATTAACACGCGAAAGAGAGGTGAATTGGACTGACCGGTGATGTGAAATGGAGAAGATTGTTCACGCGTTTTCTATAGGAACCGCTGAAAAGTTCGCCCAATCCGGTGGCGACATGTGGCTCATCTTTTTCTTCGAAAACGTGTTATGCAGAATTCGTTCCATTTACCCTCCATTTATTTACAAACTGGACACCTCCATTTCTTAATTAACAAGGGAATAAGTGAGTATTGGAGTGCCCATTGAAAGGGAATGGAGAAATAAACCCACGTGTTTTCTGCTGAATCAGAGAATAATAAGTAGGAGGTTTCCATGCTCCTCGGTGGACGATTGACACGTGGCTTATACGTTGATTAGCTTTGTCAATCCGAGTGTGCCACATGTTCAGGCTGTTGAATTTGGATGAGTTTGAGGGGAATTGATAAATGCACCCAAAAAAGTACACCAAGCAGAATTTGAATAGGAAAGAAGGAAAAAAAAGAGTGCTAAATATCTCCCAAATTACTAGCCAAAGTCAAACCGGATCAAGCTAAATTTTTAATCCCACAACCCTATTTATAAATCTTTTCTAGATCATAGTAGGAGATTATATCGAACAATAGGAAGCTAGAATAGTGTAGCTGAGTAGCACTTGGGGAGGAATGTAGTGCACTAATCCAGAACAGCCTATCGCCAAAACTCAAAGATCCTAGATGTTTCGTGATCCCGTTCCACATTGGAAACAAGAAGTTCGACAAGGCCTTGTGTGACTTAGGAGCAAGCGTAATCTTGATGTCAAATTCGGTTTATTCGACACTCGACATTGGCGACCTCAAAGAGATGCGAATGACAATCCAGTTAGATGATCGAACCGTTTGGTACCCCCTTGAGTAATCGAAGACGTACCGATTAAGGTTGGGAAGTTCTTTATCCCGGTCGATTTTGTGGTACTTGAGATGGAGGAGGATAAGTGGATACAAGTGATTCTAGGTCAACCATTGTTGGCCATGGCTGGAGCAGTAATCGAAGTAAGAAACGGGAAACTTTCATTCAACCTGGGCAAACAACCCCTGAGTTCGCGGAACTCTGCTTTAAGATCAGCACTAACGAGGATAAAAGCAAGGGAGACAGCGAGGAGAAAGAATCGAGGTCCGAGAACGCTGAGATGACCCCGGAGATAAGGAGAATCGAGAGATGTGGTATGCGACGATCAAAAATTACACTGCCACCCCAGGTGCCGAGGGGCCTCATGCAGAAGGAGAATGATGACTTCCTAAGGAAAGTAAGGCTTCACTACTGGGATAACTAGGAGGAACATTTACTCTACCAAATGGGGGAAGATGGACGATTCTAGAAAATGCGTGCCGCGGCCGAAACCGAGGAGGTGATCCTACATTTATGTGACGAATTTGCAAGGGCTGCCGAAACAGCTGAAAGAATTAAGAAAGCAGGGCGACACTTGTAAGAAATGAGAACACGTGTTGTTTGAGAATTCACAATCTTAGCAACGATATTTATAAGTTCCCTAATTAATTTCACAAGTATATATGTGAAATGAGAGATTAGGGTGTCGATCCACTAGGAGGTGTGGCCTTAAGTTTTAACCAAATAATCAAATATAAATTCTAGTATTTAGATTCAAAGATTTAAGATGAGTTTGTTTCTAAAATAATAAGAGAAAACTAAAAGAAAGAAATAATATTTTTGATTTTTCAAATATTTAATAAAAAGTAGGGACTTGTATGATAATTTATTCAAGCATGTTATCATTAACCATCAAATATTATAATCTTAAGATTTGCAAAACAAGTTCAAGTGCTTCAAGCTAAAAACACCCAATTAATGATTTTATTTAGATCTAAACACAAATCAGCCAATTCAATATTCAAATACTAAATCTAACCAAAACTTCAATTAATTAAATAAACTCAACCAAGTAATTATTCAATTAATTGGTCACAAAATATTTGTAATTGATAGATTTATCTAAAAAAACTCAGCCAAGTATTTAAATCAAATATTCAATAAAGAACGTTTCATGACAACTATCACAAATCCCCAAATTAAATCAAATAACACAAGGTTTCAAACAAACTTACACAAATCATCACATCCGTACTAAAGATCTATTCACTCATGCTCATAAAAATCATATTTACACAAGATTTAAACATTTTACTCATTCAAGAAAAAGAAGAAGAACATAAAGAAAATTAA
Organism: Juncus effusus; assembly: GCA_027726005.1. Lineage (NCBI taxonomy): Eukaryota > Viridiplantae > Streptophyta > Magnoliopsida > Poales > Juncaceae > Juncus > Juncus effusus. Next base: position 4,442,918 of record CM050892.1, read on the forward strand.
GGAGAATAAAATCGAACCCGAAAGTGGAGAATCAAGTTAGAGCCTTCCTTCTTGATTGATCTCGCCTCCCCTTCAACCCTTGCTCAAGCTAGAACAAGTATCTTCCTCCTTGCAAAATTTCAACCTTTCTTTCTACTCTTTTAAAATTAGGGTTTTGAGCTTAGTTATTAATGCTGGAAGAAGAAGAAGAAGAATGTGGATGATGCAGAAATGGTGTGTGAATGGATGTGGTAATGGATATTTTTAGAGAGAGAATTGGTCATCATTTATAATGAGATGTCTTTGTTGATGTTCACATAGTTTTGCACTTGAATTTTTATGATCACTGTAATATATCAAATTTAAAATCTCGGCGAATTTTCGGAATTGTTTCTCATTCTTTGGGTTATGTAGCCGCTGAGGGTACGGTAAGGGTGGTTGATAAGATGATGGTGGTACGTATTGGATATTCGGTATATATTCCGAAAAGATATCCAGTTGGGCGGTCTTGATCTCGGAAGGTGGTGGCTTCGCTTTTTCGGCTTGTACGCTTGGCGGGGTTTCCTCGATTTTCTCTCCTTCGGGTTTCATCTTCTTCGAGACCGAATCATCTGTCTCTTCGGGTATCTTCGAGTCCTCCGTCCTCAAACTGCTCCTCATTTGAATCGACTTTACTTTCTCCATCGGGTTTTGAGGGTGGCTCGGAAATTCTCTTTCTTGCTTGAACGCTCGGCTCTCTAGCATCTTGTTGTTTCCCACCACCGAGTCCACCTTAGCTGTCAAACCACGCAAAGAATTCTCTATTCTCTCGGCCTTATGGGTTAATTCATTATTAATCCTAATTTGGTCTTTAATGAATTGGAATACCATTTGATAGAAAGCTGACCTATTATTATTTTGTTTACTAGATTGTTGTGGGTGGCGTTATTATAATTGTTATTGTTATTGCCATTGTTGTTTTTAGATTGTATGGGCTGGTTGCTTCTCCACTCTAAATTAGGATGATTTCTCCAATTGGTGTTATAAGTGTTATCTAGGTTATAATTTGTCCATATTGCACTACAGGTTTCTACTTGTTCACCCTCAGAAAATTATGCATGTGCCATACAATCATCCCTAGTGTGTCCTAAATTCCCACAAAAATCACATGCTGAATTAGAACTGTTCACCTGAGCAACTGCCTCTTGAGTTGTATTTTCTTTGAAAATTGGTGTCGAAGCTAACTTCTCCACTTGCTTCGTCAAGGCGTGCGTACGGGCCTCCATGGGTGTGGATGTGTCTACTTCGTACACTCCCTTCGGTTTGGTAGCTCTCTCGTCCACCCAGGAGTTGTTTGCCACATTCTCGATTATCACGTGGAACCTTTCCCAGAAAATCTCCTCATGCGGCCGTCTATGGAGTACTTTTAGTGACGGAGTCAACTCCTTGAAAGAAGGTTAGAACTAACAGCTATAGCTGCAATCCGTGATGAGGGCATGATCGGAGTAGGTCTTTGAATCTCTCCCAGGCTTCGAAGAGGTTTTAGTCAGCTGTTTGTTTAAATGCAGTGATTTGCTGTCGTAGTTGGGCTATTTGGCTCGGCGGGAAGTACTTCGCCAATAACGCTTCATATAACTGATCCCACGTCTCTATAGATTCGTCTGGTAGTAATCTGAGCCACGCTCGGCCTCTATCTCGCAGAGAGAATGGGAAAAGCTTAAGTCGGATCACATCTGGGGTTACACCGTTTAGTTGAAGTGTGTCGCAGTAATCTTGGAAGATTTGTAGATGTAACGTCTGGTTAATTTATAATTCTTCAAGTTCAGGTTAATAATAAGTATAAACTTCAAACTTCATGTACATCAATAAACTGAATTGCAACTATAGGTGCATAAATAAATAAAAATAAATGTGCGAAAAGTAAATGTGCATAAAAGTAAATGTACAGAAAAGTAAATGCATATAAAATAAATGTGCATAAATAAAGATAAATACTTGCAACTTCTGGTGCATAGAAAAAAAATTGAACGCGCAACTTCTGGTGCGTAAATAATAATAGGGAAATTCTTCAAAAACCCCCTAACTTTTTTGGATTTTATCAAAAACCCCCTATCTTTTTCATTTCTTCAAAAGCCCCCTATAAATCAACTTGAATTTTTTTTTTACCCCCTATGGGGTTAAGTTACACATTTTCCATCCATTCTAATTTTTATTGACCAAAATGCCCTCTATTAATTATTTTTATATTATTTTTATACTATATTTAATTAAATTAAAAATATAATAAAAAATACTAATAGTTTTCAATATAATATAAATATTATATTATATTATTTTATGATGCATTAATTAATAAATTCTGAAAAAATTAATAAATTCTGAAAAAAAATTCTTATAAAAAAATTCAAAAAAATATTTTTTAAAAAATAATTTAGAATTTTTACTGATTTTTTTTCCAGAAACTATTTTTTAAAAAACATAAAAAATAATAATAAAAAAATAATATTTTACTGAGAATAAAATTATAATATACAAATAAAAAAGAGAAAATATTTCATGTAATATAATACTATAAAATAAACTAATGCAACATAAAATTATATAATATAATAAAAAAATTAACTAATGCAGCATAAAATAATATAATATAATATTTATATTATGTTGAAAAACATTAATTTTTTGTTATATTTTTTAATTGAATTAAATATAATATAAAAATAAATAGAGGGTATTTTGGTCAATGCAAAAATTGAATGGATGGAAAAGGTTTAACTTAACCCCATAGGGGCTAAAAAAAAAATTCCATGTGCTTTATAGGGGGTTTTTGAAGAAATGAAAAAGATAGGGGTTTTTGATAATATCCAAAAAAGTTAGGGGGTTTTTAAAGAATTTCCCATAATAATAAACATGTGACTTCTGATTGCAAAATAAAAATAATTAAACAACTTCTGGTGCGTAAATAAAATAAACATGCAACTTCTAGTCACAAAAATAAAAATAATTAAACAATCAACTTCTAGAGCGTATGGTTGCAAAAATAAAAATAATTAAATAACCAACTTCTGGTGCATAAAAGTAAATATGCAACTTCTGATGCATAAAAATAAACATGTATTAATAACAACATGTTATACGAAATTCAAATAAAAAATAAAATTCGAATAAAGGAAGAAAAGAATCTGAATAGTAAAAAAATATTGGTGTATAAGAAATAATGATAATTCTTATCTCGCTCACATTAGGTTAGAGACTCGTGATGATAACGTGTTGTAAAACTAAATAATAAGAACAATACAAAAAAGAGAATTGGAGGAGACAAATTGTTTATTCAATTGTGGGATGAAGAATACAATAGCCACAGGCCCCTTTATATAGTAGAGGGTGAGTGTTGACCAAGAAATCTCTTGCCTGATTCAGAATTACAATAAAGGAAATAATCTTACCTAGAATACAATAGAAAATATACTAATAAATATCCTGCGACATCTCCTTCCATCATTACAAGTATTTACTAATTTATTATTGCTTAGGGGCCAAGTATTGGACATTCATATTAATCGTATTCATAACAAGTTATTATTTTTTATTTTTTTAAGCATTTATCATTTATCTTTGCATAGAATTATCCGTTCTTACAAAATTAGATGTGATATAAAAAATATTTTTGAATGAATAATAAATCGATAGAATATCTTTTGATGTAAATCAAAATTATTTTAAACATAGTCAACTTAATTAACATGATTATTACATATTATTTATGTACTATAAATTCATTTTAAACTTTTATTTTAAATTTTCATAATTGCAATTTATACATTATATATTGAAATAAATAATAAATTGAAATATTCGCAGCTAAGCGCGAGTATTATCCTAGAATACTATTGTGGATTTGGCTATTTAATAAACGAAAGTAAGAACTTGTGCAAATATTTGATGATGATAATCAATTAGTTTAAAATTTTAGAAAGGCACATGATAGATTCAGAAACACAAATTATTTTAGTTTAGGTATAAAATTAGTTAGCAATCGAAAATTCAATGGATTACAATATTACATGCTCCGCATGTCTGAGACTGTCAGATTGATTAATTGAGATTAACAAGATGCATTAGCTTATATCTATAATTTCCTATTTGTAATAACATCTATATTTATTTTTTAAATAAGTATATCATATTGCATAATGAACATTTAGAAGTTTAACAAAAAAAAAATCATTCTATGATCGTTATATATAATTATTCATAAATTTGATAAAATATACAAATGTTTTATTTATATATAAATGCAATTCAATTATAGTCACGTGTAAATAAATAATTAAGTTAGCCACAGCGAAGCGCGGTAATGATCCTAGTATTCATAAAAGCTGGAAATTCTTAAAAAAATAGTCATAAAGAATCGTAGGTAATAAAGTAATGTATAATAATGCAAAAAGTCTTAAACATTTAATACGAATTAATATAAATTATTCTTATTACAATAAAAGATAGATATTGGGCCGAATCGTTGGGCCCAAACCTGGCGGCTATGATCGAGATTTCGTTTTTTCCGTATGAAATAGTTGGTAGATGGATTCTGAGACAGATCACAGATGTAACAATGAAAATATTCCCTAATTAAGAAACCATATATCTAAGATAAAACAATAAACCATACTGAATGAGGTAACGGCCTAATATTCCTCTTGATTATCAAGTTTAGCTTGCTAGTTGTTGTATTTACAAGAATCTCATTTGCAAATCTAAGCCTTAATAATGTTATGAGATAGCCGTACTACATTATTCGCTTTTGTATGCAGAAAAGTCCCTAAGTTATTTTATTGTCAGAAAGAGTTTTTACAACGGAGCCCCTGGATATTGTTATTTTGCATTTCAGGTACGAACAATAGAGGCTCAGAGTTATTTCTAGTATGTATTTGTTTATTGTCAATATAATTTAAATTTTGTCTTTCTTAAATCCTATTATGTAAATATAGCTAATTAGGTTAGAGTAATCATACAAAAATAACTCAATGATAACAAAATCATATGTTTCTACATTTAACAGTCAGCTTTCTACTTCTTTTTGCCGCTTGCATGAGATCCAGATTTGAAAGCTAATAGAGACTAACAGAGTAAGTGCAAGGAGAATTAGTGGAATGGATTTCTATTTCGATTTTACTCTTTCGGCGTGGAGGAGAGAAGGGCCATGTAGGTAGTCGGAATAGTCGGACTTTTCTGTTTGTTTGCGTATTCTTATTGTTAGTATTATCAATATGCTAAATTCATTAAGGCGGTATTTGAAATTCAATTTTTTAAATAGATAATGAATTTGAAAGTCCATAGCAGACTAATGAAAAAAATTAACTTCAAAATTAAATTATTTTGAGTATTTTAGAAATTAAATATAGGAACTTGAGAAATAACTTACCACTCCATGTCTCCAAGCAAGCAGATGATAACTTCTCCAAACTTGACATTTACATTTCTTCAAGGGTTATATACATAAAAATGATAAAGAATAACCCCACCCAAACCCTCACACAAACTATAACCCCCCTTCCCATTCCACCATTTCTCCATCCTTCTCACAGTCATCGTAACGCCTTCATTACACAAACTCTCCATCTCAATGCATCGCCAAAATCACCCCTAAAACCCCCAACAATTAATAACAATAAATAAACACATTACAACCGAAAACCAAATGCGCACAAAATCATGTCAGACCCATCATCTTCTAACACATCTCCTTCCCCTCTAACCTTCCACCACCACCGTCCGGCGACTGCTCCACCACTTCCTCTGCCTCCTCCGCCACCTTCTTCTCCTTCTTCCTCGTCCATTCGGGAGTACCGAAAAGGCAACTGGACCTTACATGAGACTCTTATACTTATAACCGCTAAAAGACTCGATGATGAACGACGATATCCTGGACTTGGTGGTGGAGGTGGCGCCGGTGGCGCTGGAACCTCCGCCGGAGGACGTCCGGCGGAGCAGAGGTGGAAATGGATCGAGAACTATTGCTGGAATAATGGCTGCCATCGCAGCCAAAACCAATGTAATGACAAATGGGACAATCTTTTACGCGACTATAAAAAGGTACATTTAAAACCTTAATCTTAATGTTTCATTATATATCTTCAAATTGAATTGCATTCCATGAGTATGACAATCTACAATTATATAGTCAGAAATGAGAATTCCATAAATGTGAACTTAATGATGTATTCTGTATGATTAACAGGTTCGTGATTACGAGTCCCGCATAGTTTCTGCCACATCAACAGCTGCAGAAGATCAGAGAGGAGGAAGCAAGGGAGATTCCCCTTCGTACTGGACAATGGAGAGACTAGAGAGGAAGGAGAGGAACTTACCAACAAACCTCGCGCAAGAGATTTTCCAAGCTTTGACTGACGTGTTGGGCCGTCGCGCCACTCGCCGTGCATTGCCTCTGGCCCTTCTTCCTCCGCCGCCGGCTGTTCCGGCTGGGACGGCCGCCATGACTACAGCGTCGGCATCACCATCGGTGTCGGCTTCGCCGTCTCCTAGGCCGATACAGACGGCACCGCCCGTTCCTCCTCAGGCGCCTCCACCACCTCCTCCTTCTGTTCCGGCATCTCAGCCTTCGGTTTCTGGTACGTAAGGAGATTTATTGATGTTTGTTTATTTATGCATTTACGTTTATGTTTCGTTTTCTATTTTCATAAATGTTGCTTTGGTTTTTTTTTTTTGCGGGAAAACTGTTATGAAAATTTTAATTTACGTTGTCGATGTTAAAAAATTGACTCAATTGACCGTTAGTCATGTGGTTCACATGCTTTTCACTCTCAGAGAAACCAAAGACAGTTTATGCTGAATAAATACATCTTCAAAGAAAAATAATTATGAATTTTTGAGGACATATATGAAAATTTATTAATATTTCTTATTTCTCCAAACTTTTGGAAAATATAGCATTCCAATTTTCTTGAGTAGCAAGTACAGTGGAAAGGCCAAACGACGTTGGGCAAATTATTAGATTTATGAATGGCCTCTGTGAGAAATGGTTGAGTTAATCATTACACAAAATCGGATTCTTTTGGTTAGATACCCCTATCAACTTTTTCTTTGCTGTTCACTTAAAATACTATATTCATCCATTAAAATAATATAAGGAATTGTAGAGTATGATTAACGGATTCACTTTTCAATCGATGTAACAAAAGAATATTTATAAAAATAGTTTAATCATGTTTGTGAAAGTAGTTTTCCGATGCTAGAGATTTGGAAACATATTTTTTGTTGCTTTAACGCTAGAAAAATATCATATCATTTCTACTCCAAAAAACATAGCGCCGCCTCTATTAGTATCATCCATAGAAAAAAGAAGATATATACTACCTTGTTAATCATCTAAAGATACATAAAATATATTTCAAACTGGAGTAAGTGACACAGGCCAAACAATAAAATAATATATCATAATCATTGAGTCAAATGAAATATCATTTTTTTGTTCAATTAGTCAGCAGTACCAAATGGCACCTATCTACCAAAAAATATGTATAATAAATTTAGTATTTAATAATGTAACAGGCTTTTTTTATAAAAGCTGATAACCGTATTATTGCGTTGCATGCATGAGCTTTCAGTTGAGGCTCTTTAAAGATAAAAAAAAGATGAAAAACTTAAATTCAAAAAAAGATGAAGAACTGATAATAAGTAGCAATGGGGTTTTTAAGTTTTATTTTATATAATGGAAAGTAGATAACTTGTTGGTTTTTAGCTAGAAATGAAAAGAATATATAAATCCTTGGTTACTTAAATTTACATTACAAAATATATAATATCGAAAAAAAAATCAGCCGCGCGTAATTCACCGGATTCTAGGTGACAATTATCTCATAGCGCACATGTGACAATTCGTTATATTCCGTTTTGCTCTCTTTATATATACATTTTTGTACGGTAAAGCAAAAATATAATGATTTATATATTGTTTTCATATTTTTTAATTGGACTGTAAATATCAACTACCTAAAATTGATGTAACCAACCTTCTATTCTTTATTAGCATTTTGTTTGGACAAAAATCCAAATTAAGGGAGACAAATGATTGGAAGATGGTGTTTATGATCTAAATATTATGTGGGGATGTAGATTTGGTTGCATTATTCCTTGCAGAAGTCTAGATATCAGGTAGTTAGAGGCGGTGGGGGCTATAAATCAAATTTAAAGTACAAAAAAAGGATTTTGAATTTTTTTTTGCATTGAATTGTTGAGTTCTACTTTTTTTTATGGAAAAGTTTAAATGGAAGTGGCTTAATGGATGTTTCTTTTTCCCTATAATAAAAGCGTGTGTACTTTTTAATTAGCCAACTTATGTCTTTCCTAAAGTTGATGAGCTAGTTTTATTAGCTCCACATTCATTAATATAAAAAGGTTGACTGTTTATAATGCAACCGTCCTTAACCTCCTTTTTCTTTGGTTGGTTCCTATAAAGGATTTGTTTTAAAAGTTGATCACTAAATAATATATTAGCTTACTTATCCCTTGTGAAAGTTGATCACTAAATTAATTACTTAATGCTTATAATACCAAGTAATATCTAACGGTTAGCAGTTCATAATGGAACCATTCCCAACTTCTTGTGTAAGCTATATAACCTAAATTTTACTAGTAATGAACTAACTAATATATTGGTTAAATGTATCATAAATTATTCAATTTGTAACCTCCTCAAAATGAAACTAAATTATGTAATAATAATACCGAAGTACTAACAATATACTAAACGCATATTTAATCTCATGCAGACGCACTGGAGGTATCAGAATCCTCAGAATCAACAGACGACGATGAGGGAACTGAGCCGGCACCAAAACGGCGACGTTTGAGACGTTTGGGCTCGAGCGTGGTGCGAAGCGCAACAGTGCTGGCACGAACATTGCTTGCCTGTGAAGAGAAGCGTGAGAGGCGCCACCGCGAATTGCTCGAGCTGGAGGAACGCAAACTACGATTCGAGGAACAAAATTCTGAGCTGCATCGTCAGGGCTTTGCTGGTTTAATTTCGGCTGTTAATAACCTATCTGGTGCGATTCATTCCCTCATTACCGATCGAAATACAAACACGAGGTAGAGTATGATCCTATGATACAAAATATATGACACGTTAAGAGTATGATCCTTTGATGCAAAGTATATGCAATAAGTTGATTTATGACTTGGTGGTCAAATAATATAGAGGGGCAGGGTTGTAAATATATTGAATGGAGGTTTTTTTTCTGATTTTTATTTTTTGGGGTGATTTTTTATTTCCCGAAAAAGAAAAAATTAGACTGATTCTGATTGGGTCTTCGGTTTTGTTCTGAGTCGAGGACTCAGATCATGATTCGTGAGTGACCACAGTGATTGGTCCAGTCTTCTGACATAATGGTCGCGAAATGACCTATTTGCCCTTCACATTTTGTGTATCTAAACTATGATATCAATATTAAAAAAATCTTATTTTTATTTTCTGTGTGTTTCTTTGTTTTTTCTGCAAATTTTATATGAATATATGGGAAGATGCTAAGTTTATCACTTTTAATTACTGTTGTGCAATTAAACTTATTTTTCTAAAAGCGGCCGGACCGTACTGGGTACCATGAATTGAGACGCAGCCGTGCAATATCACCTTTCCAGCTAAACTATACGAGCCTCTAATATCAGACCCCACTTGTCAGTGACACCAGAATTGATACATCACGCTTGTTATATTTTCAAAAAAGGCAACAGGAAAAAAAATGCTTCCAAGTTCCAGGCCTTCGGTCAAAACAGCTTTACTTTTGCTATGACAAAGGTGCCCCTGTGTCAGGACGGCTATCTACAGAAAAGCCACTGTGAGGGTTTAGTACCGTGGGAGGACCGCTCGCTTGTCGGTTTCTCTCGATTTGTCCCTTTCGAGCACCAGGGGCGTTTCCGTCATTTCGGAAATTCCTTGTCTGCTTTGTTTGCTTCATGCGGGTTTTGGTCTTTTCGATCCCAATTTATTACGCCTCCAGATCGCTCATGTTAAGCACACTGTTATTTTTCACGGATAAACTCACGAATTAATTTAATCAAGCTAACATTTCAAATAGGGACCAAACATGTCAGACGGGAACGGCACACGACTACAGTATATATATATACAACTTATTACAGTATAATAACAGTATATATATAATTCATTTTTGGTAATAGTATAATGACTTTTTTTTTTGAAGTGATAAAAAAAAATTAATTAAGAAAATAGATATGTTTTGAAAATATTTGCGAATTTTCGTCCAGTCATTGGCCGAAACAGAAGTAGTTTCGCCCAGTGGCGGGCGAAAGAACTCAAAAAAATGTTACGCTAAAAAAAAAATTAATTAGCCTGTTTTCAAAATCCCCCCTCCCCTCTGCCCCGCTAACAGCGTCGCTTAACAGATTAAAATATATATATATATATATATATATATATATATATATATATATATATATATCAATGGTTTAAATTGCGATATAGCGGTCCATAGCGTTTGAGCTTTTTTTGTAGCGGATCGCGGTAGCGGGCGCTATTGTGCCGCTACGACCTCATAGCGGGGAAATGCCATTTTGTATAGTTATAACAAAATTTTCAATATAAAAATCAAAATCAAAACCACCATAAATAAAGATATAACAATAATCCATAATTAAACATGCACCAAATTCATTGTCCACATTTAAACATGCGACATAAAATAAACATATGAAAACTTAATTATCTAAAATAAACACACAAATACTTAATTATACAAAATAAACATTAATACTTAAACTAATTATTTACTCTTCGGATGAAGAGAAATTATCATTCATTATTTCATCATCTTCGGATGAACATGATGAATCAACTTCATCATTTTAGAAATGTAGGGTTTGGGTTTATCATTTTTTTGTCTTTATCATTTTTTTTGCCTTCGTTTGCCTATGGAGAAAGAAATGTGTTTTATATTTTTTGGGTTTGGATTTATTTACTTATTGGGTTTAGATTTAATTACTTATTGGATTGGGTTTGGGTTAATGAATTTCGGGTCTAAATAAAAAAAACACTATCCAAATAGCGCTATAGCGCCGGTTTTTTCCGCTATTTGAACCGCTATAGCGCCTGTAGCGGTGAAAATGCTATTGTTGCTATAATTTCATCGCAAGTTGCGTTTATGGGTAATTTTCGCAATTGCGCACAATTGCGCCGCTATTTAAAACACTGATATATATATATATATATATATATATATATATATATATATCAGTGTTTTAAATAGCGGCGCAATTGTGCGCAATTGCGAAAATTACCCATAAACGCAACTTGCGATGAAATTATAGCAACAATAGCATTTTCACCGCTACAGGCGCTATAGCGGCGCTATTGCGGTTCAAATAGCGGAAAAAACCGGCGCTATAGCGCTATTTGGATAGTGTTTTTTTTATTTAGACCCGAAATTCATTAACCTAAAGTGTGTTCGCCCCACGGTGGTGCGAAACACGTTTTTTCAAAGTTTTGGGCTGAGCCTACAAAAGTTGGACCAAAAAAATAGCAAATTAATATACAGTCTGTTTCACCTGCTCGTGGGGAGAAACAGACTGCATTCTCAGCCCAAAAAAACCGGAAAAAAAGCCCAAAAAAGAGGAAAAATTAGGAGAAACATAGTTTTTAGTCCATTTACATGGGAAAACATAAAACAAATCTGAAGAGAAAAAAATGATAATAAACAGCTTATTTTTATCTAGAATTTGTATTTACTAAAGAATATTTACTTTTTTAGATTGAAATGACAATTTAGGGATTTATTAGTAGGTAACATTGATTTAACAAGCTAGGATATAGGCAGAATCTCAGCTTTTTTTAGGTATAGAGGTTAGGGTTCATATATAGGGTACTAGAGAATATTTACTTTTTCAGATTGAAATGACAATTTAGTTTTTTTCAGTGGATAACATTGATTTAACATACTAGGATATAGGCAGAATCTCAGCTTTTTTTAGGTATAGAGGTTAGGGTTCATATATAGGGTACTAGAGAATATTTACTTTTTCAGATTGAAATGACAATTTAGCTTTTTTTAGTGGGTAACATTGATTTAACATGCTAGGATATTGGTGGGATCTCAACTCTTTTTAGATATAGAGTTTAGGGTTCAGATATAGGATACTAGAGAATATTTATTTTTTCAGATTGAAATGACAATTTAGCTTTTTTTAGTGGGTAACATTGATTTAACATGCTAGGATATAGGTGTAATCTCAGTTTTTTTTACGTATAGGATTTAGAATATAGGGTTTAAATTTCTATTTAAAAAGTCCTCTTATTATACTTGATCATCAACAAATCAAATCTCATAAGTCTCTCTTGCAAACTTCTTCTCTTTCTCTCTTTCTCCCTTTCAAGAAAATGCCACAAAATTCTGAAATTTTTCTATATTACAATGGTCAAATTGTTCAAGATTCGAGTGGATACAATTACTATCCACATGAAGCTGTTTTTTTCCTGCGTAGTAGAAATAGATATTATTACAGATTGTGTTTAGAAATTTATGCTACCACCGGTTAGCCTAATAGTGACAATCTTAAAATTAGTGGTAGGTTTCCTTGCCGTATAGATGATAGTTTGTATTTTAAGATAGCAAAAATTTTGAATGATTCACAGTTAGTTTTTCTCATTACATCAAATATGGTGAACATGGTTGGCCTGAATTAGAAATATACGTTGAATGCATCCAAACTAGAGAATCCTATGTAGGAAATAGTAGTAGATCTAATGTAGTTTTTAATGTCGACGAGATTGAGAGGTTAGAACCTGTAATAAATCATGATAAAGTGTTAAGAACTGGTGTTGAAGATTACGAAGAAGATGATGTTGAAGATGAGTTTGAAAATATTGAAGAGGACGAATATGATGAAGATGAAGTGCCAGAAATGGAAGAAGGCGACGAACCAGAAATAGATGTTATGAACAATTACACGAAAGTGGGTGAGATTCTTAGTGTAGGAACTTTTGGCAATCCACCGGCGAAAGAGTTTGAAGATATTACTTTGTGGGAAGAAGCGAAAATCGATATCTTGTATGGTAAGAACATACATGTGAATGGCGATGATAGTTTGTATGAGGGGCAGACGTTCGACACGAAAGAACAGCTACAATCGGCCGTAAAATTATACAGCGTCAAGAATCACTGAGAATTTATAGTCTCCAAATCAACCAAAAGGCTCTACACCGTAGTTTGCAAGCTAAAAGATGACGGCTATCGCTGTGATTGGAGGCTGTATGCATGCAAAAATAAACGACATGTGTTTGAGATTAAAAAATTTACACAACCACATGTATGTGTTAATCGACAACCTAACAACAACCACAAACAATTAACACGTGTATTTATTGGGGGACTAATTCTAGATGTCGTTAGAACGGATTTAGCAATTAAACCAGTAATCCTAGTGGAAACCGTCAAATTAAAATTTGAATATACCATATCATATTGGAAGGCTTGACACGCAAAGCAATACGCGCTTAGATTCTTGTTTGGCGATTGGAAGGGGGCATATAATTTGCTTCCTGAATTGATGGCAGCAATATATTCAGCAAATCCTACTACTGAATATTTATTTTGGAGAGGTCCTAAAATCATGCTGGTGAGGAGGAGTTCGAAGGTCTTTTTTGGGCATTTGGTCCATCACTTAAAGGATTTGAGTTTTGCAAACCTGTCATAACAATAGATGGAATATTTCTAACCGGAAAATATCAAGGATGCTTTTATTGATGGCGGTCGCCAGCGAAGCAAATGGTCAATTATTTTTCCTAGCTTTTGCTTTAGTTGATAAGGAGAGGGTAGAAACGTGGGGTTGGTTTTTTGGGTGTTTGGGGACTTTGATCGGCCATAGCAAAGGTTTATGTGTGATTTCGGATAGGCATGCTGGAATAATTCGTGCAATGAAGGATGACAGATTGAAATGAAAGGAACCTAACAGCTATCATCATTATTGCATGCGGCATTTAGAAGTAAATTTCAGTAGCGTTGTAACAGACAAAACATTGGTTTCATTGATTGTACCACTAGTTAAGGCGCCCACCAAATTTAAATTTAAGAAGTTGTATAAAGTGTTAAAGGATAAAAATATTAAGGCGTAGGAATTGTTAGATGAGAAAGATAAATCAAAATGGGCGTTCGCGTATGACGCGGAAGGTCGCCGGTGGGGCATTCCTAGTAGTAATCATGCAGAAGTGATGAATTATGTTTTCTAGGGTATGAGGAAGCTGCCTGTTATGGCTATTGTGATGGAGACATTCTACAAATTGAATAGTTATTTTGTCAACAAGCGCGAGAAAGCTGCAAATATGGAAATGAATAATAGAATGTGGGGAGATGAAGTGATGGAAAAAATGGAGAAAAAAACCATTAAGGCGCGTGCGCATCGAGTCACTACCTTCAATGTCGAAAACGGTGTTTACGAGGTGATAACAGGACCTAGTGGTACCAGGACAGGGGGACAAAGCTTCCATGTGAATTTCAATGAGGCAATTGCAGTTGTCAGAAACTGATACTATATCACTACCCTTGTTGGCATCTCGTAGCAGTTTGCATGCACAGAAGTGTCTGTTCCGAGTATTTTATACATCAGCACTTTTCTCTGGATCACCTTAAGCGTACATATGAAGGAAGTTTTTATCCAATAAAGGATAAAAAACAGGGGGCTGAACGTGAAAAAGTTTACAACGGTACGTTGGTTCCTTCTAAGAAACTTATAAGGAAAAATGCCCGTGGAATCAATAAGCGTGATAGAAGATAGGAGAAACGCTTTCATAATAGTATGGACACCATGAAAAATGCAGATCGTAGAAAGCATTGCAGCATTTGCGGAGTAGCAGGACACACGAAAATAAAATGTCTGAGAAGGTTGCAGTTTGTAATATTTTACTTTGTAATATTTCATGTATTGTAGTTTATGTTTATTCATTGTAGTTTGTAATGTTTTATGTATTGTAGTTTATGTTTATGTATATGATTTGTAATATTTTATGGATTGTTATTTGTAATGTTTATGTATTGTAGTTTGTAAGTTTTATGGATTGTTGTTTCTCTAAAATTGATCAAAATAAACTAAACATAGTCCATTAAATATCATAGTCAAAATAAACTAAACATAGTCTAAATAATACAGCCTAAATAAACTACACATAGTCCAAATAATACAGTATAAAATAAACATAGGCAGTAACGCCAGAGTCCTCCTCCTCCTGATCCTCCTCCTCCTCTTCATCCTCTTCCTCCTCCTCGTGTTCCTCCTCCCCCTCCCCCTCCTCCTCGTGTTCCTCCCCCTCTTCCTCCTCCTCTTCCTCCTCCTCCACGTCCTCGCTGAGCTGACGCTGAGGCTGAGTCTGAACCTGAGTAATCTGACTGACGTCTTCGTCTCCTCCTCCTCCTCCTCCTCCCCCTCCTCTGTCTTCTCCTCCTCCAACTCCCCCTCCTCTGTCTTCTCCCCCTCGCTGGTATGGTACGATCTCGTAGCATGCGGGATATCTGACTGCACATAAAGTTCGGTCGGCCCTCTATACCAATTCCAATATGCATCATACTGGCTAGGGTCGTATGGCCGCCAGGGAGGAATATTTATTTCTCGTGCCAAGTGTTTTTCTTCCCACTCAACCAGATAATCTGAATGAATGGTAGGCCAATGATCTCCACGGTAATTTATTATATCATGCAATTTTTTGTCATACTCGCAATTTGGGGGTGTTTCCATCGCATACCCGAACTGACGCAACACCCGCTCCGGACGATGCATCTCGACAATCCAGAAATAGATCAATGGCACTGTAAGAAGCCCCATAGTTTTTTCATGTGCAACTATCGATGGGAGTATATGACGGAATACCTCATAAGGTGTCCAAACCACCTGAGTGTCGACCAAATTGTCGAACTGATCGCGATGTGTCGGCAAATGCCGATGAGGTGTTCTATCCGCATACTGAGTACAATGTTTCCACAAAATACCAACCGTAGGTCTCTCATCTTCATCACAATCATTCGCCATATCCTGCAGTTCCTTTCGTACGTCTTTAGGTTCCGGTCGTCCGATAGTGATATGCTCCCATGCCCACAGTTGCAGCAACATGATGCACCCATATTTTTTACTTTCTTATGACCACCTTTACACAATGCCCTATAAAGGTACGTCAGAACTCCATTACCCCATGCCCATCTATCCAACACCGACAAGTCATCTAATATGAGCAGAGGCAGTGCCGAAACACAATCCCCCGAAGATTCCGTAAATAATACATCCCCACATAACGCAAGCATATATGCTCTCAACTTTCTCATCCGGGCATCAGTTTCCAAATTGGAGAAATTATTTTTCAGCCCTGTTCTTTTAAATAAAATTTTGCTTTTCCCATTTCCCTTAAACTCCGATTCCGGGATTTCTTTCCCGAGTAGTTGCCTAACCTTTGCTTGTCAATTAACTTTTTTATTACTTAAACACATTGCCGCACCATCTGTCCGCATTCCCAACAAACACGAAACGTCATCTAGTGTTATGGTCATCTCACCAACGGGCAGATGAAACGTGTGCATTTCCGATCTCCAATGTTCCTGGAGAGCACTTATCAGTCTGCTGTCGTAATCCAGTCAACCCATCCTGGCGGTTTGTAGTAAGGTTGTTTTCTTCTATAATAAAAAAATACATAACATATATAAGATTTTTTAAATAAATAAATACATAACATACATAGGATTTTTTTAACTTTCTAAAAAAAATATAAATAATATACTAAAAACAATCTATAACAAAAAAATATATATAAATAAATACCAGAACTTCGTGTTGTCGATAGCGCATGGGTTTGGTAGTTATATCTCCATCTTTGCTGAATTCGCTCGTCCTATGCATGTTTTGTTGTGCTTGAAGCGCATACTTTGGAATGTATGGGTCGGACATAGAGGGCCGACTAGGTCCCGCGCCAGATAACATCCTTATTTAAAAATAAAATAATATATATAAATATAATATAAATAAATAAACAAAATAATATAAATAATATAAATAAATAAAATAATATTAAAAAAATAATAAATAATATACTCAAAATAAATATCTATAACAAAAAAAAAAAATATATATATATATATATATATATATATATATATATATATATATATATATATATATATATATATATATATATATATATAAATTAATAATCCTAAACAAGAAATATAATTAATAAAATAAATATAAACATGACCTAAACTACATAAAATAATTTTAAAAATAAATATTTACATAAACTAAACTAGGAAAAATATTAAAAACTTACATTCAATAATTAAATTTTCTTATTCTTCTTCTTCTTCTCCTCCTCCTCCTCCTCCTTCTAATCAAATCAACAAAAATCAAACAAATCAAACAAATTAGAAACTAATCTTGAGCAAATATCTTAATTTATAAACCTAATTTCAAACCAATTAAACAAATTGAACACTAATTTTGAGCAAATAACTTAGTTTATAAACGTAATTTCAAACCAATTTCAAACAAATAATCAAGATTAACTAAACCTAAACTCAAAGAAATCAACATACATCATTAATTAGGCAACTTACTTCTTTCTTCCTTCTCCTCTCTTTTCCTTTTTTTCGGCCTGTTATTTCGCTGTTGCGAATTTTTTTGAAAAAACTCATTCGAACACAGCCACGGGTTGTAAATATCTTCGCCGTGTTTCACCCCACGAGTGGGCGAAACAGACTGTATATTAATTTGCTATTTTTTTGGGCCAACTTTTGTGGGCTCAGCCCAAAAATTTGACAAAACGTGTACACTGTATATATATATATATATATATATATATATATATATATATATATATATATATATATATATATATATTTATTTTTTTTTTATTTTTATTTTTATTTTTTTTTTTGAATCTGTTAAGCGGCGCTGTTAGCGGGGGGGGATTTTGAAAACAGGCCTGTTTCGCCCCGCCGCTGGGCGAAACAGGGCTAATTAATTTTTTTTTAGCGTAACATTGTTTTGAGCTCTTTCGCCTTGCCACTAGGCGAAAATACTTCTGTTTCGCCCAGCAGTTGGGCGAAAGAGCTACTTTCGCAAATATTTTCAAAACATATCTATTTTCTTAATTAACTTTTTGTTTGCCACTTCAAAAAAAAAGTCTAGTATAATACACTAAGAGTAAAAATAATATAAAAAAATAGACTAGTATGTACAAAAGTAAAAAAATAAAAAATACACAAAAATAAAAACATTATATAGAATAGTAAAAATAATATATAATATATCGAAAAGTGAAAAAAATATATGCACCGTCCGTCGTGATTCGGCATGCTACACTATCGTCGTGATATCACATTTCCCTTTCAAGTAAATCTCATTACTATTTGTGGCTAAAATGAAATTTTCAAAAAAATTTAACTAAATTTTGCATGAAAAAGTAGACGAGAGGATGTTCTTTGAAAATAAAATATTCATCATAGGGGATTTTTGAAAGGCCAAATTTCACATGTATCCCTACAAAAAAACATAATTTCACCTATACCCCTACAAATTATGAAATATCACCAGTACCCCTATATAAGGTGGCAATAGGTCGGATAATATCCGAACCGAACCGGTACCATATCCGAAAAATATCTAGATCCGAATAAAAAATCCGGATCCACTCAGAATCGTATTCGGACCGGATTCATTTTTATGGATACGGATCCAGATATGGGACTTCAAATATTAGACCGGGTATCCATTTTCGAACTTAGACTTTAAAATTTTCATATAATTGTGACACATTATTATATTTTCTTCTTCTAATAAAACTATGCAATGTACAAAACTCAAAATATTTTTATGATATATAAAAAAAATATAACAATAAGATTGTAAATCATAAATAAAATATAATATTTTTATACCGTTTTAAAAATTGAAAAAAAATCCGGATTCGTATCCATATCCGACATGCCCGAGCCATATCCGGATCCACAGGGCCGGCCACTAGTTTTTCCGGACTTGATGCCAATTTTAAAACTGGACCCCTAAATTTTTTTAAATCTAATAAAACAACAAATCAGGAAAAACTAAAAAAAAATGCCCTCTTTTTGAATTGATAATGCTTCTTCTCTTTGCCTCTATTCCTTTTTCATACCACATGATGCACCTAAATAAAATTAACATATGAAATTAATTAAGAAAATAAAGAATTTGGAAAACCGTAATTTCAACTTTTTATGAAACAAATACTCTAGAGAAAAGTCCATTTTTGACTCCTCAACTATTCAATTAGTCCCTTTTTAGCCCCTCAATTTTTTATTAGTCCCTTTTTGACCCCTCAACTATTGAATTAGTCTCGTTTTGGCCCTTCCATCCGTTAAATGCTTACGTGTCCGTTAACTTGACACATAAGCTGTCACACCGCAATTATATAGATGCGACAACCCGCCGACACACAACATGTGTGCTAGAGGCATCATATGATAACAAAAACAAATAAAATCGAAAACAACATCACTCATATATATATATATATATAGGTGTGCATAAAAGCCAAAATATAATATGAAACATCACATACATATATATATGAAACAACTACATCACGGAGACAACAAAACCCTGAACAGATGCGGAAGCCCATATATACATCGACAAAACCCTAATAAACAAACCGTACAAGAATATACATAACCTAGAAACAACAACATCTTTTACTCCGTGATGATAACAACCGTTGTACTCACCGTTCACACACGAGCTCCACTAGTTCCTTCTACACCGTCCTGAAACCCTAGACCCAAAATCAAATACAAAAGAGTGGTTAGTCACATAAGCGACTAAGTGAGTAAATTGTTGGGTCTAGCTTATTAAGACTAGCCACAAGTGCAGTTGCAACCCTAATTCTTGCCGAAATAATATTACTAATTTTAAATATTACAATAATATCTAATAATTATAGAATTAAAAATAATCAAAGAATTACTAAAGTAAAAAAATGCACAAAACTATTCCTCATATGGTACCATTACTGCTATCCAAATTTAGAAGTCTATTCCTTTCACACATTCTTTCATTACGTATAAATAAAACCCATATATTATTCCCAAGTGAGGGTACGCGTAGCGGTCAACTGAAGTGCCAGATAGAGCGGAGAGCAAATCCAACTCTTCTGGAGAATCACATAGCTCGGGAATCGCGTATTCCCACACAAGGGCCTTGACGACCATGGATATATCCTCGCGTCTTGAACCAAACTAAATTTGGAATTTTCACTACGTCTAGTAGCTTGTTTCCCCTCAAATCAGATGTCACGAATTACTAACCACAAAACACACAATTCACAAACGAGTCTCGCCGAAATAACCCGTCAAATTAAAAGTGACATCTCAAAGTTCCCCAAAATATTACAATAATAAAATAATTTAATTAATAATAAATTAATCATATATAATGGAAATATATTTTTATAATTACCAAGATTACTTTTTACGGTTTTATAATGAATCTATAATTCCCACTTAGCACAAAACCCTAATCCCAAGTCCCGATTATTGAAACCCTAACTTTGAAACCCTAATTAAGAAACCCTAATAATTTCTCACATACACAACATAAGGTCATGAGGATACCCATAATTATTAAATTGAAAATAGCAAATAAAAAGAAATAAATATGAAGATACAAAATGAAAATACACAATGACCTCATATGCACAAAACCGCAAGTCTTAATAAGAGAAAAGGGGAAAGAATTCACTCACTAACGCACAAGACACGACGGTTGACGAGACGGAGTCTCGCACACGCGTTCTTAGTCGAAATAGACCTTCGCTTTGTAAAGCGCGCTTACGGTGACGGAGCCGAATCGCGCAAATGAGGATATCAACTTGCTCGTCTCAACGTTTAGAATATCGCTATACCCTTCGTTTTTCGAGTCGTCGAGATTTTATCAATCCTTACTAGGTTTTACTCTTTCTCTCTTCTCTTCTTATTTGAGTAAATAAAAAATGAATGGCCATGTGAGAGAGAAAGAGGCCTATCCTCTTTTATTCATGCGCATGAAGAGGATGAGGCTGGCAAGATGGACTTTTCTTCCTTAATTACAAATATAACCCCCTAAGTTTCATATTTGGAAAATCCTAATAATAATAATGCCTATGATTATATGTGTAATATAGTTTACCTTTGCAATTAGAACCTTATATTTTAACTACTTAACAACCCACTATATAAAATAAATTATACCTTTGCCCACATGAATATCACCATGTGTGCTTAAGTTTCCGATTTAATTTAATATGAAAAACAAAATCAAATTTCGGTAATTACGCTTATTAAGAAAAATATAGAAAAATATCAAAATCAAATTTTGATATCTTACACCATTCCCCCCTTAAAGGATGTTTAGTCCTCTAAACATAAAAACTAACCTATTTGTGGAAAAGTTCCGGATATCGTTTTTGCGTCTCCTCTTCACGCTCCCATGTTGCTTCTCGCTCGGAATGGTTATTCCAATGGACCTTCACATATCTAATTACCTTACTACGCAAAACTTGCTCGCGAGTATCTAAAATGCGTAATGGAATCTCCTCATAGGTCAAATCGGGTTCAAAATGGAGAGTCGTGAAGTTAAGGACATGACCTTCACCTCGCAAATATTTACGAAGTTGTGAGACATGAAATACGTCATGGACCTCGGATAAAGCTGGGGGCAAAGCTAAACGATAAGCACATACTCCAATTCGCTCGAGAATCTCAAATGGTCCAATATATTTCGGACTTAGCTTACCTTTTACCCCAAAGCGCATGATACCCCGCGTGGGCGAAACGCGCAATAACACGTGATCACCAGGCTGAAACTCCACTTGTCTTCGACCTGAATCTGCATATTGCTTCTGCCTATCCTGAGCTGTTCTCAAGCGTTCTTTGATCAACCGCAAATGATCAGCGCTCTCTTGAATAAGGTCCGGACCTAATGGTCGCTCCGAACCAACCGGGTCCCAAAACAAAGGCGTACGACATTGTCTACCATATAATGCCTCAAAAGGGGCAACTCCAATGCTTGCATGGTAACTATTGTTGTACGCAAACTCACATAAATGCAAATGATCTTCCCATGAACCACCCATGGAAATAGCGCAAGCTCGCAACATATCTTCTAGTGTTTGGATCGTCCTCTCAGACTGTCCATCTGTTTGGGGATGGTAAGCAGAGCTAAAATAAAGCTTTGTCCCTAACCCCACTTGAAAACTCCTCCAAAAATGAGAAGTGAAACGCGTATCACGATCTGAAACAATCTCAACAGGAATACCGAATTGCCTAAAGATAGTACGCATATACATACGCGCCATCTGCTCGCCTGAGGTTCCATATTTAAATGGAAGGAAATTAGCAACTTTCGTCAATCGGTCTACAATCACCCAAACCGCATTGTTACCCTGACGAGTTCAAGGCAAACCAGTTACAAAATCCATTGTAATCCCTTCAAATTTTCCCTCTCGCAATGGTAAAGGCTGAAGAAGTCCCGCTGGCTTCTTACGCTCGGCCTTAACTTGCTGACATACTAGGCACCTAGCTACATAATCAGCGATATCTTTGTACATCTTAGGCCACCAATAATATTGACGAAGATCTTGACTCATCTTCGTCTCACCAGGATGAATCGAGTAACCTGACTCGTGTGCCTCAGTCAAAATATCACGCCGAATCTCAGCATGGTCAGGCACACACGCTCGCTTCCCAAGTCGCAACATACCCTTTGCATCAACATGAAAGTGCGGTGCCTTACCCATTTGCATTTTCTCTCTAATCTTTTGTAACCGCGGATCACCCGCTTGTGCCTCACGAATCTGCTCGATTAAAGTAGGTTGAATACGCAAATTAGCTAAAAAGGCTTGTGAAGCAGGCACTTGTACATAAATATTCATCCTTCCAAGATCCATCAAGATTTGGGGCTGTCTTGTCAACAATGTAACTGCATTACCATAGCTTTTACGACTTAATGCATCTGCTACAACATTCGCCTTCCCCGGATGATATTGAATAGACACATCATAATCGCATAGAACTTCAAGCCAGCGACGCTGCCGTAAATTTAGCTCTCTTTGATCAAAAATGTACTTCAAACTCTTATGATCCGTGTACATTTTGCACTTTTCTCCATAGAGATAATGACGCCAAATTTTGAGGGCAAACACCACAGCTGCTAGCTCCAAATCATGTGTCGGATAATTCTTCTCATATGGCTTTAGCTGACGCGAAGCATATGCAATTACCCTACGCTCTTGCATTAACACACAGCCTAAACCTTGCCCCGACGCATCACAATAAACCTCAAACTCTATACCTTGTATAGGTACAATAAGAACAGGTGCTGAAACTAAGCGATTTTTCAACTCTTGAAAGCTAAGCTCTCTCGCCTCAGTCCACTCAAATTTGACCCCTTTTTGCGTCAACTGGGTCAAAGGAAGTGCAAGTTTCGAGAAACCATCAACAAAACGTCGATAATAACCTGCCAACCCTAAGAAACTTCTAACTTCACTCACATTCCGTGGTTGCTTCCACTCGACAATAGCCTTTACTTTCTCAGGGTCAACACTCAACCCATCTCCAGAAATTACATGACCTAAAAATGCCACTTCTTCTAACCAAAACTCACACTTTTTGAAGTTTGCATATAATTGATGATCCAAGAGAGTGCGTAGTACGATACGAAGATGTTTACCGTGCTCTTCCCTAGACCGGGAATAAATCAGTATATCATCAATGAATACAACCACAAATGAGTCTAGATAAGCGCGAAGCACACTGTTCATCAAAGCCATAAATGAAGCAGGAGCATTTGTCAGGCCAAACGGCATAACTAGAAACTCATAATGCCCATAACGAGTTCGAAAAGCGGTCTTGTCAATATCGTCAGGTTTAATTCGTAGTTGATAATAGCCCGTGCGAAGATCGATTTTTGAGAAAACCGTTGCACCCTTCAACTGATCAAACAGATCATCGATGCGAGGAAGAGGATACCGATTCTTTACCGTGAGTTTATTCAGTTCACGATAATCAACACACAACCGTAATGTACCATCCTTCTTTTTCACAAAGAGAACAGGTGCGCCCCATGGAGATACACTAGGCCGTATAAACCCCTTATCTAGCAACTCCTGCAACTGAATTTTTAATTCTTTTAACTCAGCAGGCGCCATGCGGTATGGAATTATTGAGACGGGTTCGGTACCAGCTACTACAGTAATCCCACAATCAATTTCTCTCTTTGGCGGTAAACCTGGAAGTTCATCAGGAAAAACTGCTGCAAACTCTCTAACTACTGGTATCTCCTCTATCTGCAATTCACCTGATTTTCCCTGTACGTTAACAAGAAAAGCCATGCAATTCGCGGACATTAGCCTATGCGCTGCCATTGCCGAAATGATGGGAACATTTTGACCAAGCCTTCGACCCTTCACGCTGATGCGTGACCCATCTACTAAATCGAAATAAACCCTCTGCTCTCGACATATAATCGTCGCTCCGTGCAACGACAACCAATCCATACCCAAAATGGCATCGAACTCAAACATATCCAAAACGGTAAAATCAACAGGAAACTCTCGATCATTAATGACAACAGACTTTCTCTCACAACGCTCACTAACACTCACCGACGTACCTAGGGGTGTACAAACCGTGAGCGGTGCATTATTGGTGGAATATTCCCATTTATAGCTATTCATGAAATCATGAGCCACAAATGAATGTGTAGCACCCGAATCGAATAAAATAAATGCGGGTGCACCAGAGATCATAAATATACCTGTAACGGGTTCTGCTGCTGGTTTGCTTGTCCCCGCTTCATTCCCTCCTAGTGCGTTAACCGCAACCATCCTTCCACTACCACGCCCCTCTCCTCGAGGTAGCTGGCCTCCACGGTGTGACGGTCCTACTGCTGGCTTAATGGGTTTTCCCTGCCTAGGTGGATGAGGACACCTACTAATAAAATGACCGGCCTCACCGCAATTAAAACAACGCCCCTGAACTCTCCAGCACTGACTTTCATGATGAGCTCTGCCGCACCTCCTGCAGTAGGACGGTTGTTGATGTTGCTGTGGCGGTCGTTGTCCCAGATTATTATTCGCCTTGGGCCTCCTAAAATGATCACGCGACCGTTTTGTTAACCGGTTTTGGTTGTGTACTAGATTGCGTTGCGCACCTCCAATCTCAACATCCACATGCGGCCCCGCACTCGCTCTCCGTTCTAGCCAATTCCGTTCATAATGACGAGCGGCATCGCACACCTCGGCAAAAGTATAGTCCATTGCGAATTGATCTACATCCCTCTTTATCTCCGGATGTAAGCGACGTACAAACTCGCTTACTAACCGCTTCTCATTTGGTACCCACGCTGATGCATACCTAGCTAGTCGGTTATAATCCGTAATAAATGCATCGACCGATCGTGCACCCTGATTTAATTCTCGAAACTGGTCCTCAAAATCGCGTATCGCAGCCTCAGGGATGTAAAACTCCTCAAAAGCTGCTTCAAACCATTGCCACGGCATTCTTCCACCTTCAGTGTATGAATGACGCTGAAGATCCCACCATTGCAAAGCCTCACCTTGCAAACGAGTAACCGCAACATCCACCCAATCTCGTCTAGGCACTTGGGCTCTCTTAAGACTCCAGGTTGTCTCCAACAACCAGTTATCAGCTGCGACCGGATCACGCGCACCAGAAAATGTCCTCGGTTCCAACTTCATAAAATCCTGTATCCGGGAAACTAGAGTCGGTTCGGCATCTCGTCTTGGTTCACGCACTTGATCCGCCACATGCTGAACTAGGTTCTGGACAAACCTTAGCGCATCAAATGGTTGTGGCGGTACTGGATCACCACGATCATCGGGATTAGCTTGTTCTTCACCTTCCCTTTGATCGCCTACAGTAGGAGGAGGATGTGGAGGTAAGGGAACCTCAACTCTTGCGGACGCTTGACGTGGCGCACGTGAAGTCGCACATGGGTCAGTCTCGGATCCAACTGGAGAAGGAGGGGGTGACGCATAACGACGCCTCTGTATCGGCCGCTCAGCCGACATCTCATATTTTGCAGGCCGGCCTCTAGGTCGACCGCTAACAAGTCCCTTCTTAGGTGGCATTTTATCCTGCGGAACAAAGTATGACCATACGGCTTTATTTCAAGATATAGAATACTTACACAAGACGGGCATGCCTATCAAGACTTTAAACCCTACTCTCACGACGATTTCTAATATTATTTTCGATATTTTGCTCTGATACCATAAAAGCTGTCACACCGCAATTATAAAGATGCGACAACCCGCCGACACACAACATGTGTGCTAGAGGCATCATATGATAACAAAAACAAATAAAATCGAAAACAACATCACTCATATATATATATATATAGGTGTGCATAAAAGCCAAAATATAATATGAAACATCACATACATATATATATGAAACAACTACATCACGGAGACAACAAAACCCTGAACAGATGCGGAAGCCCATATATACATCGACAAAACCATAATAAACAAACCGTACAAGAATATACATAACCTAGAAACAACAACATCTTTTACTCCGTGATGATAACAACCGTTGTACTCACCGTTCGCACACGAGCTCCACTAGTTCCTTCTACACCGTCCTGAAACCCTAGACCCAAAATCAAATACAAAAGAGTGGTTAGTCACATAAGCGACTAAGTGAGTAAATTGTTGGGTCTAGCTTATTAAGACTAGCCACAAGTGCAGTTGCAACCCTAATTCTTGCCGAAATAATATTACTAATTTTAAATATTACAATAATATCTAATAATTATAGAATTAAAAATAATCAAAGAATTACTAAAGTAAAAAAATGCACAAAACTATTCCTCATATGGTACCATTACTGCTATCCAAATTTAGAAGTCTATTCCTTTCACACATTCTTTCATTACGTATAAATAAAACCCATATATTATTCCCAAGTGAGGGTACGCGTAGCGGTCAACTGAAGTGCCAGATAGAGCGGAGAGCAAATCCAACTCTTCTGGAGAATCACATAGCTCGGGAATCGCGTATTCCCACACAAGGGCCTTGACGACCATGGATATATCCTCGCGTCTTGAACCAAACTAAATTTGGAATTTTCACTACGTCTAGTAGCTTGTTTCCCCTCAAATCAGATGTCACGAATTACTAACCACAAAACACACAATTCACAAACGAGTCTCGCCGAAATAACCCGTCAAATTAAAAGTGACATCTCAAAGTTCCCCAAAATATTACAATAATAAAATAATTTAATTAATAATAAATTAATCATATATAATGGAAATATATTTTTATAATTACCAAGATTACTTTTTACGGTTTTATAATGAATCTATAATTCCCACTTAGCACAAAACCCTAATCCCAAGTCCCGATTATTGAAACCCTAACTTTGAAACCCTAATTAAGAAACCCTAATAATTTCTCACATACACAACATAAGGTCATGAGGATACCCATAATTATTAAATTGAAAATAGCAAATAAAAAGAAATAAATATGAAGATACAAAATGAAAATACACAATGACCTCATATGCACAAAACCGCAAGTCTTAATAAGAGAAAAGGGGAAAGAATTCACTCACTAACGCACAAGACACGACGGTTGACGAGACGGAGTCTCGCACACGCGTTCTTAGTCGAAATAGACCTTCGCTTTGTAAAGCGCGCTTACGGTGACGGAGCCGAATCGTGCAAATGAGGATATCAACTTGCTCGTCTCAACGTTTAGAATATCGCTATACCCTTCGTTTTTCGAGTCGTCGAGATTTTATCAATCCTTACTAGGTTTTACTCTTTCTCTCTTCTCTTCTTATTTGAGTAAATAAAAAATGAATGGCCATGTGAGAGAGAAAGAGGCCTATCCTCTTTTATTCATGCGCATGAAGAGGATGAGGCTGGCAAGATGGACTTTTCTTCCTTATTTACAAATATAACCCCCTAAGTTTCATATTTGGAAAATCCTAATAATAATAATGCCTATGATTATATGTGTAATATAGTTTACCTTTGCAATTAGAACCTTATATTTTAACTACTTAACAACCCACTATATAAAATAAATTATACCTTTGCCCACATGAATATCACCATGTGTGCTTAAGTTTCCGATTTAATTTAATATGAAAAACAAAATCAAATTTCGGTAATTACGCTTATTAAGAAAAATATAGAAAAATATCAAAATCAAATTTTGATATCTTACATAAGCGATGATTTGGCATGTATTAATGATGTGACAATTGTGACTTGGTAATTATTTGAGAAAATATAAAAGTTCTTAATCACCTCATTTCTTCCCCTCGTATTCTTTCTATCTTATATTTTTTCTAAAATTGTCCCTTAAGTTTGATTCGATATGAATTATTTTCATTAATTAATTTTTTTAGAAAAATATAAGATAGAAAAAATACGAGTGAAAGAAAAGAGGGATTAAATTTTTTTTTTCAAATAATTGTCATATCACAATTTTCACGTTATAAATCTATGCTAAATCATCGCTTATGTGTCAACTTAACCGACACGTAAGCATTTAACGGATGGAAGAGCCAAAAAGAGACTAATTAAATAGTTGAGGGGTCAAAGAGGGACCAATAAAAAGTTGAGGGGCCAAAAAAGGACTAATTGAAAAGTTGAAGGGCCAAAAATGCACTTTTCTCAATACTCTAAATCTAAATTCTAACTACTAAATTAATACTAAAAATAATCTTAATACCACATATATTCATTAATTCTAACAATCATTAAAAAGATAATTACAACTTTGAAAAGATAATTACAATTCAGAAAAGTTAATTTCTTGGAAAAAAAAATCCAATAATTTTAGAAAGCTAAAAAATTTAAAACTCTAATCATATTTTTGCAACAAAATCAATCTAATAATCCTAATAACAAAAAACCCTAAACATAATATTCCAACAAAATCAACCTAGTAAGGAATAATCCGAAAACATGATCAAGCAATCAATCTAACAACTAATAAACAATCTCTAACAACCTCATTTTCAGTTAAATGTTTTTATAAAATTAGTATTTTTTTTTTCCATTTGAATATAAGAGGCTTAGAAGGATCCATTGGTATTTTCAAAACTAGGAGAAATTGTAAAATTCGCATCAAAAAATCAGTAGTTTATTATACATCACAACCAACGATCATTCAATAAAACCAACAACAACAAAAATCAGGATTGAAAATTTTAGTACTAGATAGAAAATTTACCAATTTCGGCAAATTCAAAGAGATTGACAGAAGAGGGAAGGAGGCTGGGACATGGAGAGAAAGGAGGCGAAATTCGTGGGTTTTAGCTTTTCAACGCGAATCATAGCAAAGGAGGAGAAAGAACTAATGGGTCAGGTTCGCTTGGATCTAGATCCGGATTCGTGCCAACTGTTAGGCTGCGGCTACGGGTTGGGCTAGATTTTATGATATGTGTGTGTGTGTGTGTGTGTGTGTGTGTGTGTGTGTGTGTGTGTGTGAATACATATATGTATAGGGCCCTATAGCTGAGGCCGGCCTGCGGATTTGTATAATGTTCGGACCCGGAACTGAAAAAAATATGAATATGGATATGATACGAGCACTATTCAAGCCGGATCCGAACCGTTGTTACCCCTATCCCTACAAAATCATTCAAATATCATGAACACCCTTATGTCTATTTGGTGTTAACATTACATTTTTTTTATTCCTCTTATTTAAATAAGATAAGAATCTGTGTTGTGTTATTTATATTTTTTTAGTTGATATATATATGGTAGGTCCAATATGGAGATGTTTGAGAAAGTAAAACTCATAATTCTTCAAAATAAATAAGTAATTAATAAAAAGAAATTAGGGTATAATAATCATCCTATATTTTTAATAAACTAATTAACAAAACATAAAATCATTACAGATGTTATTAAGCTTAGAGATGTTGATTAAACATTAAAATTAAGGGTATTAGTGATTTTTAAGAAATTTATACAATATTTATAAATATATGAGTGGTATTGTAAGGGTATTAGTGGTATATCAGATGTTTTGTAGAGGTATCCGTGATTTAAGTTTTGTAGGGGTATATGCGAAATTATGAGATTTTGTAGGGTACATGTGAAATTTGGTCTTTTTGAAACTATTAAATTTCAGTATTTGTTGTAATACTCAGAAAAGTTAAGCTCATAATTGGAAATTTCCCATGGGCCAAGGGCTTCTAGTAAGTAAGATGTAGTCTTTTTGCGTAATTTTGTGAGTATAAATTAGGAGTGTGTATGGATATTTCGTTTCTGTGTCAGGAGATGGTCTGACAATCTCGGCTGTCATCGATCAGAACCGCAGTCAAACTCGTTTGACTCAAAAACTAGAGATCTCCATTTAATACTTCTCTAAAATACCCCTATTTTCTCACCGAAAGATGCCCCGTAGCAGGGGATAAAAAAGTCAATTACTTCAGAAAATGCGCTTTTGCATAGAAAACCCCGGAAAAGTGGCATATTTGATCGCAGTCGATCAGGAGAGCAGTCACAAAAGTAGACAGTGAAAGGTTGCTGTAATTGCATTATACAGTGGTTCAAAAGCTGCTAGTGACGTCTGTACAGTGAAAAGGGCGTAACTGAGATGCATGTAAATGTCTTTTTAACTAGTATCGCACATAAATTAGAGGTTAAAAAGAGAACGTTGAATTGGCTGAAATGCACTTTCTAAGGAATCACTGTTCAATGTTCATTACGTAAACTTTATCATTTGTGAGTTATAATTATATTAATAAAACATTAAATGACAGTTCGATGTTGTTGGAAAATAAAGAAAATATAAGCTCTATAATAAGTGTGTGACAATGGCCTCTGTAGTAATAATAAGAGATGTCAGTTGGACTCAGCCAGTCCCAGCCATTGATCCAAAGACAACAGCACCAAATCATAAGTGTCTCCAGTCAAACATTACAGTCAATTCCTTCCATTATTACATCTACCTCACCATTATTACATCTCAACCTCACCATTCATCACAACTGGAAATCTCCATTACTCATTTCAAGTTGCAAGCATATAATTTGAAGCTATACATATAATATTATAATGGATAATATTTCGATGTGGGTGGAGAACTTGTGACTGAGAAGAGATTGAAATAACAAACAAATTTAATGGTTGAACAAGAGGAGGAAATGGAGATGTGCAGCTTGTTGAGAATGGAGAGATGAAACTTCAATTATGAGAGAAACATAGTTAAAAGAAGGTTAAGAAGCTCCCTCCAGGTTAAGTACTGAAATGACCCCCACCTTAGCTTTTTCGGCCTTTGTACAACTTTCATTGGAGCTTGCTGCCATTTCCCATGTGACTGGACTCAAATATCCCTAGCACTGCCCACTTTTCTCCATCATCAAACTTTCTTTTTTGTTTTTGTTTTTTCTTTCTTGATAAATATAATTTTATTGAGGAGATTGGATATCTAATGTGTTGTTTTTTTAATCAAATATTTGGATCACAAATTGCACAATTTTGTTGTACGTTACGGATACAGTTATCCTATCTAATACGATACAGACGGCATACAACAAATTTCAAAAATAATCTAGGATACAAATACGACAATTTATATAAAGTTTTATTATTTATTAATATATTTAATTAATTTATATATATTTTAATATTATAATTTAATGTAAGAGATACTAGAAATTTGTTATAATAGAAATATTTTGACATAATATTTGTTTATTATCGTTAGTTAAATAATACGGTATTATAATCTTATTTTATTGATTTTATATATATTATCATATGTTTTAAGAATATATGTTTAGAATATGCCACGTGGCGTGTCTGATATGATACCCGAGTATCTGATACGGACGTCCGTACCCGATATGGTATAGCTGGATTTTGAAGTATCCGCGTAATATAGTGTAAATCGTGGGATTTGCGTCATTTTTCGAATCCCGCAATTCAACAAAAAATATTTATATTTCCCTAATTTCAATTCAGCAAGTGTATATACGATAACGAGTTTAGGGCTCGAACCACATGGAGATTGACCTTAAGTTTAACAGGTTCACAAATCAATTCTCAAGCTTTTAGTATCTTTTATGCAATTTCTAGTTTTTCTATTCAAAAGCAATCCTTATTCAATTTTCAGCCTTGACACACTTTTTGTAATTTAACTCATAACAGGACAAACTTTAAATATAGCAATTTATATGTCATTGGAAACTCGAAAGATAGATCTACACACTCATAATCTATGTTACGCGGACACTTCAAAAATCCGGCTGTATCCGTGTTGGACACGACGCTCCTCGGACCCTACTCGGACACGTGTCCGACACACCACGTGGCGTGTCAAATATTTTATATTAAAAATCGTCATGACACTTCTCAGACACGTGCATTGGGCTTGTTAGCGCAATTATTGTACTATTTCATCATGCTCATATTTTAGAGACTAATTCGTCTCACTTTTCTATTCCAGTAATTGTGGGACTACACATTTAAAGTGAATTTTGATTATCTTGTATGCACGTATAAAAACATAACTTCAAATGTTATATATATTACATCAATTATAAAAAATTACGTATAATTTTCTAATTATAAGATAAAAATATTATGTATAATCCTTTCAAATAAAATAAAATTAACATAAATTATATATATAATAATTAAATTATATATTTTATTCATAAAAATAATATTATAATATATATAAAACATGTCGTGTCCTCTATTTTTTTTTATGACTGTCGTGTCGCCGTATCTGTGTCGTGTCTGACACGACACCTGTGGCTGTGCAACATAGCTCACAATCAAGGTTTATATCACTTTTATTCAAATTATTGAAGAAAGCAGCAGAGCAAGATAGACAATCACATATTCTGGGTCACAAATTAGCAGAGATTAAAAAATTCATACAGACCAAAATTTTCAACCAAGAATTATGAAATTTTAACTGAAATGCAATCACACAATCTAGAAAATACAGTTAAAGTTTTAGAGAAAATTACTGAACATTTTGGGAGAAACAATTAAAACTCAGACATCAGTTCCAGAATCACACAAATAGACCAACTGTTGAGATTTGAGTGATATTTTAAAATCTAAGACTTGTATGAGATAATTAAAATTCAATTTCAAATTCTACACTAAAATAAAATTCAAAAAAGACTATTTATGATATATTTTTATTTTTTTTAGTAATTCAGACAAACATCAACAAAGAAATAGGAACTAAAAAATAAAACTGCATTGGCTATTGTAAGAGACGATCAATCAATTATTAATAACATTATTTCTTGAATTGAGTAGTGTTCCTTTCATATCGTCTTATCTTATTTCTCTTTCGCTTCCGTCCACTATCATTTGGTATCATAGCTTTGGTTCAATGGCCGCTGCTCATCAACGAAGAGATCGTCAGACCGCCTCCGTCGCCCAACCGGTTCCAGAAGCCGAAGCAACATATCGCATAATCAAAATGATTCGAAGATAGATGCAACAACTCAATGTGCGTCTTGTGTTAATAGAGTCTGCTGATCGAAGCCGAGAACATCGACCGAGGCAAGATATGCCAAGAAGCACCACTAACAGACACCGCGGATACTAATCGAGGCACGGTATGCGAGAGAAGCACCACTGATCGAAGTCACGACCGCTGATAGAGACACGAATCTTTCTGTGATCATCAACCCCTTTTGTAACCAACAACCTGCCATTTCCAATTGATGAGTTCTCTTCTCCACCCCACCACCATCAGAGAGAGCGCTACCATATATTGTTTGATCTAAAAATATACTTTCTCGTCTTTGAAGAACACGTCACCATAAATTGTCTCAATTCGGGTATATTGCCTATTGGAGGAAACCTCATGAAAGAGATGAAGAATTTTGACGCTACAGTGATTTATGATTATTATACAGAAGATATCATTACAGGTGAAAAACCCATGGAGGAGATGATGAGTTTTGACGCCCCAACGATTTATGATAATTATCCAGAAGATACTGATAAAGATTCCCGAAAGTTATTGGTGACACAATGTCCTCTAACGTCTTTCACTCCCATTGTACTTCTCATGGTAAGATACGCCAATTTTTTTTATTAATAATAGCAGTTGTGAAAATGTTGTTTCAACTATTACTATTGATAAATTACTTCTAGAAGTCGAGAAACACCTTGAATTTTACAAATCATCATGGATTCAAAATAGAAACTCTCTTAAAATAAGAACAATGTATTTAATGAGTTTTTCTATTGGGCTTGGCAATATGATCGTAAAGTTGTCCAAAATGATTTTACAAATATCTATGCTTTTGATAATGACGAGAAAAAATAATTTCCTGACCTTTAAAATTTGGAGACCTAGTTGAACCAGTTGTTGTAGAGAAGAACTTGTTTGTCCCCAAAACCCTACTTCATGAAGGATTTGAGGAATCCAAGGTAGTAAAATGGATTGTCCCAGAAAATCGAGAAGTACTTGAAGATCTCCAAGGCTTCATCCTAGATGAAATATCTCTCAGACTTCAAATTATTAAGGATGCGGAGTGGTATGTCTCCAGATATCGAATTCTGCGGTATAATACGAGTCACTATAGGAATAATAAGAGACATCGTCAGTGAGTTATTTCAAAGAAGGAGATTTAGTGTGGTTAGATCTCAGGAAGGATCACTTTACATCGAGCTGACGTCGAAAGATCAAATCTCATGAGGACATTCCTTTCAAGGTTTTTGAACGCATCAGTGGCAATGCTTATAAGATTGAGCTTCCCGGATATTATGGAGTTCCGAAATTTTTTGATGTTAAAGATCTCACTCCATACTATGAAGATAAAGAAATAAACTTGGGACGAGTTTACACGCAGCTAAAGCGTATGAAGGCATTCAACCTTTCATAATTGCAAATTAAGAAAAAATATTTCTTGGTTAGGAGCTTCCTTGGAAAGGAGATTTATTATTACCATGTATTTCTATTTCCAATTTTATATTTTGTATTAGGCAGTACTTTATGGTAAGTTTAGAAATAAGAAAAATGTTTCTTAGACAATCACTTATGTCTCGCCTATGTAAATGGTTCATCGACTATTGTAAGAAACAATCAATCAATTATTAATAAAGTTATTTTTTAAGTTGAGTAATTCTCCTCTTGTTTTGTATCTTGTCTTATTGTTCTTTCAATTATTAGCTTCCATCCGCTATCAAATGAAGTCGACAACCCCAACTCCTTAACTAAATTTTCATAACCATAATGCATGATTTGTGGCTTAAAGCATGCCACGAATTATGCTTCCATTGTAAATGAAATAGCAATAGTTTGCTTAGTATTTTTTCCTGAAATTGCCCCTTCTTATAAAAGGAACAAGCAACCAAAAGTAAACTTTCTGCTGTCAATGCATCCACCAAGATTTGAAACTTGGTATCTAATCACTTCAAGCTGATTAAATTTCTTGTACCTAAGAATATAGTCCTTTCTTCCTTGCATGAGACTAAATTTATGTCCTTTCTGAATGGAAACAACTCCAGCAGCGCATTTATCCATATTAAAATTTTCTAAGATCTTTTCCTTATAGGCTTTCTGAGACAATCCTAAAAGTTCTTGTGACCTACACGAAACATTTCAATTCCTATCATATGATGCCTCTCCTATCTTTCATTTCAAAATTCTTAGAGAGGAAATCTCTAGTCTAACGTAATATACTCAAGTCATTAGTAGCTGGTAATATATCATCAACATATAGAACTAAAAATATAAATTTACTCCCACTGATCTTTCGATATATACATCTGCCAACAATATTTTCTTCAAATCTGAAAGATGTTACAGTATCGTTAAACTTAATATGCCATTATCGGAAGCCTATTTAAGTCCATATATTAAGCTGTTAAGTTTACAAACCATATGACCTTTTTTTCAATTGAGAAACCCTCGGGTTTATCCATATATACTTCCTCCTCAAGATCCCCATTAAAAAGGTTACTTTCACAATCATTTCGTGTAGACGAAGGCCATTATAATTCTTAGTGAGTCTTTCTTAGAGACGGGTGAAAAGTTTCCTTGTAATCAATGTCATCCTTGATAGTATAGCCCTTGGCTATAAGTCTAGCCTTATATCGTTCGATATTGCCATTTGAATCACGCTTAGTCTTATAGACTCATTTAGAACCAACTCGTTTACAATTATTTGGAAACTCAACGAGATTCGATTCGTCGTTTTGTTTCATGGGTTTCAACTCATCTTTCATGGTACTAATCCATTTGTTAGACCCAACATTTTTTATAGCTTGTGAAAACGTAACGAGATCTTTATTGATTCCTAGATCACATTCTTGCAAATAAACTACTAATCATATGGAATAGAGGACATTGTCCCGTTTCGTTATGTTTCCCATAATATTCACCAACTCTATCATATCTTATGATTTTAACTCTTTATCTAATTGCCTTTGAACTTCGTTAATATATTTCCCAAGAACATCAACTGCTTGAGACTTGTCCTTGAGCAAATAGACATGACCATAATGCGGCCAATCATCAATAAAAGTGATAGAAGATTTTTCTCCAACAAAAGATGGAACATCAAATGGTCTACATATATCAATGTATATAATTCAAGAAGCTGGGAGCTTATTATGGTCCCTTTCGTTTTATGTTTTGTTTGGTTTGCTTTCTCATATACCAAGGTCACTAAAATCTAAATTTGGAAGGATTTTATTTTTACTAATATTTTCATTCTTTCTTTGGAGATATGACCTAAACGTATATGCCATAAAAAGCCGAATTTTCATTTTGTGTGCTACATTTATTTCCAATAATATGATAAACAGTAAGTAGGGATTCATAAGACTATTATCAATGTTCAATTTGTATAATCCATCACAAAGAATACCATAAACAATTAAAGAAGCTCTTAAACAAACTAAAATTTCCATGTCCAAACTTAAAAGAAAATCCAGAAACATGTTTTGAAAGCGAAACCAAATTCATAGAAACAGAAGGTACATGACGAGTGTGAAACATATCTATGCGATTCTTAGTATCCAGAATCAATTGATAAGACCCTATGCCTTCAATAGCCTTCATATGATTTCCCATGAACAAAAAGTCATAATTTGGTTTATGCTTTGAATTTTTTTTGATAAAATGATCCAGGTCATTGCCTGCAAGTTTAATTAAAGCAATAATAGTTGTAAGGTTTTATGATGCCATGAGAATTGGCATCATTTTACAAGTCAACAAACTAAAATAATATTACAAAATTTCAATTAAACATATTAACCTACTACATGGATCTAATGACCTAAGAAAATATAGTAAAGATCTTCTATCTGTTGTGACCATCAGATTCTCAACCATATGCTTTTTTCCAATCGCTCAAGTCGGCATGAGTTGCATTGAGCACCATTAATTGTGTGCCTATTTTATCTGAAAATGTTGTTGCACACCGTTCCTTCCATATATTATACATAGCCGGAACAGCCGTAGTTTTAAATTGATTTTTTCCCGGTTCCATCAGGAGGTCCCTTCCATCAGATGGGTCAATATCCAGCTGCCACATGATGGAGGCAGCAAAGCCACAGTCTTGAAAGAGACGTGTTGCCATTTTCTCATTTTTCATACACATAAGACAGATGTTTGGCAGTATACATCCTCTTTTACTTAGTTGGTCGAGGGTTGGAAGGATATTTCTAATAAAACTCCAGATGAAAAGCTTTATCTTTGGTGGTACCTTAAGCCTCCACAAATGCTGGTATTGGATCTTACATTTGGGAATAGAAGCCATAATGGAATATAGTGAAGAGGTTGAGAATTCTGCTGAGTTATTTAATGCCCATCGCAAGGTTTGTGGCTGACTTGAATTGTGATTTTGTAACCAGGCATCCCAAATATTAATTAGTTCATTCAGTTCCATTGTGGCAGCAACAGATAGAGGTAAGTGAAATAATTCAGTCCAATCTTGGAGTTCACAAGCTGCTTGTATAGAGATGTAAGGTCTTTGAGCAATAAAAGATAAATTGGGAACAAATATTTCAGCCTTGAGCCAATCCAATTATGTTCCCAAAATAGTGTATCTTCTCTATTTTGCTCTGAGTAAACAACAAAAATGTTGAACATGTTCATTACCCCATGTATATCTCTCATTAGGGTGGATACTCTCTCATTTCCTAAGATGGTGGGTATTAGCTATGAATTAAAATCTGCCTTGCAAAGGTGGCCCACATTCCTTGATCTTCTCCATGATTCCATGCCCATTTAGCAAGAAGAGATAGATTGAATTGTTCTAACTTTTTAATGTCTAGACCTTTATTTTCTTTTGTTGAGCAAATTGCCTTCCAATTTAGAAAAGCTAATTTCTTCTGAGGGAGTGCAGTCAACACTGAATTAATGAGGACAGTTCTCCCTGCCATTGAAATCAATTTTCCTTGCCAGATTGTGAGTCTTTTTTCAATTCTTTCCAGTAAAGGTGCAAAATTATCCTTATTGAGTTTGTTATGTGACAATGGCAACCCTAGACAGGAGAATGTGCCTGTTTCAATGGAATAGTTTAGAATCTGAGCAAACTGATTTGTCTCATGTTCTTCTAGGTTATAACATCTAATGAATGATTTATTAGGGTTTATCTTGAGGCCTGATGCTGCAGATATTTTTCGAAGTATCTCATCTGCCAGTATCACATTAGGCATGTTAGGTGTGAGGAAGAAGAGCAGATCATCTACATACATCAGGCAAGGTATTATCTGGGTTGTTGGTGTCTGTAATATTCCTTCAGCTTTTAAGTTAAGAAATACAGCTGAGAAGGCATCGACTGCCAAGTTGACAAGACAAGGAGATATATGATCTCCCTGTCTAACTCCTGACTTGAGCCTAATTTTCTTGCCCGGTATCCCATTGATAAGTACCTTTGCCTGTCCCGGGAGAATTGATGAGTTAATGATGTTTATCTCTTGCTGACTGTAACCCTTTGCCATCATTCCCTTTTAAAGAAATTTCCAAGATATTGAGTCAAATGCTTTAAAAAATGATGATTAAAACTTCAAAATATATGATCTTTGGCATGTCTGACTAGTCTTTGATTAGGGATTGACATTTGTGAAAGAATTACTTGAAATGTTGCTCTTGTTTGAACCAATTTTGCTGATGTATTGTGTTTGTTCATAAAACACTACTGTACTGAAATTTTCTGATTTGAATGACTTGGCTTAGTTAATGAGATCAATAAGAGCTATAATTACATGTATGGAAAGACTTCAAGACTTCAAGAAAAGAGCCGGAGTTCTTCGCACACAATCTTCAGAATATGGCTTTGGATCTTCGCACACATAATGAAGAGTTCATTGAAGATTACAGCTACAATAAGATCTAGGACGCCTTATATGCCATTAGCAGGAATCCTTCTCTGTGACTGAAGAAAATTATCTCATGAGCTAAGGCATAGTTATCTAAAATACTTCTACCTTGAATAAAAGCTGACTGTGAATTGTTGGCCAACTGAGCAATATCATTTTTCATCCTTGAAGCAAAGATTTTTGAT
Organism: Juncus effusus; assembly: GCA_027726005.1. Classification (NCBI taxonomy): domain Eukaryota; kingdom Viridiplantae; phylum Streptophyta; class Magnoliopsida; order Poales; family Juncaceae; genus Juncus; species Juncus effusus. Next base: position 4,482,454 of record CM050892.1, read on the forward strand.
AAAATTCTTTGCACAGAATGTCTAAGACTAATTGGTTTGAAGTTTGTCATTTCGATTGGGATTTTGGATTTTGGAATAAGAGTGATGAAGGAGGTAGCTAGTGGTCCAAGATTGAATTTGAGACAATTCCATTTAGCACAGCCATTAAGTCCGGTATTAAAGTATATTTGTGTGCTTGGAAAAATTCTCCGGTGAATCCATCCGGTCCCGGAGATTTGTTTGGAGGCCAGGATTGAATAGTTTGAATTATTTCATCAGTATGAATTGGATCATCAAGTCTGGATTGCCTTGTAACAATGTGAACAAGATGAGTTGAAAGTTGATTTCTGTGTCTATGTCTTGTTCTGTTCCAATCAGGCTCTTATAGTAGTCAAACACAATTCTGGCTATGTGGTTCCTATCCATAGTCATAATATCATTGATCTTGAGTGTATGAATAAAATTATTTATCTTTCTGTTGGATGTGCTATGGATTGAAATATAGTAGTATTCTGGTCTCCATCTTTAATCCATCTCGCCTTAGCTCTTTGCTTCCACTTGATAGTGTCAATGTCGCATAGTTAAGTCAACCTTACTTTAATCCATCTTCTCAGAATAATTTCCACCATATTTAGCTGTTTTTGTTCCTCGGCCTTATCAACATATTTTATGATAGCTGAGCAATCATCAAATTGCTTTCTGAAGTTTGATAATCTAAGTGCTGCCCATTCCTTTATGTTTGCTGATACTTGAGTGAATTTATCATGGAGTTGCTGGCGATTAGCCGCCGGATGATTTATCCAGTTATCTTGAATCAATTTGTTTAGGCTTTGGTGTCTGGTCTAAAGTTGTTCTAATAGCTATATGTTGGGAGGAATTGGGATAGGTCTGCATCCACGAATGAGAGACCAAAAATTTGTCTAATTTTGCAAGCGAAAGCTGCTCTCTATTATTTGTCCAGGTGTACTGTCTTCCAATAAGATTGAGATCAATAAGTTCAAGGTCACTGATTGTGTCTCTGAAAGCAGCGGCGAAATCATCATTGTGGTCAGACCCATTTCTTTCCATGTTGGATGTTATAATGTTAAAGTCTCCAAAAATAACTCATGGGCATTCCATCATATCTTTGATTTGGATAATTTCATCCAAGAAGGTCAAAAAGTCTATCAGGTGTTGGGAGTCCATACACAATTGTTGCTCCGAATACGAATCCATCTTTTCTATTTTAGAAAGCTGAAATTGAGAAAGTTCTCTTTTGAGGCAGTGAGATTAATTCAATTGAATTGTCATTCCAGGCCATAAGTATTCCTCCTGCTGTCTCTTGGACATGAATGTAATCAAATTTAGAGAATTTCTCTCAAGATACTTGGATTAATGTTGGATAGCTTCGTCTCCTGCAAGCCAATGAGTGCAGCGTTCTGCAAGGAGATAGATTTATTGACAGTGTTTCATTTCGTGGAGGAGTTCAGACCACGCACATTCCAGGAGAGAAGATTGAAAAGAGGTTTAGTCATGGGAAAAGTTGTGAGACTGCAGATTAAGTGTTTGAGAAGTGGTTCGATAGAAGGAATGGCGAAAAGTTGCCGATAGGCCCTTAGAAGTATAAAATTTAGAGAACACACTTAAAATAAACTTGCAAGCCACCGATCTTATAAAATATATCGAAATACATAGGATATCTTTTCTAGAAAAGATAACATATCCTCTACAAAGCCCATCTGAAATGGCTGAAAGAAAAAAAAAAACACCTCTTCCCTTCCACATCCCCCGTCCCCCCCCCCCCCCCCCCCCCCCCCCGGTGGCCCAAAGGCCCCAAGGCCGACCAGCCTAAGACCCCTAAATACCCACAAAAGACAGCCCAAGTCCCCAACCCAACACAATCATCATTAAAGAACATAAACATAAATCTAAGTGGCCTCCACATCCCCCTTAACCCGATTAGGCTGCCTGACCAACAGCCCCCTCTTCGACCAGGCGAAGGTGCGACATTGCCAGGTCTTTATCAAACTGGGTTTTATCCGCTCCGCATTCTTGAATCATCCAGGCAGCCTCATTTTATCCGATATCGTCTTCTATTTCTCTTCTAACCATGAAATAGTTCTTCACCTTCTCCCTGGTCCCCTTCCTATTCCCTTGTCCTCGCTTCTTCCCTTTTGTAATTCCAGTGTCGAAGAGACTCGATTTGCTGAATTGCGTGTCATGCGCCTTTTGGATAGGATATTGATAAGTCTTGGACTGCTTGTTGAGGATTCTGATACTCCGATAACGTGGTTGTTGTTCATCAGAGGTCCGGAGGAGGTTATTTATATTTTATAGTTCGTTGGCGAAGTGTGTTTCATTATGGGCCTCCAACTCATTATTGACAGCCCATCCGTCATTTGTTCCGCAATTCCAGCTTTTCAGATTCATGATTTCCAATGCCGTTTCCTGAATGTCAAATTCCTCTTGTTGGATCTGGGTTTCTAATTTGTCATAGTCTCTTTCCAACGGCACAATGGAAAAGACTGGTGTACCATTGAGTGTAATCATACCTTTGACTTGATCCCCACAATCAGAAAAACTGACCTTACAAACTGTATTTTCTGCTAGGACAATGGAGGTATCCAGTTGTAGTTTTCTATTCCCTTTAAGAATGAATTTAATTCTTTTCATGAGATCATCCAGTCCCTCTGCACTGGAGGCATTCGTTGATATGGGTAAATTATTTTGCTTCCTCATGCTAACCATGTCCTCCAGTTCGGTTCTTGACTGGATATCTCCAGTTGAGTCCATCTTCTGAAACTAAGCTTCCATGACCATGGCTGACTGTTTGACGACCCAAATCTTCTTGATGGCCTTCTTTTTCTCAGCCCACACGAGCTTTTTGTTAAGAGCTTCCTCTCTCTGACCCCATTTAAGCAGTCTCCTTTGCCGATTTGCCCCCTCCGTGACCCCTTCTTGTCCGCCCTGATTTTCATTCATATTTTTCATATCCCTATTCTCCTGCTCATTTTCTGAACCAACCGTCTCCCTCCATTCTCATCCAAAGTTCCTTGATGAGCTCTGGGAGCTCCCCCTAATCCACCTCCTGGCTGAAAATGATACTTGTCCCCCCTAACCTATCCCTCCATCCTTTAAGGTAAACCCTAACCTCCTTGGCGAAATCCTCATATCTGAGAGAAATGAACTCGGGGATGTTGGTGGGTCGATTGCAGTCAATTGAGCAACGTATAAAACGGTAGTCTCCTAGCGGTGGGAATAATGAGTAGACAGCGTGAAGAATCCCAAAGCCGGAGACCATTTTATCTATGTCGTTCCTGTTCCACATGTGGTGGAATGGCCATGCCAGACGGATGTAACATCTGAACCTGAGAGAGCGCCTCTACACCGCTCAGTTCTTAGTACATGGCTCGAAGAAGATAACCGTATTTTCGTCGAGCTGATAGTTTTCAGGTATAGCGATGTAGTCGCGCATCTCCGTGGACTTACAGATCAAGAGGAAGTCTGCCGGTTGGCCACAACGTCTGATTTGGTAGTCCTCCTCCGTCCCTCCATATGCCTGAATGAGAGAAGTCCGAATATCATCCATCATTGTGGGTTTCCTTGAACCAGAGACGACGGTAACATAGGCGGCTTTCTGAAGAAAGAGTGGTAGTGTGGCAAAGGTCCGTTGTCGGGGATGAAAGTAGTAACCGATTGAGGTCTAAACTCCCTCAATCGATCAGTCGGCATTCTTCTTTTTTTGTTTTTTGCTCTGTAGTTTTTTTTTTTGTTGGAGATGAATTTTGTTGATTTGACTGAATAGGATCAAGAGGTCTTTTATAAGCATTTGGTGGACAACCAGAGTTAAAGGGGTTATTAAGATTTCTTGTCTGAATTAAATGAAACCTTAAATCCTCTTCTCTGAGCCGGTGAGTGGGATTATTGAAATTTCTAGTCTAAATTAAATGAAGCCTTAAATCCCCTTCTCCGAGTTGCTGAATAGATTCTGGTTTGGATTTAGATGTACATGAAGCTCTCAAGTGCCCTATTCCTTTGTATTTAATACATCTGAGTGGTTCTCTGTACTGAGATCTCAGATGATCTATTGAGAGACATCTGAAACATTTTCTAAATCCCTTGCTAGATCTGAAATCCAGATTATCAGTTGAGATGTTAGATCGTTGCTTGAATGAACAGTAGCTGGTGGATTTATATCTTGAAATCGCGGCACTCTTCCTCTGAATTGAAGTCCATCCATCAGAGGAAGTGATAAATTCTCTTCTTCGCTTAACTGTGCAGCGAAGAATAGTTTTGTCGTATGAGTAATTTCGCGAATCTCTCGTCGGATCTGAGATACTGAAGGCATTTAGTGGCCTCTTACCTATAACGTTGCCCTGTCTTTTCAAAATTGCCGTTGGAGTCGCCTTTGAGATCGCCTCTGAATTATGGGGAAACCCTGCATTACATTAGGAATATGAGATTTCGCACCAGAATAAAACCATCAAGTATTATGAGGAACTTCAACTAATTGTATTCCAAACATACAAAGCATTAGCTTTACCTTTCTTTTCGAACCAAGTCTTGAGTTTCAGGCAGTCTTCCCGATAGTGCCCTTATTTACCACAAAAATGACATTAATTTGCCTTTCGTTCATTCCTATTCGCCTGTGAAGCAGGCACATACTGTGAAGCATTAGCAGACTACTTAATTTTTTTGAACTTGTTGGTCTGCTTTTTAAATTCTTTACCCGCTCCTTGACCTACAAGATTAACAGAATGTCTCTGTTGTATCTTTAGTCTCGCGTCTTACCTTAATAGAATGCTAGACTATTCACTAACATTACACTTATCCTTAATAGAATTTTAGTTAATTAGCAATGGTCCATACACATGAGGCAACGAGTTAAGAATGAGTTATACTAAGAAAGAGTCCTTAACTATCATTTCTAAGGTCTTTAATCTTGCTACAAGATTAGTCATCTCAATGATATGATCATGCATACTTCGCGACCCTGTAAACTTCATAGTCGTGAGTGCTGCCATCAAAGTGCCACCGAGTGACTTCTTCCTTAGCACTCTCGGTTTGCGGAATAGTACTCTTAATGTTCTCGGCAATAGCCATTCGCATAAACATTAAGCTTAACCTGTTTGACTTTGTGCATGTTTTATGGTGTAACTTTTTCACCTCACTGCTTGCATCCTTCAGAATAGCAGGAGGCACTTCTTCCAATAATGCCAAGTCAAGATTCATTACACCTAAGTGAAAATTGACTTGTTCACGGCATTCAGAAAAGTTCAATCCATTGAACACGTTGACATAGAAAGCATGTGAATAAAATGAAACAACTAAAAACGTGAATAATTAATTATACATTCAGGTAAAATATCATCAGTGTATATTATAATTCTCCTTCGGGAATAAATTATAATATAATATCATTGATTTAATGCCTTGTATTTTATTGGATAATTAATATTTTTGTGCTAAATATGTATGTTATCTTTGAATATACAAACATAACAAATCAAAATAATAATTTCCCATTATGTTTCTAATAGTAGAATGATAAGTTCGGATGAGAAGTGAATGGCATTTATCCATTTATTTCTAATATTATGCATTTCATTTTATATTATAGAAAAATGAGTATTTTGTACATGATATGGACACATCATCATTCTAGTTGGGTGTAATGTGTATATTTATATACATTTTTAAGATTTTTATCAAGTAAATTCATTCTTAAATTACATAAAATGTATGAAAATGACTTGAATCATAAAATTTATTTTTAAACTCCTTATTATATTTATGTGTGATTTTTCAGTTAAAAAGACCAAAAAAAGAAGAATTGAATGATTTAGATGAAAAGTCAACTCCAAAAGAGAACCAAAATGCAAATATTTGGGCCAAGGATAGACAAACTCTCCACAAATCTCCATGAAAATCCTATACATACTTTGCCAACCTCCTACAACCCTTTAGCAAGCAATCATCCAAGTCAAACCACAAGAAATCCAAAAAAACCAAAAGTCAAACCCTAAAATACTTTTTTGACCACAGTCAACTGTCCATAAATGGGTCAAGTTATATGTCAAAATGAAATCTCGACGAGACGAATCCATTGGTGCCATCCTATCCATGAGAAACATTAAAAACTGCCATAATCAGCTGGTCAAACCTAGGTTGACTTGGTCAATGTTAACGCTCACTTTGACAAGTCAATTATCGCTCGAAAAATTGTGAAAAATTCAAGTGCTCAGAATTGAGTGTGCTTAACGTCATTCAACTTGTAAGGTCCACCAGAGCCAGATCACCATCGATCACCAGGAAATAAATAAAAAGAAACTAATCCAGCCATGACCATGAACTGAAAATGATATGCGAGCTACCATTTCCTCTACATAGCTCCACTCTTCACCAAACCAACGCCATCGGCTCCCTCACTCTCTTCCCTTTCTTTTCATGTGAAAAACTCATCAAATGATGGAGAATTGAGAGAGATAATCGAGTTTTTCAAGGTACTCGACGAAATGCTCAACTGAAAATTCAAATTCTGAAGATCTAAGGGTCAAAATTTTGATGAATTGAACCTGTTTCGGGTTCCGATCGACCTTAGCCAAATTTTCTCGAACAAGGGCAAGGTTTTTCACTTCGTAGAGCTTCAAAAAGATGGTATAAAGGATTTTGAGGTATTAATTTGATCGAAAAACAAATCGAAGGTGTAGTTTGATTCACGACTTGTTGTTTTTTCGAGTTTTTCACCAACAGTTGGATAATTGCAAAATTCAGGCGACAGAAGTAGTTTTGAGAGTTAAGATTCAATAGAGAGTGTCATGGTTAAGTTGGGTAATAGCCTATGTGTTGGTTTGAGTTTTTGTTGAGCGAGTGGCGAGCTCGAGCTCAACTTCTCTTGACAGGTCATTAATGGCAATGAGTTGAAGCTGAGGGTGAATTTTGAGCTTAAACTCGATGATCGCTTAATGATTTTCGATGATTCAACTTCTCACAGCTTCGTGAGAACAAGAGGAAGGTCCCTGAAGTTAGAAACAGTGATTAAGTGCAAAGGTGAATATAGCTTGAACTCGAGTTTCTAAAACTGGTCAAAAATGGCGTAAGATGAAGCTGAAGTTTGTTTTTGAGCTCAAACTCGATGAATTCTCAATATTTTAGAGTCCATTCAAGGTTCGTTTCAGAGGCATTGAAGAAGACCTTTGGATTGAGATATGGAGTTGTTGAATGAATGAAGGGAGGAGATGAGAAACAATTATGTTCAAAACTCACTTGTGCGCCACAAATTCAGGTTTGAACTAAATTTAAAATGCAACCACGCAGTACGGCAGCTTGTTTGAGAATCGTCTATGCAGAGACATGCCACAAAGGATCCACTCTAACGAAAATTGAATATGCGAGATTCCCTCTCACCAACGCAAAGAAACCTCCTAAGTCCCGTTTCAACAGATGCTCTCAGTCCATTACCTCTCCAACGATTCATGAAAAATAGAAGACTCTCTTCATCCTTTTCTTTCGATATGAGAAATCCATTTTTACGCCAAAATAGAGAGAGTAAAAAAGCAATTAAAACTCGATAAAAATGGAAAATTAATGGACTAAAAATTCGTGTGTGTGTCCTAATCACTGTTAGAAAAAAAAGAAATTGAGAAGAAGAAGAATATAAAATTTCTCTTATTTAATTATTTTCTTTATTATAATTTTTTTATTATTTTCTCCTTATTACAAATTCTAGGAGGGCATGCTTCTATATAAGAGTGCCTACACCCATTCACACACATACACACACATTCACACACAAACACACCCTTTCACACACATACATCCCTTTCACACACACATAACTCCTCACATAACTACTCATACATTTTTACATAACTACACACATCTTTTGACAAATAACTACATATAACTACTAATTAATATTAAGTTTACTATTTTCAACATCCCCCCTTAAACTTAATATTATCTTCCGTCTCGTTATTGTATCTCGTCATACGCCAACTTTGAACTTCTTGTAAGTCTTCCTCAAATGACGATGTTTTATCCGAATATTTACTCTTCGTTGTAGCGATGAAATATCTCATCTCAACACTTCAATAAGATACTCCTCATTAACTCTTCTTCGTAGCGGATCACTACTTCAACTTGTGCACACAGAATACAAGTTACATCGTTTATCGACTCCTCTTAACAACCCATGTCATGGCGTTTATGGTTGCTTGGTCGATACTTCTTAATGTCATGGTTGATCTAAATTTGCTGCCCTCACTTTCGGAGTTTACGTTACTCCTCCTTGGCACATAGCCATACTTCTAATCCGAGACAATTCTCAAGGATTAAACTCTCCCATAACTGGGGACTCTCATCACCGTCGACATCGTCGGTCGAATGGGAGAACACATCTTTCCCATGTCGGGAATACCAGCAGAATCTCAACCATGCAAAACTTTACAATATCCGCTACTTCACGAGTCTCTTCTCAAATACGTAGTTTTCTTTCTTAACTATGATTTTATAATTGTGCCATCTCATAGTTTCTCCCGCAAACCTATGAAAGACATCAACGCACAACACTGACGCTACAGTTGAGCCACCAGTAAAAATCATCAAATTTTGGATGATCTTCTAATCATGTACAATATTTCCACTATACTCAACTTGGATTTATTGAGATTCTTCACTTCTTTTCATCATCTTTTATGATCGCAACTATCGCACAATCGTATCATATTCTTTGGCGTTGACTTCTCATCTTCTCAACGGACATTAATATCTTCTTTTGAAATGTTTCATCCAACATCTCTTCATTTTATATTTTTCTTTCTTCATGGGTCTTCAACAATCCCATCAACTTATAGACCGACAATTCGTCTAATTTTGAATTTCTCTATCTCTCTAATCAAGTTACAAAGATCCAAAAAAAAGACATCTCCGACCCCTTCGCCTCTCTTCACTCAAAAATGGCATCCGTCCAACACATCTCTACTCGCACCTTTTCACGATGCCTCCGCTCATGTCGTCTCTATTCGATAAGTCTCTTCGGTGACGATTATGAATACAATGGACTAGTGACGATGCCCGCCGTAAATGCGTCAGATACATCCTTCTGCGTCAAGTCTCTTCTTCTCTCCATTTCGTGCAACTCATATCCAATCTTATGAGATTTGTACGAATCGTATCACTGCAAACCCTTTCTTTTTCTTCTTCTTCTTCTTCATCTTTGCAATCTTAATCTCTAAGATCGAACCCAAACGCTCTGATACCATTTGTTAGAAAGAATGAAATTGGGAAGAGGAAGAAGAACACAAATTTTCTCTCTTTTCTCTTTTTTATTATCTTCTCATTATTTTCTCCTTATTACAAATAACACACAAGGCACCCTTATATAGAGACATGCCCTCCTAAAATCTTATCTTCTAGATACACCCATTCACACACATACACACACATTCACACACAAACACACCCTTTCAGACACATACATCACTTTCACACACACACCTCCTCACATAACTACACACACCTTTTCACATAACTACACACACCTTTTGACAAATAACTACATATAACTACTAATTAATATTAAGTTTACTCTTTTCAACAATCACCTCCAAGAGTGATCATGTGGTGAGAAAATGCTCCGGATCACAGTCCATTTCCTGCTCCATCTCCAAACAAAGAATTGAGCTCAAGGGATCATTTCTATATAAAAGCTTCTCAAAAACCCTAATTCCAACACACATTGATTCCATTCTTCATCCCTCTTTCATCCCTATTCATCCCCAACAGTGTTTAGAGAGAATTTGAGAGAAAAGGACTATAGAAGGCTGCTGGAGCAGAAAATAGGTTGAAGGTTCATGGAGCTCCAGATCAACTCTATAGAGGCCCTAGCTTGTGCCTCTAATTTTGGTTTGCCTTATTTTGCTTTCTTTTACTTAGTTTTTCCCTGTTGGTCCATATTTAGTTTAGTTTGTAAAAAAGGAATAAAATAAACTCAAACCTTATTTTTATTTGTGATTTTGAGTAGTTAGTAGATAGGGATTGGTGTTTATGAGTTTGTGGCAGGAAATCTTGTGTTTAAAATTCTCAATTTGATTGTACTGTGATGTTTAAATTTCATTGTTTTGTGTTTTTGATTGAAATATACTTGGCTGAGGTATTTTAATTAAAATTAGGCATAAAACTCGGTTATTAATGACGTGTTAATCATTAGAATGCTTGGCTGAAGTTCTTGTTTAACTAAATTTGGATTTGAGTTTTTGTGATATTTACTTGAAATGACTGTTTTGAGTTGAACTTGAACTTGATTCAATATGTTCAATGATTCTTAGCTTAGAATTGTTTAAACCTTACATTCAAACCTATTAAATTGTTTACTAAGTGATTAATGATTGTTTAAATTCACAAATTACCATTTAATACCTATTTTTGTCATAAAAAAGTGTCTTGTTTCATTTCCCTATTTTTCCTGCATTTTTTCTGTTATATCAATCTTGTTTTTCTATTTTGAGTCCCAATTAGTCCAAAAATATAAAAATTGAATTTTTCATGTTAAATTATAGGTTTTTAGATCAATTTTGTGAGATATGATCGTTTGAAATTTGTTATTTCTGAGTTTTTGTTTTTCAGTTTTTATTTTTTTGAATTTTTAAAAATATAAAAATAAAAAATCATAAATAGTTGAGAAAAGTCTATTTTTGCCCCCTCAACTATTGAACTAGTTCATTTTTGGTCCCTCAACTTTTTATTGGTCCAATTTTAGTCCCTCAATTATTCAATAAGTGCATTTTTGGTCCTTCCATCTGTTAAGTGCCTATGTGTCCGTTAAATTTGACACGTAAGCAGTGACGTGGCATTAGTAATGTGACAAATGTTTGAAAAAAATAAAAAAATTATTAATTCTCTTCTTTTCTTAAAATATTACTTTTATTAAAAAATGTATATTTTTTATGCATGTTTATTTGTCAAATAAAAATTAACACGTTATTGTATATGTGTTAAAAATATATGCCACATCATTGATTACGTGTCATATTTAACGGACACTTAAGCACTTAACGGATTGAAGGACCAAAAATCCACTTATTAAATAGTTGAGGGACTAAAATTACACCATAAAAAAGTTGAGGGACTAAAAATGAACTAATTCAATAATTGAGGGGGTAAAATTGGACTTTTCTCTAAATAGTTCTATCTAATATGTTTTCAAGTGTAGAATCTAAAACTGAATTTTAATGATACCATCCAAGTCTTATATTTTGAAATAGCACAATATTTCCGACTATCTATCTGAATTACTATGTATTTTTGAATTATTTCTCCTAATCTATTCAACAATATTTTTTGGAAATTTTATTGAGGTTTCTTGAGCATGTGATTGAATTTCTGTGAAAAGTTCATAAATTTGGGTTATTATTCTAGCATGTGCAATGTTTTGAATCCTCGTTACATTTCAGGACCAGTAAATTACGATTGTCTGAATTGAACTATTGTTTTCTTGATCCAATGGAATAAAAGTGATATAATCTTTGAATGTGACTGTCTAGATCTCACTTTCTAGTTTCCAACAACATAAAATTTGTTGTATTTGAGTTTTGTTTGGTCTAGTTTTGAGTTAAAATACGAAAATATGTCAAGGCTGTCAAATTTGAATAAAAACTGAATTTTAAATATAAATCTTAAGCTTTTGTAAATAAGACCCTAAAAACATAATAATTAATTGTGAACTTGTTTAACTTAGCCATTCTCTCTATGGATCGGCCCCTAAACTCAGATACCATATACAACTATTTGAAATAAATTAGATAATATAAATATTTTTATTAAATTGTGGCTTTGATAAAAGACACAAATCTCGCGATTTACATTAGGTCACCTTGATGACAACAAACTATATATAATATATGTTTTGTACAATTTTCTTAAACAAAATTTTAATTAAATCTGATAAATTCGACATTCATTAACAATATTTATGTAAAATATAAAACTAAAATTTTCTTTAAATCTTTTAGAAATATAAAAATGTAATTAGAGAAATTATTTGTTCAAAACAAAATGCTTTGATACCAATGTTATTTTTTTAGAACTTAAATGAAACAATTATATGATTGAATCTTGAACTTAATAAATTATCACTAGTATGTACCTTATGCAGAAGAAACAAATATATGCAACAACGTAGGTAGTTTTCTCTTTTTATGTGTAAATTTGTTTCTTTCTCTTGACCCTTTAGTTCTCTTTATGTTAAAGAGACTTCTTAGATGTAATTAGTTTTATGTATCTTTAATGGACATGGAGATGACATATTTATATATGTTTACAATTAATCCAATACGTCCATCAAATACCGAATCAATAAATCAAATTTATAGGTTCTAATAGTTTACACAATAAATTGAATAAACATTAATTTCACACAAGTTGATTTAATATACCGATTCTTTGTCTTTTATTTTCTTCAGGTTTATGCTAAATGATCATGTAAAAATCATTAGTCTAGCTATAATTAACAAAATAGAAATTCTACTATGGAATAACAAAATCGTATTATGATGTAGATATCTAAGAAATAGTTACTTCTACAAAGTAAAAAAGAATTTCTTTTTTTAGTGCAACTACTTGAGCCGGATGGAAGAATGAAAAAAAGCCCAAAAGAAAGCAAAAAAGAACATCACCTCCCGGACTTGAATGCGAGTAGGGAGGTACTAGTCAATTGCTCTATGGGTTCGCTAAATCCACTCACTTTCTCACTCGCTGTAACAGAAAAAAAAAAAAAACACCTATACTGAGATCGCCTAAAACAAGACGATAGCCAAAATGAATTACTAAATAGCGTATTCTAAAGACTTCTGTTCTGGTACCCGTCGTTGTCTCGGTTCTGGTACCGGAGGCTTTGGGGAAGTCAGAATAGGAGAGCACTCATCTTGGGATGGGCTTACTAATAAAAAGCTTGTTTGGGCAAACGATCTAATTCTCCGGAAAGAATCAGTTGAAATCCTCTAATAGTTTCTGTAAGATCAACATATTTTCTTTTGAGATTTTGAGAAGGTGATCAGGGGCCCTGAGACTCAGGAACTTCAGAAAATTGATTGGATACCAGGATTCACTTTACGCCTTGAATCTTTTTCTTGTTAGTGCACAGGTCCTTGAGAAATGGAGCTCCGCGAGGTTCGACAAATTAGACTTTTATTGCAACGAGAAGGGTAGTGGGGTACAATCAAGAGGGCCTGCATGTCGCATTCGCCTCGTATACTTGGAAAGGGGAGCTATCCGATGTCGATCTGCAGTATTAGTTTGAGAAAGTAGTTTTTCGAGGCTTTAGGTGGGCATTCTCTTTATCGTTGTAGGATTCCTATTCAAGATCACTACAGTTCCTTTGGGCAGGTCGACGCTACTCCCAGACAGACTCCCAATCATCCAATTCCGATTGGCATTTCAATTTCCCCATATGGGTCGGGTTTTCTAGGCATTTCTCTTTGAAAGAAAGCGGATTTTCCTTCTGGGTGAGTAACCCCAGGAAGAGGCAGAATGAGTCCCTTATCCGGTCAAGTTGTTGGGATTGCATTTGGAGTATTTAACTGAACAGCGGAAAGATTTGTGGTCTTACCAAAAGGTCTTATGTACTCCGAGTTGCACGACGTTTTAACAACTACTTAATTGAATGGTGAGACTGGGGATATGAGGCTTCGTTGCTTTGGCATTCGTTTGGTGGCTTTAGGGACAGACTGATTGCACCATTAAGGCACAGGACTTATTAATTAGAAGAAGGGGGTCGAGAGCCAGCTATTTAGTGGAGGTCGACGTCTACTAGTCAGTGAGAAAATGTAGTAGGTAAGCAGAGAAGCCAATTCGTAATCGAATTGTCCAAAATGCAAAAGATCCTTCTTATCACTCTTTTTTGCGAGAATGGAGTCGTCCCAAGCAGAAATATTTCAAGTACCGCCTGGGAAAAAAGCAACAGATATCGTATCTAGCAGTGGAAATATCATAGGATCGATCACTGATTTTGCCTAATGTCAAAATTTAATCAAATACAAAACCTATTTCTTGATGATAATACCGGTTCCACCGAATGCTCCGAGATATCGGCAAAGATCGTGTGAGTGTGCAGTTATGCTTCGGATGTTTCGCCGCCATAGAACAGATCGACTCAGTTCCCTTATTTTCCGGTGCACTCGCTTTATATCTCCGAGAGGTTATTTTTGGAGGAGAAACTATGCATTTTTGGGATCTTCGTGCTCCCCACATTCGTTAGCCGCAAAGCTAGAAACAGCAGCGAGGTTGGTCACTTTTGAAGGTATCTCTGTTGATCTTTTATCTCTTTGAATGGCTGGAAAAAAAAAAGAAATGTTCGACGAAGAAAAAGGAGAAGACAGTCACAAGTTGAAGATCTTCCGTCATAAACTGACATGACAATGATATTAAGTATTTTTCATATGACACTCTCTCCCTCTCTCTTTGTGCCTTTCTTCTTCAGCGAAAAAAAGAAAGGAAATTCTTCAAAAACCCCCTAACGTTTTTGGATATTATTAAAAAAAATCCATAACTTTTTGTGATTCCTTCAAAAAATCCCTATAAAGTAGTTTGAATTTTTTTTACCCCCTTATGGTGTTTAACTTTTCCATCCAATTGATTTTTTAATTGACCAAATGTCCTTATATAATTATTTTTATTTTTTATTTTATTCAATTAAAAATTATAAATAAATGAAAAATAATATTTTTCAACATAATATTTCATGATATTATTTTATTGTTATTTTATAATACTATTTTATGATATCAGTTCTTGGTGCATTAATTCATTTTATGATATATATTAAATAATATATATACTATTATATAAATTATAATTTTTTATTACATAAATTATTATTTTCTTCTTTATTATTTACATGATTTTTTCAAATTTTAGTTCTCATTTAATATTTATATTACATGTAAAATATACTTTTTATTTTAATTGAATAAAATTAAATATGAAAATAATTACATAACGGTGTTTGGCCATTAAAAAGTTTATTGGATGAAAAAGTTAAAATTAACCCCATAAGGGGCAAAAAGAAATTCAATTCACATTATAGGGAGATTTTGAAGAATTTGAAAAGTTAAGGAGTTTTTGATAAATTCTAGAAAATTTAGGGGGTTTTTGAAAAAATTTCCAAAAAGGAAAATGAGACATTCCTCCTACCTCCTTTATTCACTTCTTCTTCTTCTCTCTCTCTCTCTCTCTCTCTCTCTCTCTTCGAAGTGTTACAAAGAGATACGAAAGAATATAAAAAGCAAAAAATATATTTGATTTGATTAAATAGTTTATCTATTTTGATGTGATTTGCTTATAATTTAATTTCAATTTATAACTTGATTGAATTTTATTTGACTATAATGTTGGCAGGGTTCATAATACAAGTCACTGTTATTTAGCCTTTTCTTCAAGTTGAATCCACATTTCTAAAGTATATATTTTGTTTATGTTTAGTTTATGGTTCAATATTGTTTTTGTTGAGCGAAATTGATAGAGTTCAGTCAGGTTCCACTTTTCTATTCTATTAGATTGGGAAAAAAAAATATTTTTCTGTTGGGGAATCCATGTCCGTGTACGATACATGCGCAGTGGAACACAAGGATTCAACCCGCCCTAGGATTACCTTTAAGGAAATAAAAATATATATTACGTATTTAAAATTTATACCTCGAATAACAATAATCCGGGATAGAGAAACAGATGTAGGTCTGAAATGAAATTCCGTCTTGCAACCTGCTCCTTCCTCTTCTGAAGCGCGACTCCTCAAGCTTCTGAAGTGTGACGTCTCAAACTTCTTGCTCGACTAAGATGGTGCTTGATCGGCTAGATAAGTCTGGAAATACTTTTAGGAATTCCTTTAAAACTCTCTCTCTCCCCCTCTCCCTCTCTCTCTTTGACGGCTACCTCTAGGGCTTAGGATTGTGTATTAAACAGAGGAGGGGTACCCCTCTATTTATAGGTGAGAGAGAGGTTGAAATAATGGAAAGAACAGATAAGGAAACCTTTTCTACCGCCAAAGGTCCGTTCGAACAGAACTATGGTCCGTTCTACAGATCTCTATTTCCTTTTCGGTAGATTCTTAATCTGCTGGTTCGTTCGAACTGCGGACTGGTTCGTTCGAACTGCGGACTGGTCCGTTCGAACGTAGGCTAGTCCATTCCAACTGAGAACTGATCTGTTCCAACTGAGGAATTTCTGCCTTTATGAATTGCAGCATCTAATGCTTTATTTTTTCACCATTTTATACATGACATGTATATTTGTTTTAAGAGCATTTTCTTCCCGACTAGTCAGCGTTCTATATATGACTATGTAGGTTTCATTTAGCACTGGCATGATCTTCTAAAGATCATAAGTCATGAGTAACCTCTAGACTGATATCATGACTATCCATGTTAAATGAAATGAACAGCGTTAACTTACTTATCTGAATAGATAGTTACTTATTCTTTTTATTCTATGATATATGTCTTGATCACAAGGCATGGATCATGTCATCCTTGAGTTTGATCAATGTCTCTTTCCTGATCGAGAATTAGACTGAATAAATCAAAATAATATTAACAACTCCTTGTTAATCCATTTTGAGCGTGGCCATGCATTTACTTCAGTCCTAGTTCATCAGGGGATCCAGAGATATCTCTCTCATGAAGAGGGCAACAAATCCCATCTTGATCACTCACATTCCTCATCATGATTCAGCGCATACCTATTAATGACCCTAAGTGTTATCCAATTTGGAATAACGTAGGATCATATCAAAGTATGTAAACCTACATACAAGAACCCATTGTGACATCAAGTCATAAGAACAAGCACACTATTCATATGACATATACCATGTATATTCTTATAGTGTCGTCGGTCCAGTATGTGGTTTCTAACATGTACCTATATCCAGACTTGACATCTCCATATCCGTGATCAGCAGAATATGATCATCCAATATGTGAATATACTAGTGTAGATATGTAGCTTCTTACTTGAAGTGCGTTTATCTCTATAAACATCATACGTATTACTAGGGACGTTTTAGAATGTCATTTGTTAGTTCATAGTTCTACTATCAGAATCATGTATTCTGATGGCGTGAACCCGATGTGTCTTTTATGGTCGATTTAATATATGTGGTTATATTAATCATCCATACACTCATTCATATATGAAATGAATAAACATGTTTCTCAAAATCTAATTTTTAGTCCAACTCATTAGCCTAGGTCTCCCACTTGCACTAGGCCAACTTTACGGATCTCATAATCACAAGGCAACTTGACCTTCATATTCTACTAGCGGGAAAAGTATGCCTTTTAGATTATAGTAATTTACATTGCAAACTTAGTATGTCTTCTAATGATCTCTATCATTAGTTTAGAACCTCTTTTGAAGCAGATGCACTCGGATAGATTTTTCGTAAAGAATGATAGTAAATACAAACCAAAATTTGTGTTCATTTTAAAATATTTCTCCATAATCTTTCTTTGCACCAAAAACTCATGTTTCGTGCGTTTGTTTGCTCGTTTCATTAAAAAAATCTCGGATAGATTTTTCGTAAAGAATGATAGTAAATACTAAATTATTCAAATGCAAACCAAAATTTGTGTTCATTTTAAAATATTTTTCCATAATCTTTGTTTGCACCTCAAACTTATGTTTCGTGCGTTTGTAAGCTCGTTTCATTAATAAAAAAACTCGGATAGATTTTTCGTAAAGAATGATAGTAAATACTAAATTATTCAAATACAAACCAAAATTTGTGTTCATTTTAAAATATTTCTCCATAATCTTTGTTTGCACCTAAAACTTATGTTTCGTGCGTTTGTTTGCTCGTTTCATTAAAAAAAGACTCGGATAGATTTTTCGTAAAAAATGATAGTAAATACTAAATTATTCAAATACAAACCAAAATTTGTGTTCATTTTAAAATATTTCTCCATAATCTTTTCAAACTTTGAATTGAAATTTTTACAATTTATACGAGATGAATAGATCTGACAAAACTGAAATTAAAACAAAAAAGAAGGAAAATCAAACCAAAGGAAGTGATGGATCCAAGCTAGGAGATCTCCTAAACAGATCTGGAGCTGCCCTTCTTTTCTCAATCAAGCTAGAGTGAGAATTTTGGATAATTTCGGATAAGCTCTTAGAAAATTAATGGCAATGTGGAATGGGTTTAGGAGGATGGTAGAATTGTGAGTGATGAAGGAGAAAAGAATAAGTTGCCCTTTATAGTGAGATAAGGACTTGAGAGCTCCATTCCCTGTTTTAATGGAGCAGAAGTTCTGAGGGTATTTCGGATAGTTCCACCGCCTCATATCGGATCTGAAAGATGAAAAGGACCTGTTGTTTAAGTTTCATTGAATTTCATTGAGTTTTGAGAGAGTTTTTAAGTTTTTGAGACCTGAAAGAAGAAGAAGATGGTCCGTCCAGTTTTGCGAGATCTGGAGTGTCCAATTCGATGAGTGAGAATCACCTGATTGTTGTTGCATTGCTTAGAGAAGAGGAACATAGGTTTTTGGTTCGAAACAAAATTGAGAGGTACTTGTCGAGTTGTTGAGGGAATGTTGGGTTTGTCCTGATGAGTTGGCTGAAGTTGTGTGTGGTCCCGCAGGATGGCGTGAGATTATGTGGTCTTTCCTCAAACAACCTACTGAAACGGTTTGGGTAAGTTTCAAACCAGATTGGATTCATGTTTTTAGCGCCAGTTTAAGTTCTTCTCAAAGTCGATGTTTGATCTCTCTTCTCTTTGCACATGAATTTTTTAACTCTTCTTCATTCAACATTAGAGATCGCGAAGTTTGATGGTCATAGAGGCGCTCGAGTAGCGTAGCGGTCCGGTCCGTTTGTCGCAGCAAATGCAACGAGTTATCTCATTTGCGTGGGGCTAGAGGCTGGAGCTGGAAGTATGGTTGAGGTGTATTTGTCGGTAATATATTTATCAGATTTTGAGACCTTGGTTTATTATATGGATTGGAAAGTATAAAATTTTTGAGGCTGTTGTATTTTATGGCCTTTGGCATAGGTCAACACTGCATCACTATAAGGCTGGGATTGGGCCAGGATACGGGCCTTGTAGATATTTTTCTAATTCCCTTCCAAGTTCTAATTCTAAGCACTTCACTGAATTGAGTGCTTCAATCTTGCTTCGATTTTCAATTTGGTGCCAGTTTCCACCTGACGTACCAACCACCAGTGCCAATTCTGGCACATAGCTCAGTTGATCTGCTTTACTCAATTTAGTATCAGCCATATTGATTCTACTATAATTTCATGTCAATCTTACACACTAATTACCTGGATTCAATGTAAATTATATTCTTTCTTTTCCTTTTCACACATGTACCCCTGAAATTTAATCCAATTTAGTTTGTGATCAACACCATCATATTGTAGTATTTAGTTGGCTAATTTAATATGATTTTACTTCAAATATCAGGGCCTTGCAATAATATTCGTCAAAGGGCTACAAAATGTCAGGACCGGCCCTATGTGGGCATCATATACATCATAGTATACTAATAACAGTGTTACAAATAGCGCGATATAGTGTCTAGGGCCTCATATACATCATAGTATACTAATAACAGTGTTGCAAATAGCGCGATATAGTGTCATTGTTGTGCGATATAGCAGACTCTGAAGGCTGCATGCTGCGTCTTTGCTTTATTGATGTTGTGTTGCAACTTCCGTCGATATAGCTGTTGTCCTCAGTTCGATGATATTTAAAATAATTCCGAGCTACTAATATATTTGTGTGAGAATGTCTTAAACTACATAGTCGCACGATCAAGTTCTCAGAAATGAAGAGTAAATCGAATTGGACGTATCTTGCCTATCTCAGAAGATTAAGAAGTCGTCACGCATGCAAAGGATTTCAAGAGAGTATTTCAAGGCGTGGGAGCAAGCTTCTTAGTTCTTCGTGTATGTGTAGTTTGATGAGCAATTTAATTATTATTAAAAAGAGGGTAGAATCTGCTATCTATTGAATTCTTGTAAGTTCCGTTGACAACGGAAGTGGTCTGTTGCTAACGGACCACTGAGTTGACAACGGAATCAACGGTTGAAGAAGTTTTCATTCTGACTGACGACTGATAATTTTGTTGTATAGTCTATTGGCAACGGACCTATTCAGTTGGCAACGGACCATCAGATTTTTAGCCGTTGGGAGAATATCTTGCTTTAAATTCTTTCTGTTTTTGCAGTCCGTTGGCAACAGAACAGTGCAGATTTCCTTTTATGAGGGTTGTTCTTTCCTCCTTTAAAAAGGGGGCAGCCATCTCAGATCTAGAATACGAATTCTAAATACAAAAAGCAGAAATACTCTTTTCTTAATACTGTTAAATTGCTCTAAATCTCAAGAGAGACTAATCGAGTTGTTGAGCGTGTTGCTCGTTGTTGGTTGAGATCGAAAGATATCGAGTTTGTAAGTTGACTGTTTCACCGGCCGTCAAGTTTGTTATAAGGCGATGGTGGATTGTGGTTTTGTACCCAGACGCTATTTGGATTAGTGATTATCGGAGCCGCAAGGTAGGTCCCGAAAAGTAGGCAACTCGTGAACGCGGTAAGGGCCGCTAGCGAGTAAACAGGTGGTTAAGTCTAACGCAACCACCTCACCGAACTTCGTCAACAAGTTCGTGTGTTCGATATCTCTCTACTTTTTCTATTTACTTTAATTTCTTATTTATTATTTTACTTTGTTAATTAATATTCAAACAGTCATCAACAAAAGTCTAAAACTATTAAAAAAAATATAAAATCCTAAAAATATACATATTCACGTTTTCGCACATTAGGCCTTTTAAACCCCCCTCAATTGGTACCAGAGCAGGAATACAAACCGTTTCAAATTCCAATTTGAAATAACGTGTATTCGATTCATGGCGACCCCTCCGATCAACCGTCTTCAAATCGTGTACCCCGACAAGCTTGACGGCAAGAACTGGAGCGTCTGAAAAAGATGCATGATGAACGCGTTTGATCTTCACGGTCTTCGAAAGATAGTGAAAAATGGTTTTACACTTGTTCATTAAAATTCACTTTTTATTAATTTCCTTGTGTTTGGCGGTGAATTTGGAGGACCCAATCAAGATAGCTTGGCGAGCCGGTCAATTGGTCTTCGATTAAATTATTGAGAAGCATTAAAGCCTCTCTTGGTTGCTCGCCTTGCCTTATTATAGATTTGGTAAAAGATAGTACGATAATCTATACCGAGGACACTAAAACCAATAAGACACTTTACATAATGGCACAGAATCTCATTCTCACAAATATGTTGAACACTTTTTTTGTAATAATCGATGGTTGTGAGAATTCTAATGAAATGTGGAAGGCTCTCCTAAATAGATTTGAGGGAAATAATCAAATGAAGAGAACCAAACTTATGGGACTTGCACAACAATTTGATAATTTTCGGATTATCGAAGGTGAACCCGTCGAGGATATATATACTCGTACGTCGCATATCCGAAACGGATTCACCGCTTTAGGAGAGAAACAAACCGATGATCGAGTTGTAGGTAAGTTGATTAGGGCGATGCCATCGAGCTGGGAAGTACTTCCAGTCTCATGGGAAACTATACTAGCAACAAAAGATATCGGGCCGGAAGAACTTGTCAACTGCTTCCGTAATTTCGAAATCCGAGTGAGGCAAATGAGAACCGACTCCTAACCCAAAACGGTGGCTATGCTGGCAACGAGCTCGATTGATGAGGATGATGAAATGGCGTGCTTAGTGCAACAATTCGGTGAATTTCGAACCAAGAAAAAGCGGTTTAACGACAACCGACGTCGCAACAACCAAAAGACATTCTGCTTCGAGTGAAACAAGAAGGTCACACCATCGACAATTGCTTCACCTTACATCCCGAGCTCACTCCGTGGAACAAGAAGGATGATGAAAAACGTGATGGACGTTAAGATGATCGACACGAGCGACGCGAAAGGCGGTCCGACGATCGACACGACAGAAAACGAGAAAAGCAGTACGATGACCGAGGAAAGGACAAGAAAAAGAAGTCAAATGGCCATTCCACCAAGGTGGCCGTGTGGGGGAGACGAGTCGAGCGATTCATCCGATAGTTCCGGTTCGGACTCCGACTCCGAATCGTACATAGCGAATGTCGCATTCATGGCATATGATGATGTGGACGAGGTGTGCGAAAGGGCGATACAGGAAATTATTCGACTAGGACAACTCCCATCTCAACCCTGTCCTTCTCCCGTGACATCGTCCATAAACACGACTTCCTCTCGTTCTTCCCGCGATACGAGTCACGAAATATATCTAGATCCCACTATAATTATGTTTTAGAAGAGGTAAGGTTCCTAGTTCCAATCAAGTAATTGAAAATGTAGAACCTGGAACCCGCGATGAACTAGAACAAGAGTTAAAAAGGTTTCGGGAGTCTCTTATTAGTACCCAAGAACTTCTCATTATTTCCGATGGTTCGGTAAGGTCGTACAAGGCAAAAATAAAAGAATTTGAAAACTTAAATTTAAATAATAATAACAACTCAATTGACGATAACTTAAACAAGAAAATAAATAATTGTATTTGTGAAAAATTAAAAACTGAAATTAGTCATTTGAAAATCGAAGTTGTAAGTTTAAAATGTGAAAATAAATCTCTCAAGTCTGCTTACGCCAAAAATGTCTCAAGCAAACTTGAGTTAGACAACTTATTTATAGGGCAAAAACCAAACGATAAAACTGGTTTAGGGTTCAAGAAAGAGATCGGTACTAAACCCGCTTCTTCAAGACCTAAAAATCATATAGTAAAAAGAGAGCTCAACCAACCGAAGAGTAGAGGAAGTGCATTCATGTACCGAGATTACTCTATGGGTCAAACATTTAAAAGTCCTAAAATTTTTAGTAATAACAATAGGTTTCACTATTTTCATGATTTTCAGCATATTCATGAGAATAACCACGGTGTCACAACCGAAAGACTTTATAAAAGAGGGCCTAATAGTTATTTTTATGAAATAGTCGACACACATGTCCCGAGGAAGATACAACCTAATGAATCTAAACTTCGAGCTCCCAAACATTACACTAAAGCACACATCAAAAATAAAGTTTTTCAAACTCATTTTCAAAATCAAACAACAATTTTTCAAAATCAAACAATTTTACAAAATATGACCTGCCCGAAAATCCAACCCAACCAAACCGAACCCAAACCCGACCCGAAAATATTGACAAGTTAACGACCCAAAACCCGACACGACCCGAAAATCCGACCCAACCCACCCGAACCCAAACCCGACCTGACCCGACCTGAAAATATTGACAAGTCAATGACAAAAACCCGACCCGACCCGAACACCGACCCGAGACACGACCTAAGATGACTGCTTTAATCCATATAAGAATTTTGAAGCATGTAACCTTTACAGAATTCTCGAGATCATAAAAACTCCTGCCATGTATTGAACATACATCTATATAAAGTTCCTGTAAAGGAAGGTGAGTTTTTATATAGTTTATACTATAGGATCTTTCATTGTTATTATAGGTTATCCATGTATTTATTCAATAATCTTCAAAGCCATTAGATGCTTAAATCAAGTTCCAAACTCGATTGCTCATACATGAATTGCGTCTCAGTTCTCATGGTCTAACCATTTTGAGAATATTATCTCTTCACATGATAGAATATCGACTCATCTTTTATAAGCACACACGAGAGATCATATCTCTCATCCTAATGTCTACCAGGTCTGTGAGGTCGACCTTATGTTTCAAGTATAGGCTCATCCACTATTTCATAGTCTTATGAAAGGTCATTACTAGTAAGTGCATCTTGAACCTTTCGACCTGTTTTACACTTCTACTGCTTCTTTAGGTGATGAGATCTCTTTCAAAAATGTTTTCACTACAAGTAACAAACATTTTGAACTCCTAAGTGGATCAAATTGATATTCCACAAACCTATATAAGATTGATATGTTGACTCTATCAAACATTTGACATGAGTCATACTTCAATCTTTAAAGACAACTTGGGACTATCTCAATCCATATCACATATCCTGTCATTTTTAACCTTATGATACTCATGATGGTGTTATGCTCTACGTCAAAATGTTTGTGACATAGATTGACGGATTGAATTAACAAACATTATAATTATTCTAAGATATTTTATATAATATGTGCGTATAGGTTATTTTAATATAACTAAAATAGACCATGAATATGCAATTCAGCTTTATGTCATCAAAGTGCGTGACTTTGATAGTAAAACTATAAAGTGTTATGAATGCTATTCTAAATCGTCCCTGGTCATTTATATAATATTTGTAGAGACAAATATACTTGCGGATACATATAAATATATATTTATATACAAGCTATAAATGTACACCAGTATATTAGTTGACTGATGATCATGTTTTACTGATCATGGATAAATAGTTATCAAGTCATTAACATAAGTATATGTTAGAGACCATATACTGGACTGACCCGCCATAAGAATGCTACATGTTTTACGTCATTAGCGATTCTTGTAACATAAAGTATTTATAGTCCTTTGACCTGAGATTGTCTCGGTTCCCAACATGAGTAATTTTATATTTTAATATAATCTAACACTGCCCTTAACCGAGTAGTCATAACGGTTATGATTAGATATATAATGAATCATGTCGAGGTATGAGTGCAATCAAGACGGGATTTGTTCCTCTCATATATGAGAGAGATATCTTTAGGCCTCTTGATGAATTCAACTGAAGAAATGTATGGACATACTCAAATGAATTAATAAGAGTTATTAATGTTATTTGTTCTTGTTCAGTTTAATTTGGGATCAAGAAATATTAATTGATTTATATAAGGATGATGTATTACATGCCTTATGATCGATATAGATATCTCATGACAAAAGGACTAAATACATGATTGTTGATTAGGTAAATCGGATCACCGATATTCACTTAAATTGGGTAGTCATGATGACTTGCTAGAGTCCGCTCATGATTTATAGACTGTCAAGTCTATTACCAACATTAAGTGAACCTACAGGGTCACACACAAAGAACAAACTGAAACGGGCGCAGAAAATCCTAGCGACTTATATGATGAGATGCATAAGAATGTCACAAAAGATATTGTCATCTTATGTGATAAGATGTGACATATATGTATATAAAGACTATGAGCACAAAAGATCATGTAATCTAGAAGAGTCTAGATGATGACATATGGATAATGATGAGTGATGTCATACACATCTTTTAGTGTGAAGAGACATGACTCTTCACCTCTATATAAGGACATAGCGGGCTCCAAAATTCATAACAACATATCATTCTCTCTCTCATTATTTCACATTCTCTTTTGTGAGACAAAAGAGAGAAATTATTCATTTTATTTTGTATGACAAAATAATGAAACAGTGCCTTCCTTTTGTATGACAAAATGAAAGAGTGCGATATTATATGAGAGAATATATAGTTGATTTATACATTTTTGTGAGATAAATATAAGAAGAGAAAAATGAGTTTTTCTTATGCAAGAGGAGAACAAGTTACTAGCATATATATCGTTCTTCTTCCCGTTTTAAGAATGTTCGTGTGGATACCGGTAGAGGCGTTCGTACTTTCGGCGCTTGTGATCTATTCGGCCTAAGAAGACGAGAACGGATTGTTGAGAATTTCGGTGGAGACCGATTGTGTGTGCGGTAGATGGCTTCCGCACGATCCGACCTAGACGGCCTAGACAGATGGAAAATTGGTTAGGACGGTAACCAGTTTAGAGGTGCTTGGACAACACGCATGGTTTGAGCGTCACGGATTAAGCGTAATCCGAAAGGTATCTTTAAGTTTTATTTCTTTAATTTAACCGATACGCACGGATCCTCGGATTGGTTTTGGACGAAATTTTTTGTTTTTCCGCTGCGTTATGCACGTTCGAAACCCAACAACTCAGTGTTAGTTTACTCAAGAGAATAAACCTATAAAGATCTTGGAGGATCTGCTTGACTTATCATAGAATGAATCTTATCCGATAAGGTACTTTTTCTCCTTTATGAACACATCGTGAGATGTTCCATGTAGAGTTAATTGTGAAACCTTTTCACAATTTCTAAGATAATCATCAAAGTCTTGACTCAAGTACTTGCCACCTCGATCCAATTGAAGTGCTCTTATTATATTGTCAAGGCAACGTCGTATTTCATTCTTAAATGCTTTGAGCATTTCAAACATTTTTTTGTTTCATTAAGTAAACATTTTATTTAAAACACTTGTTGTTTCTCATGCATCTACATGTATGAGTTTCAACAAGTCATAAACTCATTCATTAACTTTTGTGAAGGTTGGACATTTTTGTCATCTTGTTCGATAAACAAGATTCGCCCGTCTCAAATGATCCTAGATCCAATGAGTCAATCGTTCCACGTAGGGCGGCATTTAGAAATACAATTCTCATTCTACAACTTAAATGACACTGCTAGAAATATATGTCATGGGAGTTAATGGACTTATAATTTAGCCTATAATGCTTATTTTCTAAGTGAACATTTCAAAAAGAAAAAGCCATCCTCTTGTATAGGAAATTTTATTATTCCAAATAATAAATTTTACAACCATTTTAACACTAATATAGAAATAACACTTATTTCGTCAAAAGTCCATAATGGCTGAGCCAATAAAATTCTAGAGCTAATGTAGCAACTCTTCCTCCATTCCCCACTCATATGTTGATTTCTCTTTTAGCTAATCTTCTACTCCTGAGTAATATCTAGTACATTGAAAATGTGAGAACTACAGTGGATATCCAATATCCAAGTAGAAAATTAGAAAAAAGAATACCTGAAATGGCAGACATTGATTCTCTTTCATGACATTTCTTAGATCTCTTCTCCATTTATCATGCATACAACATGTTAACATTTCCTCGGATTCCTCGGGTTTAGGCAAGACTTTGTCTTCACTCTTGCTCCGACTTATTTGCTTCTGAAGCTTAGGTTTCATTGTTACTAACATCAGCTAGGTTACTTCATCAGAGTAATCGATAAACTTCTCATAAGTGTACTCCAGAAACGGTCGAAAGCGGTGGATTTCGGATGGCGTATCAAGGATGTATAACTTTCCTTCACTCTTGAGAATAATTCTCAGAGTCCTAGACCATTCTAGAAAATTCATGCCATTAAACTTATCCTTCTCAAGGATAGATCGCATGTAAATAAATTTTGAACTCATTCTACAAGTTTAATATGCATAACTTAAAGTTTATTCAATTAAAACTTATCCTATATATTGTATTCCAATATTTTTCTTCAAATCAATCACTTAAGTAGTATTCATTCGAAATCTTACAACTGAATGAAGTTTCATAATGGGCCAGATCCATATTTCATTGAGTATTAAGTGCGCTTTGGCGCAACCCTCAATACTCAACTATTTAAGTAGGAACGCTTCCAATTGTATCATATACGACTCTTGCCTTTCTCATGGGATGAGCATCACATGCCCGGTGGATAGCTCAGTTAAGTTTAACCATGCATGAGTATCGGCAAAATAGTATCCAACATACTTAGCTTTGGAATTACCTATGTTGGACGCTATTTTCTGTGTACCCTCCTCTTAAGATAATTCCACATGCTCAGCTTTAGCATGGCTCACGTGGAACATTATCAGAATATCGACGGATTCAGGAACATGGGAGGCACTTCCTTAATTAATATTCTAAAGAATTTTGCTTAGGTTTATTTATATAAACATCACATAAACTAAGTAAATAATATAGTATATGCCTATATCCCTCAAGAGCGATCATGAGTCCAGAACTCTTCTCCTTATTCTTAAGAAGCTTCATGACTTGGAGCGGTCGAAACCATCAAGAAAAGCTCGAGTTTTGATGAAAAGAATATCTATAGCTCGATCTTGAGATTCACTTTCAGCCACTGGTGTTCGAAACAAAGCTTCAGATTATCTTCTCAACTCTCCCACGAAGCTTTCTTGTGAGTCTCAACCATTAAATCTCCTTTTAAACACTCAAGAATCTGCCATTTTTTGACAAAACTTAGAACTCGAGAAATAGCTCAAAATCCGGAAAAGTCATGAATCAAAATTCCATTTAGACTGGTTTTTAAATCCAATTGCCACCTCAAAATTGCGAATATAATGGAGAAAAACTGAAATGATGAAACTGCCCTTGATATTTTAGAAGCGGCGGAGTTTTGATGTGGGTACTATAGGAATTTCACATGTGTGGCACATTAAAATTGAAAAGAAAATCGGAAAAAATGTCATTGCACGGATTTGATCTCAGGACGTCTTGAATGATAAGCAAATACAATATCACTACGTCGATGCAAAATTTCCTTGTATATATGTATAATAATTTGTACTAGTTAAATAAATTAATTTTTTAACTCACAACTCCAGCTATCTTAGAAAAATAAAGACATATTATTTTTCTATAAATTATCATACTAACCCAACTCTTGCTCCTTCAAAATTTATAGAGAAATATACAAGCATCATAGTAATTTCATAGTAAAATTTCCAACCAACTACTTTTAAAAAATCAATAAATAAATTTACGTATCATTATTTATATAAATTCACAAGCACATGCAGTATCCTCAGAATATGATGTATATCATTATATTTGAGTACAAAATTATATTTAATACATTTCGAAGCGATGAGACCCTTACACTAAGAAATGTATATTGATCATGCATGTGTGCGTAAAAGGAGCTAAATTTCTTTTTGTAGCTTTTTCTTTCATACCCCGTGTAGTTTATTAGGCTGGTATAAGAAAGTTTTTGACCTACCGCGAGAACTTTTCCCTAGTTATAGTTGTTAGTTTAATAAAAGAAGTGGCTATAGGTTAGGCCCGATAGTAGTCATTCAGGCCCAGTGAATTTTCTTACTAGTTAACTGTGCAAATTGCAATATAAACTACCTACTAAACTATTCATCTCATTGTCTCAGATTTGTTTTCCGTACGTAATAACTAATTAACTGCTGTAACACTAGATTTAAATCTTTTGTTAATGAATATTATCAAAATAATGAAGATAAAAAAGTATTTGGAGCATAATTTTTTAGCATAATAGTGGATGAAGAAGAAAATAAAATATATTTGAGCATCAAATATATTTATTTTATAAGAGATAATAAAAGATTTTATTTTAATATCTCATAATTTGTCAAAATTACAAGGGTGATTAGAATTTAAAAAAAATCTCATGTACAACTTGAGAGGGACTCAATTGGAAATTAATTTTCTATCGGGGATTCTAAAAGAAATTGTATTAAGGAACTTTTAGTCATATTGACTTGTTTCCTTGGTCATGGTGCCCTTACAAATTAGATTCTCTGCAGGCCTAACTACCTGCAATCAGCAGTCGTTTAAAAACCTCTATTTCGCTAGTAAACAAATAATTACAAACGGCCCACCAGAAAGTAACCGAATAAAGAAATGCACAATTTCAGTGAGAAATCTGAAAATATCACATTATCATAAAATATAGCAAAACATGAAGACCCGAAGAATATATAAAAATTATCATGTCCTTTTTTTGTGAGATCAATCCTTCATTCATTTCATAGTTGTATATAACAAGTGGGTGTCTCGCTCCGCTTCGAACTTAATATTTTAATCGGAAATGGTAAAAATAATGATCATATATTTCATGATTTAGTAGCATAATTTTCAATTTTGTAGCTATTTTTTTTTTAAATATTGAACACGACAGATTTACATGATATTTACTATTATGATCATCTTGATTAATGCATGTTTCTAATTTAAGATAGATTCAAATATGAATGTTACTATATTCATGTTATTTTTCTTTTCTATCACAATTATGCTATTATATAATTTTTTTGCATTAAATGTAAAAAAATAATATTTTATCACTCGTGATTTAAATCCAAAAAAATCATACAAATAACAACGGGGTGATAAACATGAAATTTGTTAGGCAACTAATAATTTGAGATTTTGTAATCTTTTACATATGTATTTTATTAGGGCTTTTACGTCATGTACTATACATTAAAAATTAAGGTGTATATATGATATTTTTAGATTATACACTCCTTTAACGGAAATTGCTGTCAATATTTCAGCTCTTTTTTTAGCGCAATACTCAATTTTTGTCGAGTAGGCATGAAAAATATAATTTATTTAGATTTCTCATTTTATAGGGTATACATGATATTTTAGCCTCTTTATAATTATAACTTAGATCATTGTTGTGAATATAAATTATTTAATTAGGATATATCAATTATAATTTTAAAATATATGATTAAAAGCAAGATATTTATTTTGGTTGTAAATGAAATCATATCTTAAACATATATACATACATATATGTGACATTAATACTTCTAATATTTTTTTGAGAAATTTGATATTTATCTTTTTGATTAATAACATGTATAATTAGTTATATGAATTATTATAATTTTATGATAACTCAATACATCAAACAAATACTTGAAATGCCACTAAGAATCATAAATAAACAAACCTGGCTTAACGGGTTGAATATGACTCGCGTCGCAATGTCGATTAATAAATGGTTACAGCTCAAAATAGACACATGTCACAAAAGAAACTATTTTCAAACATTATATATAAGAAGATAATTCCATAATTGATAATATTTTATAATATTATTACTCCTTATTATAACTTAATAAATTAAAATATTTCTATAAAAATGAAAATAATTATTGGTAGAGAGAATCAATATTGAGTTCAAATTGGGGATCCTTAATAAATTCTATAAAAGATAAATATATTTGTTGGATTAAAAATAGGGATGCTTATCAAATGAGAACATATGGAGAATCAATTGGGTATAAATTGGGGATCGTTATCAATTTTCAAAGGGCCACGTGTCAAAAAAGTTCCAAATCATAAGCATTATATATCAGTAAGAATTTACAACGATTGTTTGATTGGCACTCCCATTGCAATTTGAATAATTGAGAAAATAACTTTTCATCGATATTGTAAGTTTCTAATTCTAAATATGGTAGTTCCAATAAAATAATTTGTACTAATTTGAAGCTCATTGTTGTATATTATTCTAATTGATAACAAATAGAAAATTATACCAGTTCCATTTGAACCGAAAGCAAAAGGTAAATCAATTTGATGATCATAAAGAACAACAATGAGCAAACAAAGAATTAAAGAGAAAGCATAAGGAAATTCATTTCACAAGAATTATAAATAAGTATTTCCATCTAATTTCATTTTAAGAATTAAGGAGAAAAATATGTTCTTATTTTGACATCTTATGAAAATGATGTAAACTAAATGCTGAACACATATATTTGTTTTTTCAATAGTTATTTTCATGAAATTTTATTCTGAATAAAGATATCTAAAAAGAATAAATATATGATAAGCTGACGTATGTAGTAGGTTATATTCACAATTACAAACTGAAAGTTGGAAAATGACCCATTAAAATTAGTCTAGTGAAAATAAATTAATTAAAAAATGAGAAGTTATATATTTTTTTTTTCTATTTTGATATAGTAATATAATATTTAGTATATAATAAGAAAATAATCTTTTATCATAAATTTTCATATTAAAAACAATTATATATTTGTGTCTTAATTTTTTATTTTTTATTTTAATTTGAAAGAAAATAAATATGAAAAATAAAGAAAATTGAAGTGAGGGATATTTTAGTCTAAAATAAAATATAAATTAATGTTATGTTAAAATTAACATATAAGGAGTACAAAAATTTAATCAACTTTTATTAAATAATTTTTTAGGAATCTAAAAGGTGAAAACAATTTAAAATACTAAGAAAAGTCAATGGGTATTTGATAAATATCCCTTCTTTTTTAAATATATTTTAATTTTTTTTTTCATTAGAAAAAAATTGCACAATTAAATTTTAGGACTTTTGCCGTTCGCATTTAAATTTCAAACAGGAATACCAAAAAAAAACATATTCTTTTGAAACATATTTCGTGCCCTGTAAAAACTTCAAATTCAGTACTTACAAAATGGTCCAAGCACCACTAAGTATCTTCAAATTGTACCAAAAAATTATTCATTTTTCTAATTAAATTTGCATGATATTCACTCTACAAAAAAAAAAAAAAATTCAAATTTTCAACATATTCTAGACAAAGTTCATTTAATTATTTTATTACTTATTTAGATTTGTTTGCTATTTTAAAACAATAATAATAACTATGTGTTGCATTATAGTACCATATATTTTATTTGAAAATAATATTTTTATTTTATTTCAAAATAATAATTATTTATTCTAAATTAATAAATTATAATCATTATTTTATTTGAAAAATATGAAATAATATTATTTTGAAACTTCTATTATTTCTTATTATTTATATCAAAATAAGAAACAAAATAAAAATGTAATTTTGAATTAGTATACAAAATATAAAAAGTAATAAAATAATTAAAATTTCTTTATTTAAAATTTGTGAAAATTTTGATTTTTCGTAATGAATATTTTGCAAAAAAAATAAAAATTGTCATTTGTTTGGTGCAATTTGAAGATGATTATTGGTACATGGACCAATTTGCAAATTTGCATTTGAACTTTTTGCATTTGTGACTTGGAAGCCGTATTTTTTTTAATATTGTTTTGTGACCAATGGTAGAAAATATACTTTGTGGCGGGTCATTGTTCTGAATAAAAATAATTCACTACACATGAAACTCTACAAATTCTCAACATGATGGATTTTTCTTGTGGGGTCCTGGGATGAAAAGCACTCTTTTCTTTTCTTTTGGCTACAGGTGTTATAAATGTAATGAATCAATTTTCTTTATATTCTTAAATGGAAATAACTTTCTACATAATATTTAATAAGAAAAATGCTACAGAAAATCAAAAAAATAGCCACGTGTTAATAATTCCCCAAAACATAAGTTTTATATATTAGAAAGAACTATAAGAAAAATACTACAGAAAATTAAAAAACTAGCCACGTGTCAACAATCCCCAAAACATAATCTTTATATATTATAAAAATTGGGTCGAAACAAATATATGGAACAAATTAAAAGGTATTATTATTAGATAAAATAGGATTTTAGAAATACAATATTTTATTTGTCTTTTAATTTGTCAAAATAACAAATATCATTCATGAATACCCCCAGAAAATATAAAAAAGACTATCATGAATAGCACATTCATTTCATAGTTATTTAAAAAGATTGCTAAATTATACTTACTACATCGTCTTGTATTTTATTTTATATAATGAACAAGTAAGAAGAATAATTTAGACAATATTTTTGTAAAGATAGATCGAAGATGATATATGTTCTGTAGGCTGTAACGACACCATATGAATTGTTTTGTTCATCCTGATAAATAACTCAAAACGAAAAAACATTTGGAGGTGCGGGGAATCGAACCCCGTGCCTCTCGCATGCGAAGCGAGCGCTCTACCATATGAGCTACACCCCCTTTTGAATTACCTATGTAAATATTGATCATCTAAAGAACAAAACAAATATGGCGCCTCTTTCCGTCTTGCTTTCTATTGTTACAAAACAGAAAGGAGAAGCTAAAAGAATAGAAAATATGGTCTCCTTTATAAGGTCTTTGATCAAGGGTTTTCACTAATTTTGGTGTTTATCTCGTTTTTCTTGACTAACTCTAGTTGTTTTGATTGGTTGAAGGACGGAGATTCCAGCTGAGTTGGATAGTTACATAAATGAGTCCATTGAAATCTCACTCGGCCTTCAAATTTCAGAGAAAAACATGAGGTTGAAGCTTCTTGCACTTGAAGATGCGCACACCACAGCCTCCAAAATCAGATTTTCTTGCTTGAGGATCGTCTCCATGCTGCTGAACAACGAACTGAGACATACAAGGTGTACTTTTTATTAATTTTACTGAATTTTTCATATTCACATCTTTAAAGTAAATAGAAGATGAAAGTAGATGTTTACTGTGCTTCAATTTTTCTGTCTTGATGTTTCTAAACTTATTGTGCATATTCAGACTAATCAAGAAACCTAGATCTGATTTGTCGTATTATTTTTCCTCAAATTAGCTAATTTCCCCACAAATCTCTCTTGATTTTCTGTTTCCCTCTCTAAAAGGCTGAGTCCAGCATGAACGTGCAAGGATTGAGGAGGTGCATTGAGCAGAAAGAGAGAATTCTATCAGAGTCTGTTATGTTGGTACAACGATATATAAAAATGGAGGAAGAGCGTGAAATCTATGAATGCAATTTGTTGAGGCTTGTTGATGCTTGCGATGAACTGGAGAGGGAGAAGAATAAACTCCTTGACAAATTACTGGAGAACTCCAGTGTAAGTCACCTTTGTCGTAGTTTAATATTAGTTCAAAAAAATGTTAATTCAGTTTTGGTTAGGCAATTTGAGGTTAAGTTAGCACAAATTTGCCTCAGTTTGACCCTCAATTGTGTAATTAAACCTCAATTTACCTCTAATTTTGCAATTGAACACAAAACAAGAAGAGATTGAAAATCCTTAATTGTGATCAAACTGGTACTACAATGTAGTAAAAGAGCAGGATTTGCAGCAACTACTTTTTTTTTTAATATTTAATATTTTTTATGATGATGCATATTATACAGATGGTGGAATTAACAGCTCAGATTGAGAATTTGAAAAAGGGAGAAAGATACCCTAGTGCTCAATCTCAGGTGCTTAAATTAAAATTCCAACATAATTATTATACTTATCATTTAAATTATAATATTATATGAATTGTTTTATTGTGAATTTATTATTTAAGGTGAAAGTATTGTCTGAAGAAAACAAAATCGGAATAAACAAAACAACTATCTTCTTAATCAATTGAAGAGAAACCAAACAAACACTCCTTTTACTCCTAAAGTAAGAAAAAAATATATCATGTTTTCTATTTTTAACTTTCTAATTTTCTTAAATTAAAATGCGAAATATTTGGTATTAATATGCAGGAAAGAGAAAAATCAAGTATAAAGAATAGCACTCCTAAAGTGCAGCAATTTCATTTAGATTCAAATTCAAAAGAGCCTCTCACACCTACTCATTTTAATTCCAGCCCTTAATTACATCATTTTCATATAATTATAGTTACTTTTTGTTAAAAAAAGGACTTTCTATTATACAGGTTAGATGTATAAGGTGTTAAATAAGAGGTGAATTAGAAGAAAACTAGCTTTTCTCTTATAAAAATATAAACCAACAAAAGCTTTGATACAGTAATAACAGCAATAAATAATTTTCTGAGAAGTTGTAATAGAAACTAGGTACTACCCTCGCTCTCCTTCGAAAATACATTTTTTTCTAAGAAAATATCGACGGCATTCTTTTCTTAAAAATAAACCATTGCATGCAAAGATAAATATTTGTTTTGAACAATTAGATAGAAAATGTGAATATAAATTAAATTTTTTTTGTATGAACTTTCTCATTTTTTTATTAGATATATAATTAAGATGATGATAGTTATAGTTACATAAATTAATTATTTATGCATATAAGCGGTAAATTATTAAGAAAATAATTGGCTTCTAATGCACATGTCTAATGTGTAAATATAAAATATATGGGCAATGTTTCCATACATCCACACATAATTTTTGTTTGCTCTCACAGTCTAATCTTGGCCGTTGGTATCTTGAGGGCAAAACGGGGACAAAATGAGAAACAGAAATGAATGCCGATTTAACTAAAAGAAATAATTGCTAACCATATCCAAGTTGTATTTTTTTTTCGTTTTATTCTATATTAGGCGTGCAAACATTGATACATACAAATTATTTTTTATAAATATTTTAAAAATATTTCATCTAATTTTTTTTTATATATGATAGTTTGCTATTGATTTTGTAACTTGCATACACGTGTGACAAACCGTGCTATGCATTTTTAAGTTTAATTTATGAAAACAACACATGTTCTTATAAAATTTAATATATCAAGTTTTGAAAATAAGTAGCATACAAATAATGAATATTTAGGTACAAAACCTATGAAATAAAAAAAAGAATATAAACTTCAAAAAAAAGAAAATAGAAGTATGATAAATGATATATAGACATCAAGATAGTTACATACTCAAAAAATTATTACAAAAAATATAACTTTTTCCCTCTGTTCTTCTTTTTATCATTATCATTTCTAGTATAAATCTGTGTACATTTTGGAGCTGGAAAATTTTGGGTGTCTGGAATAAAGAGAGTGTGATTCTAGATAAGTAAGACTAAAGAGTATCTTGTGTGGCGGGTTGTGTAATATCTAATAAACCAACCCGTCACATTAGACATAAAAGTATAATTGCAACATGCTGTATTAATTATTTCACCCAACTGCGCACGTTCCCAGGTAATAGTGGTAAGAAATTACTAATGTACCCTCTCATGTATTGATTTTGTAACTTACTGTATAAATGACATTACCGGCTAAACCCACTACTACAAAAGATGCATTCTATAACGGTTCTTGAATCTATTCTATATCGGTTTTGAACCGTTACCTATGGCAATGTTACTAAACATATTAAATAACTGTTATTAAATCCACGTTGTTAAATCTGACGCCGTCAAACATTAGCAATGGTTCACAAGGAGAAACCGATATAAATTATTGACCTTTCGTATCGGTTCTTACTAAATAACTGATATAAAATACTGAATTTCCGCAACGGTTCTTTATGAAGAACCGTTACAGAATCCAAAGAAACAACAACGGTTTTATAAAAGAACCGTTGCTAAATTTAACACCAGAAAATTATTTTTTATGCACTTAGTATCGGTTTTCTGTTAATAACCGTTACTAATCATATTTAATATTTTTAATAACAGCCGATTTTCTGTGACTAGCCCACATTGCTAGCCAAAATGTTTATAAAACAACCATGCATACAAATGAATCCACTGAAATATATCATCACTATATATATTGTTCATAAAAAATTATTCATACAAATATTATTCAAATCAAAATCAAATATTTTCGGATATGAAATCGACAACCATATCCTTCACTTCCTCGATATCCTTCTGGGGATACACATCTGGTCCGATCGACTGTAGAAAAGAAAATCAAAATTTGTAAGAAGTTGAACAAATCTAAAAATTGAAAGAAAATATGAATGAATTTGTAAATTTTTTGTTCATACCTTTGGAAGAGTAGAGCCTTGTTGGGCGTAATTTGTAATTATGTCATACATTATCCTCATGACATAATACCCGCATTCGCGTCCCCCTTGATATTCCAATAATCCTAAAAAAAATAATTATAATACTAACCCTAAAAAAAATTATGATACTAACCCTAAAAAAAACTATGAGACTAACTATGGTTTACCTTCACTTCATTCCATAGAGTTTCCTTAAGATGCACGTCCACCCGCCTCCAGTCCTCAATCGTGCAAGGAACATGATCTCTCGCTAAAACCGCTAGATAGGTTGTAAAATTGGCCGCATATGGCCCACTAGGGGTGCCATCGTCTTGAAAATCAACGTAGATAGATGATGGTGCCTTCTTGCGTAATTTCTCGCATGTTGTCCTTGCTCTTTTCCCGATCCCTCCATTTGCAAACCCTAAAATTCACTCAAGTATTTCAACAAACACTTTATGTGCAAACCTAAAAACCATAAAGAAAACCGAAATAAAGAAGATAATAACCTGTTGAGAGAAGTGATACTCGCAGAAGAGAAGAACTCGACGGAGAAGCTCGACGGGAGAAGCTCGACGGAGTCGACGGAGAAGAGGAGCGAAAATGGTTCAGCGAAACAGAAGAGAAAGGAATTAAGCTCTCTGTTGTTTGAGTGGGCGGGGAAATGAAACAGCTGGTACTTAGAGAAAAAATTTCAAAACTAAGGGACTTAGTAGCGGTTTTTAGAAACGAAACCGATACTAAATATTCAATCTGTATCGGTTTTTATGAAATAACCGATACTAATGTTTGAGCTAGCGGGAAAATCAAAGAACCCACTTCGTAACGGTTTTCAACAAAGAACCGATACTAATTTCAACTCTGTATCGGTTGTTTCCAAAGAACCGATACTAAATGCTTCAAAAATATGCAAACAAATTTACTGATTTCAATTAAAAAAAATTACACATCTAAATAAAAAAATAAAATTGCACACTTAAAAAATATATATATATAAAATTAAATTAAATTACAAATTAAATTACATATGAAATTACATATTTAATTAAAACATAACTATTTAGTCTTGTTGGATTTTGACGGTTGTACCCACACACACCTTCTTCATGATCTGGACGGAAATAAGATAACGGTTTTCAAGAAAGAACCGATACTAAATTTAACATATGTATCGGTTGTTTCCAAAGAACCGATACTAAATGGGTCCTTGTATCTGTAATCAAAATATGCATGATCTGAATAAAAAAATTTACAGATTTCAATTAAAAAAAATTACACATCTAAATAAAAAAATAAAATTGCACACTAAAAAAAAATATACATATAAAAAAAATAAAATTACAAATAAAATCACATATGAAATTACATATTTAATTAAAACATAACTATTTAGCCTTGTTGGATTTTGACGGTTGTACCCACACACCTTCTTCATGATCTGAACGCAAATAAGATATATGCGTATTATGTTCATCTTGCAAGGGTTCTATTCCGGTGGAAATGGAGGTATTTCGTCGAAATGATCGTATTCTTCTTCGTCCACGACATCCCCAATACCGACAATTCGTCTTTTACCCGAAAGAACAACATGCCATTTTTTATAGGCGGGTCGACAACATAAAAAATTTGTTTTGCTTGTTTTGCCAATATAAAAGGGTCGTGTTGATAACCCAATCGGTTAAAGTCGACAGATACAAACCCTTCTTTGTCTTTTCTGACTCCACGGCGATTATCGATCAATTTACACAGAAATAGGGGTATCCGAAATTTGAAATAATCTAATTCCCATATCTCCTCAATCCAACCGTAATACAATATTGATGTATCTTCAGCACCTGATAAAGCTACTAATGTCACTCCACTATTTTGCACTGTGCTTTTACGATCTTGTTGCTTGGTATACCAGATAAACCCATTCATGTCGTAACCTTGAAAGGTGGACACTGTTGCTCCAGGACCGTTAGACAACCATTTAACAGATTCGTCAATGTTTTCTGATCTCTGAGACTGTACTTTGTACGCGAACCATTTTACAAAATTAATATTATGCTCGTTGGTTATCCATATTTCATCTTTAGAAGGATTATGTTGTCGTAACTCGGCAATGTGCTCATCCACGTATGGAGACACAACAGCAAGGTGTTGCAGGACTTTAAGATGAGCTTTGTTTCGTAATTCGAGGCCCACTTTAACAAGTTTGAATCCAATTGTACTGGTACCGTGGAGTCTACCCTCGTGTCGAGACATGGGAAGACCAATAGGTTCGACCCCGTCTAGATAATCAGTGTAGAACTCGATTACCTCTTCTGCAATGTACCCTTCAACTATGCTTCCTTCAAGACGACAATGGCTTCGGACAAGTCCTTTTAATTGACCCATCGCTCTCTCAAACGGGTACATGTATCGCAAGAACATTGGCCCACACATTTTTATCTCCCTGACCAAATGAACGGTTAAATGCACCATGATATCAAAAAATGAGGGCGGAAAATGCATCTCCAGCTCACAGAGGGTCAACACGATGTCGGCCTGTAATTTGTCTGATCGATCACTTTGGAGCAAATCGAGTTGAAGAAAAAACACAATTTGGTGATGGAGTGTCTGACATTTTGGGGGAGAATTCCTCGAATTACAACAGGGAGAAGCTGGGTTAAAAGGACGTGGCAATCATGTGACTTCATACCAATCAATTTCAATTCTTTAATCGATACATTTCTGGAGATATTCGATGAATAATCAGATGGAACCTTTATGGATTTCAGGCACTCCAACAAACTGATTTTTTCTTGTTTTGATAAAGTAAAACATGCTGGACGTAGGAAAATTCGCTTTCCTCCATCCTGAGGTGCTAGTCCGGGCCGAATCCCCATTATAACCATATCTTGTCTAGCTTTGACGCCGTCTTTTGTTTTTCCTTGAATATTCAACAAAGTCCCAACCAGACTTTCACAAATGTTCTTAATTATGTGCATCCCATCCAAGCAATGCCGAATTTCCAAATTAGACCAGTAAGGAAGATTCCAAAATATAGATCTTTTCTTCCATAGGCCGTCCAGGATTTTGTCAGATTTCTTTCCAAATTGAACATTTACATTCTTTATTTTTTCATAAACTTCTTTCCCGATTAATGCCATTGGCGCATTCCGGAGTTCAACAGTGCCGTCGAATTCCTCTTTCTTCCGCCGATAGGGGTGGTTCTGGCGAAGAAAACCTACGATGTCCCATATACACGTTCTTCTTACAGTTAGGCAACCGTATAGAACACGTTTCTTCCGCGCAAATAGGACATGCTTTGGCTCCTTTATTCCTGAAACCCGACAAGTTACTGTATGCGGGAAAATCATTAAGCGTGCACAAAATCATGGCACGGAGGGTAAAAAAAATCTTTCTTCCATGCATCAAATACACGCACTCCGTCCCTCCACAGTTTATCAAGTTCCTCAAACAATGGAGCCAAAAACACATCTATATCATTACCCGGCTGTTTAGGACCCGAAATTAGTAAAGGCATCATTAAATATCGTCGTTTCATGCACAACCATGGAGGGAGATTGTAAACACATAGTAAAACTGGCCACGTACTGTGACGACTACTCATATTGCCGTAAGGATTCATCCCGTCCGTACATAGTCCTAACCTCAAATTTCTAGCATCACCGCCGAAATCGTTGAATAACCTGCCAATGTTCCTCCATTCGGGAGAATCAGGGGGTGTCTGAGCATTCCGTCGTCTTTACGGCAATCGTAATGCCACCGTAACAATTTAGAGTCTTTGGGATTTGCGAAAAGACGCTGAAACCTAGGTATCATTGGCAAATACCAAAACACCTTCGCTGCGGGTTTTTTCGATCATCACTCTCATCATCCTTCTTATTGTACCGCGAACCGTTACACTTCGGGCATTTATCCAAATCATGGTACACTCCTCGGTATAATATGCAATCATTTGGACATGCATTGATTTTCTCTACAGACACACTCAAAGGACACAACAACTTTTTCGCCCGATGGTTGAATCCGGCAACTCATTTTTTCCGGGAGCATTTCTCTTAACAGTTTGAATAAAGATGTGAAACTTTTATCGCTCCATCCATTTTTGGCTTTTAAGTTGTATAGTTTAAAAACAGATGACATTTTGGTAAATTTCGTACAACCGGGAAATAACGGTATGTTAGATTCATTAAAGAAATTTTCAAAAATTTCAGGAATATCATTAAAATTTTGTGCTACATCATTGATCATTTCATCCAAATCATCGTTATGTTCATTACACTGTTGAATATCTAAATTTTCTTCATTCTCATCCCCCAATTGATCATCTTGTACGAATGTGTCCCGATCTAAATTTTCTATATTTTCAGTTTCTATAAATGCACCCAAACCGGGTACATCAAATACAGTTGTGCTTGTCCCAGCATTATCGCCCTCTCCATGCCATTTCCAATGGGTGTATCGCTCCTTAAATCCACGACGAATTAAATGATCTCTAACTTCTTCGATATTTCGCAATCTTCGCAAGTTCTGACAATCTCGACAAGGACAAAGAAGTGTCCTTACATCTCTCAGCCTCATATCTTCCGTGGCACATTCCACAAATTCACCAATGCCTCTCAAATATTCAATTGTGTCTCGCTTGATCCCATACATCCAACTGCTACGATCCATCTGAAGAAAAATAAATTATATAGACCTAATTAATGTGATCAGATTTACTATCAGGCTACGGGCCGGTCAACAATCCTAACCCACTCTCTGAATACTTTGTCTCATTAGCACACATACGTTAGCTGCAATATGATATTTGAGAAAAATCCGGCAGCACTTCCCCTAAGCTCCCCGAGTACGCCAACGCACATTTCAATGTGCGTACGTACCCGTGGAAGCAATAGGAGAAATACTACCGAATTCTTCTCAAGCACCACATTGCAGTTAACGTATGTGTGCTAATCCTAAATGAGACAAAATATTCAAAGAGCAGTCCCAAAAACGGGGACTATTCGAGATTAATCCCTATTGGATTAATCTCGAACGGGTTGGATTAATCTCAAACGGGTATCGAGACCAAAATTATTTTAAGTAGAGGTTGGAGAATATAATATTACCTTAGAAAAGAGAGAGGAGGAGGAGAGGGCGAGCAGCGCTGGTTGGAGAAAAGAAAATAACAGAGAGAACTTCCTTTCTCTTCTATTTCGCTGGTTGGAGGAGAAGAGAGGCGACCAATGATCGTGGGAAGTAACCCTAAGATATTAGCATCGGTTTTTAAAACAAAACCGTTACCAAAGCTGAACAGGACATTCTGCATCTGTATCGGTTTTTACAAAAAAATCGTTACCAAAGGCGCACGCCACATTCTGCATCGGTTCCTTCACGGAACCGTTACAGATTTGCATCGGTTCCATGGAGGAACCGTTACAGAGCTGCATCGGTTCCTTGGAGGAACAGACACTACGCAACGGTTTCTCCAATGAACCGTTACAGAGTTTGCATCGGTTCTTTGAAGAAACCGTTATAGAATACCCCTGCCAACTTTTTAATCTTTTCATGTCTCACTTAGCATCGGTTTCTGAGTTACAGCCGATATGGAAAGTTTAAAAATTAATTTCGAAACCTCTTTTAGTAACGGTTCTCTTATAAACCGTTATTAAAGTGGCGTTACTAAAAGTCTTTTTTGTAGTAGTGACCGGCTGTTTAATTTCAACCGGTTATTCCATTGAAATATGACCGTTAGATCTATTAAAATGGACGGTTAAGAAAGATTGGATGCATTGTAGAATTTCCCAAAATATATACTTTCATATGTAAATACTTAATATAATTTCATCTATAATACTTAATTAGGATCTTTCGATTCCATAATCTCTTGTATATATTTGTTTCTTATATCGCTATGTTAAAATACTCCATGTAGAACTCTTCCGATTTAATTAATGAAACAGAACATAACAGATATGAAAGGCATGTTGTTCATTCAAATTTTTTTTATCTATAATACCATAAAATATCAAAATATCATTTACACTCTTATAGATTGAAATTATAGTATACATAAAACATGAGAAATTAGCTTCTAATGCATGTGTCAATTTAACACATAATTCTTGCAAAACGTCAACTTAAACCAACATAACATAAAATAACATGTATATCAATGTAAAACTTGGAAATATTATGATTCTTTCTCACTCAATCCTGTATAAAAAAAATTAATACAAAAGATCCTCATGATGGACACGTGTCAGCAGGAAAGAAAAAGTTCATATCGCTGTATTCCTGTAAGAATTACACTCAAATAACCCCTCCTTTGGCAACAATCTACAAATGGAGCCTCACAACTTCATACATAATGCAGGCACAGATTTTGATTTAATGAAAATTATATAATCCGAATTTCAAAAATAATAACAAATAGCTAATTTTTGTATAGATACATAACAACAACAAATAATTTTTGAGATGTTGTAACAAAAATTACACTCAAATAACCCCTCCTCTGGCAACACTGTACAAATGGAGCCTCACAACTTCATACATATTGCAGGCTCAGATTTCAATTTTATGAAATTATATAATCCAAATTAAATAATAAAATATAATAACAAATAGCTAATTTTTTAGTATATTAAGCTGCAGCTGATTGCTTTTCGTTAGGATCGTCAATGTTAAGTGCTCGCAACAATTTTGGCCATGATTCAGGAATTCCACCTGGCAAATCAAATTCTAGAAGCTTCCCTCTAACTCGATAGAAATCTTCCACTGGTTCACTCTAAAAATGAAAAAAAAATATAATAAAAATAAAATTAAAGTCATTATATAACAATAATAAATTACTCTGGACTAATAAATAATGGAATTTTTTTCAAAATAATCCTAACTTCTTTGAATATTAAAAAATCTCCTCATATTTTAAACTCTCTCAAAAACATTAATAAATTCAACCAAATAATATTAAGGGGCTTTTCTGAATAATCTAAAAAAATTAAGGGTGTTTTTCAAAATATTAAAAAAAATAGAATGTTTCTAAAAAAAATCCTATAAATTATATAACAATGATGCTACACAATATGACAAAAAAGCCTGACAGCATTCGATAGAGTCTATAGTGTAATTATCCATCTTAAGTTGTAATTTTTGCACTATACGCCCTGTTGGTCAGGCTGCCGTCAGACTTTTTTAATCATATTGTGTAGCAATTTTAATAATTTACTTCTACTTGATAATAAATTACTCTTGACTAAATAAACAAGGGAAATTTTCAAAAAAATCCGACTTATCCAAACATTTTTAAAACCCCCCACTTTTCAAATTCTGTCATAAACATTAAAAAAATCAATCTGCTCTTCAGGGTTTCTCTCAATAATCCAAAAAAACCTACGATATTTCCCAAAACACTCAAAAAAATACGAACTTTCCAAAAAAACCTCCCCATAAATACAAACAATTCAACTCTACCTGATCATGATACACTCGCAGCCGTTCCTTAACGACTTCTTCCGTATCATCCATCCGACAGACGAGTTTCTCCGCGCACTGTGGAGGAGGCAAGAGCGGCGGCATGCAGATCCCCGGCCGCCCCTC
Source organism: Juncus effusus (assembly GCA_027726005.1). NCBI lineage: Eukaryota > Viridiplantae > Streptophyta > Magnoliopsida > Poales > Juncaceae > Juncus > Juncus effusus. The sequence goes on from CM050892.1 coordinate 4,527,142, forward strand.
CTCCCCCTTTATATCGATCGCCGCGATATTATAATTCCCTCCGCAGCTGCCGCATATCCGCCTCCCCAAGCATTTCGCGATCAAGGCGTCCTCCCGGAGTTTGAGGTTGATTACGAGGTCGATCTCCGTTATGGATTCTAATATTTCCTGTAGAAGAAAGGGTGTGGGGTGTGAGTGATTTAAGGGGTTTGTTTGATGAGTTAATGATGGGGTTTTGTTGGGTTGTGGATATAATTAATTGGTATCTTACGAGCTCACCGCTTGTCTGATGGTTCGGGGAAAACCGTCGAGAATGAAGCCTGTTTTGTTGGCGCGCAGTTCTTCGAGCCGTTTGGATAGTAAATCCATTATTATGTCGTCCGATACCAGCTTGCCTTTATTCACAATCTCTGCCAGCTAAAATTCAAAACCCCAAGTTCATTATCATAAAACAAACCATAACCAATCCCCTTTTCACAACAACACAAACACCAGCGCTCAAATCTCAAAATTATCTCAACAAAGTTATTTCAACAAATGACCTGTTTAGAGAGAGGCCCAGAGGAAGACGACTCGTCACGGACGAGATCTCCGGTGGCAATATGGGGAACGTGCAGCAAATTGGAGAGCCGGCTGGCGTAGGTTCCTTTGCCGACGCCCGGACAGCCGAGGAACACCCACTGCACGCCCCTGTTCGGATTCGGGTTTGAGGCGATGCGATCCGAAACCAGATCCGATAGGCGTCGTATTGAGAGGGGGAGATAGTTCCTACAGTCCGGATTCGGGCTTGAGGCGAGGCGGTCCGAAAGTAGATCCGATAGGCGTCGTGTTGAGAGGGAGGAATAGTTGGATGATGTTCTTATTGTTCTGCTCAGGAAAGACATCGTTGTTGTTTGAGTTTTGATGATTTTGGTTTTTAATTTTTTGGGTTTGATGTTTGTTATTCTTTGGGTTTTGAATAAATTAATTGTGAGAGAGAGACGGGGGAGAAAGGTTTTGCGTGTTTTAAATTTTTAATTAGTTAAATCAAAGTGCAAATGCTGGTATGGTATCAGCATGTGATTCATGTGACGGTGGGAGATTTTCTAGAATTGTTTTGGGTAGAATCCATAATAATTTTTGATAGGTCCGTGAAATAGACTGTAGTTCAACATTTGATTAAATTAAAATTGTTTTTTAATAAGAAAATCTTTGTTACTTTAAATAATAAATGGTTTACGCCAATGCGGCGCGGCCCTGACCTTACACTTCAGAAAAAAGGCCTATTCTTACTTCTCTTTAAGGCTGTTACTTTCAGGCCATGCTTACACGTGGCCGTTTCTATGATTGACACGTATTATCTTTTGACAGATTGGCTTTTTGCTTCCTTCGTAAATTGATTTAGAAAAAGCCTCTCTCTCTTCTCTTCAATTCAGCCCATTAGGCCCACGTTTGGCTTATTCAATTTTGAACTATAACACAGAGATATATAAAATAATGCATGTGGTACTAAATGAAGGAGAGAGAGAGAGAGCCGGAAAAAGAGATTTGCTTTCCGAGTTCCCATTGATCTCCTGTGATAGTATTTTCATGTAACCGTAAAATGAGTTATGCTGATTGAATCTTACGAACTGCTACACAAGTGTAACATTATTTTTATTTAGGAGGCATGCTCATTGGGAATCATAGATATTTCATTAATTGAAACAGAAAACACAGTCAACACAACATCACAACACCTAATGAAGAAAGGTATTTATATCACAATAATATATCTTATATTCTAAACATTATACTTTTATATTCCCAACAATATATCTTACATGAGAAATTTACTGGGAGCCATAGAGAGCTACTAAAAAAAATTATATGTTTAATTTCATGAGAGCCATTTTGGGTGCTCTTAATCCTTTTAACAAATATGAGAATTCAAAAGTCTATTTAATTGGGAGCCCCCATGATTTATAAATGGCTCCAAATTTCCGCGACACGTGTCACGCTCTCGTTGGTTGGAAGCCAGGGAGCTATAATTTGCGGGAGGTTAATAGTCGCTCCCTAATATAAGTTACAGAATCTTAAAAAAGAAGCAAAATCAAGTATATCATTAAAATTAGGAAATTTTAATTATAAAAATTTAAGTATAATATTTTATATTATAAAATATATTAGGAATCTATTATTATCTTTATTTGAAGAAAAGCAAGGGTCTCAAGTTTCAAAAAAGAAACAAAAAATTAATGGAGTCGTCCCTAAATTCATATACACCCCTAGAATCATCCTGAAAACACTATACAATTTCATATATGCTCTTGCAAAAAAATTAAATATTATGTATATCTCAACATATATATATGAAGAATAAATAACTACTACTACTACTCAAACTTTAATAAAATATAAAGAATACTGCTTTCAAATAATAGACATAAGAAACGCAATTATTGTATGTGTCCTTTACAATTATTCTAGATTTAAGTTAGCCATCAAAATATAAAAATATTACAAAAGGCCTCCAAAAAATTTGAGATAAAATTAACTTTTGAAATTTTATAAAATTATAAAGTAATTTATCCGGAGCGGAGCGAGAGAAACATCTAATATTTTTCTACTTCTCTTTGTACCAATTTAATACAGTAACAACCTAATAGACAATTAACTTAGGCTCATAAAGCCGATAAACCATATGAAATTCAGCCACACAACACAACAGCAATTAAAAAAATAAAGCCCAATAGCAATAATAAATAGCACTGCCAGATGCAACTCAGAACACATGGTGATGACAAGTCTAAAATTCAAAATGAAACCATTTATGGTTACTTTAATTGGTAGTATTAAAAAATTATTTTAATTGTAGGTTATATTTTAGGTGAAGACACGGTATATCAAATGTGATTCAAATTTTTCGGTAAAATTGAATTTCCATGTAAATGTAATTTCACTTTATATGCTTAAATTTGTAATTTTAGTGGTTATAAATGAAGTAAATTGAGACATCAATTGAATGTATTTTGTATGATAATATTTTTGTGTACTTAGGTGGAAATAAAAATGGAAATTTATTTTTATTATTATTACTATTTTGTATGGTTGTGTATTAATTATTGCTTATATTTGTTTGCATTCATAAACAACCCCTAATTTCAAAAATCAGTCATTAATCTTCGAAAAACAATTCAGACGTATATTTTTTATTTGCATATCAAACCAAATTTTTTTTTCAAACCAGCCCAAACATTTTTTTTTGCCAAAACATCCACTACATATTGCAAAACAGTCCCTAAATATCATAAAAGGAAACCAGAGTTGCATTTGTTATTTGCATACTAAACCCAACTCTTTTATAAATCAGCCCCTACGTATTTTTTTTTTACAAAAACAACCCCTGCATTTTGCAAAACAGACCCTGCTATTTATAAAACAGTCCCTGCATATTTAAATACCAAGTAAACTAGAAATAACAAAGTTTAGGACATACATGAACATGACTTTGACGTATCTTCACCTTCTTAGGCTTCGGTTCCTATTGAACAATACAAAATTTCATTCAATAATTAGGATAATATAAGCAATACTTACTGAACTAACAGTACCTCATAAGTCGCTACCAAACAAGGCCATTCATTTGACCACACCTGGTAAGTCCACCTGAAAAAAGAAAACAGATAAAACAAGGCAATTTACGAACATATTAGAACAAAAAGCCAAACAAACTTACAAAACCAAAAAAACCTATATAGCACCAAAAGCCCATAAAATGAAGAAATTTAAGATGAGAACCGACTCACGTACCGATCTCAAGTGATTATAAGCATCAGATATAGATGGCAATAGAATCACACGCATACCAGATTCCATATTTTTTATTTCTTTTAGAAGGTAGTTTAGCATAATAACAGATTGCATCAAAACCTTTCAATAACTTCAATCTGAAAAATATCATGGAAGATCGACGAGATAACAAAAGATCAGTTAAGAAGTAAGTAATAGTCCTTTTCCGTTGAAATTAGTCTTTATTGTAGTAAAGAAACTGAAAAAATACCATCAAAATGGCAAATCAACAAGCTATTGTTAGCACTCTTCAGCTATAATAAACCCCAACTTAAACAATCATACAATAAAACACTTGAAAATTTTCATTAATTGATGAAACTGGTAAAAGACTCGTATCATTTTGAATTAAGTAGTTATTTGTATTTATTTTTTTGTCTCACTTGATATGCAACTAATCTAGAATAAAGCATTATTAGCAAGAAAAAAAACCACAACCATTCATGTATGAAGAATATCTTTATTGTATAAACGATTGCTTTATCAGTGTGACAAAATTGGATGATATTTAGACAAAACTCAATTCAGAGTTGTAATTGCACATATTTTGGTCAATTCTCATGATATGAATTGAGCTGGGACTTTTATTATTGAATCTTAGAAAGACGTGCTTAATTTTGAAAACATCCACTGGAAACACAAAATAGTACCTGACAATCTGTAGAAAAAGTTTGCATACTACCATAACCTGAACCTTATTTCCCACCCCCTTTTAATGCCTTCAGAAACCCAAATTAACAAAAATTGAGGAGGAGAGTTACGGAGGGAGAGATGTTGGCAGCTTGAGCGGGTGTTGGAGGAGAGAATCTGGATCTAGGGTTTCGCAATTTTGGGAATAGAGAAGCCTCGAAGTTAACTTCGCTGAGTTGCCTCGCCGATGCCATAGACGGCCAGGAGGAAATCGCTAGACTCGCCCTAATCCGACGCCGAGATTGTCATGGCAGCTCGTCCAAGAGTCTCTGGAAAAGAGGGTAGCCAATCAGCTCTCGCGCCGTTCCAAGGGGAAAAGAGGGTAGCCACCGTTGAGCATGAAAGAAGAAAGAGGGTTTCATCTGAATTTGGGGGAAGTAAAAACTTAGGCCTTCAATTTAGAGATTGAGAGACTCAGAGAACGGTATATTAAATAGATCTATGCGTTTGGGGAGAGACCGATTGAGCGGATAGAGAATGTAAGTTTCGTTTTGTATTTTAGAGAAAGAGGAAGGAATTGAAATTTTCCTACTCTGACATTGAAATAAACTGGACTTGCTATTGCTATTGGATAAAATAAAAACAAAAAGGAGGGAAGGAAAATGAAAAGTAGGGTGGGAAATGAAAAATAGCGTGGGAAATCAAAAGTCCCAATTTCAAAAGTCATCAACATGATACGTTACTAAATAGTGGCATTTCCAAGTGCAGCCATGTGATAATATAGAGCATTAATAAATTCTAGTATAATCTCATTACTAGAATTTAGACTGAATAGCAATTGTAAAATATAAATACCGGGATTTGATATATAATACTACTTTTCTAATAATATACCGGGATTTAGGACTTCATGTCATTGTATCAATAGCAGACAATGGCATATAGTTCAATGCTAGGAAATAAATGTCGCATATATTGTTGTAGTGCAATAAATTCTGAAATATAATTTATAGGAATTAGAATAAACTAATTAAACAGAAAAATAAAGAGAGAGATAAAACAAACTTTGAATTGAAATTTTCACAAATTATGAAGACATCAATTTTTTAACTCTTCTTCATTTAACTTTAGAGTTCGCGAAGTTTGATGTCATAGAGGTGCTCGAGTAGTGTAGCGGTCCGGTCCGTTTGTCGCAGCAAATGCAACGAGTTATCTCATTTGCGTGGGGCTGGAGGCTTGGAGCTGGAAATAGGGTTGAGGTGTATTTGTCGGTTGTATATTTGTCAGATTTTGAGACCTTGGGTTATTATATGGATAGGGAAGTATAAAAATTTTCAGGCCCTCTTATTTTATGGCCTTTGGCATAGGTCAACACTGCATCACTACAAGGCTGAAATTGGGCCAGGATACGGGCCTTGTCGGTCTTAGGCGGGGGTCTCTCTCTCATGTGTTTCAGGTAATTCAGCCCAAAAAACTGCACACTAGTCTAATGCATTTAATTGGATTTGACAGTTTGACATATCTCACTAGCGGTTTGACAAACTAGTAAGCATGGTCCATTTAGAAAAACTGAGAAAACCAGTGATCCAATAAACTAAGGATATATAATCCTATGGAAAACCGAAAACCAGTTTCAACGAATTACCACCGGATTCGCTTATGTCCTCAAACGGCAACGCCACATGCTGTCGCTTTTTATTCTAGTATATTCAAGTATAAGTATTGTTTTAATTTTATATTCGTTTGAAGTACAAGGGGAGAATTGCCAATCCAAAATTTATTGAACCAAAAATAAATTATACAAAAGGTTATATAAATGGTATGAAAAGAATTATGACTAAGTTTTGGAAAATGACAATGCAATTTATTTCAAGATTGTTTAAAATTCGGATTGAAATTTTATATTTTAAAACTGAAATATTTAAGGCCCAATAGCATTGGGCAAAAATGCCCAGAATTCAAATCAAAGTCTTGAAAATTAGCAACACCAAATTTCGAAAATATTATTTGTATGATCAACTTCACAATTTATTTACATTCTTAATAAAGAATTTACTATCCACAACAAAAGAAAATAAGAATAAATTAATCAAGAAATGCAAATCTTCCAAATAATCACTTTCAATTAATCGCACTGCATATATTCCTGATTTCTCCAGCTGAACCTGTAAGCGGATTAATATTACCCATCTTAACCATTGCATCCGCAAAATTCTTATAAAACAAACTCCAATCCCTACTATAACTTTCCACAATAGAATCAGTCTCACCGCCATTATACAAAACTTGGTCAGAGTGCAATAATCCTCTTTTTTGCATCAAGTTCTTATAGTATTTGTTATCGAATGAGTTAGGCGTGACAGGATCTAGTGGAGATAAATTGAAGTCTCCATTGTTTTGAGGGCAACGACGTCGCTGGTTTAAGGCAAATCCCGGATCAATATTGGTCTCCTTATATATCCTTGTCTTGAATGTCACGCAATGAGCCTGACCGATAGTATGAGCACCTGAAAAATGTGTCGTTTGGAAATTAATATAAGAGAGCAAGTGTGGGATTACGGTTTTGGAATATAGTTTATTTTATTTTTTAAGGTTTTAAATCGAGTATGTACCTGAGAGTGTGACCATTTCTTTAGCATCAAGCCCTTGCCTAGCAAACTTGGAAATTAGTACATCCAGGTCCTCAAATGCAATTGGCAAATTAGCACTTGCTAGATCTTTATTGGCTGTGGTTGAGTCTCTTCTCCCTAACTCCACCGTCCATATTGGACCATTCACCTGTCAATCACAAAACCATTTGTTACCAAAACAAGGATAGTATTGTTTGAAGCATACTATGGATCTTGATGAATATTCAAATAAAAATCTAGTCTTATGTGTAAGAGTTCGAATAATTATATATTTTGTTTATACATATGTATATGTAAGATATACATGAATGGAAATGCTTACATATTCTGAAGAGTCTCTAGCCGCGAGTGCCACTATATCAGCACATGAAACAACACCTGGACAAATAGCCTCGACAGCTAACTTGGCAGCGTCTATAACTTCAAAGCCCCTGATCGAGTTGTTGTTTTGTAGAACAGTTTGCTCCCCTGTGAACCATGGATTGTCTTTTAGTAGTACCGATCCATCACAACCCTAAAACACAAAGTAAATAAACAGTTCAATTAGATATTTCACCCTTTATTAATATGGTTTGTTTTACACACACATTTAGACAATGTGATACCTGAACAAAGCAGTCGTGAAAATGGAGGCGAATGAGAGAGGCAGCCATGCGCCGCTCTATGGCAACGGCAGCCCTAATAACTGTACGAATGATAGGCAGAGCATGCGGACATGTGTCATCATAGTAATTTGGCGTTAGTTGTGCGTGAGATTGGCTTGCACGAAACAAGAACACCATTGAAATGACTATCCATGCAAATCGATAAGAAACCATTGTAGCGACAGAAAGAGCGATCCAATGCAGAGATGTTGCTTATTTAGAATGGAGTGCTCTTGAATTTTGAGATCAATAATAGAGAACAAAATTGAGAGTTGAGAGTTGAGTGTGTGGTGTGTAGGATGAATGGAAGGAAAGTCAGTACTGTGTATATATAAGGATAGGGGGGTTCATTATTTGAACTAGTACTACGAAGAAGATTTCAATCTTTATTACAATTGAATAGGTAATTAGGTATTTTTCTTTAGGAAAAAATCATTGTCAAAAGAAAAGAAAGTTTCAATAACGATTTTCTTACTATTTAAAACGTTCAAGTCATCTGCTTTGTCTGACCTCGTCACCAGTCAAGGACATATGTTTTTTTTTTTTTTTTTTTTTAAAATAGCATGAGGTGGGGCTTGTTTATTGTTAGTGGTTATTAAGTTCAAATTAATTAATATCATCTTATTAATGAAGACCTTATCTGCTTCTTGCATTTATATACTCTCGACTCAGTCGACTTAAAACTTAAAAGAAAGATTCTCCGTTACAGAGTCACATCAAATTATTGAGGAAAAGGTTGCTCTTTGCGTTGTATTTTTCGTAAGGCTGCTAATGAACCGAACCGAACCGAACACAGCCATGCTCATATTTGATTCATTAATTATTTGAACCAACACTGTTTGGTTCGTTTATTTCGAATAGAAAATCGAACGAACCATTTAACAAACGAACAATTTAGTGAACGAACTTCGAACAATGAATAAAACAACAGTTCTAATTTGTATACCTATTATTACTTTCGCAGAAAAATATTTTTCTCTTCTTTAGTGACAAAGAAAATTCGCATTGATTCATTGATTCATACCTCACAACTTATCAAATTTCATAAAAGTAAAAAACAACAAATAAATATCAATCCAACATAATTTTTGTTACACCCCTGACCCAAATAAAGAACTGAAATGTAACAACTGCCAAAAAAGACATTTAAACAAACATTCACATAATTCAAAAAAATCTCCAAATTACATTTATTAAATTTCACAACAAAAATAAAATTGAGACTTTAAAGTTCTCATTTATTTCATAATCATTATTAAACTAAATGTTATTAAAATTGTGACGTCTCTCCACCCGTAACCCCAAGCTAATGATCCAAACCTGGGCACAAAATAAATATAAAGATGAGTACTGACTCAGTAAAGTATGAAAAGAGGCCCAACCGCATATACCAAAAATAGAATATTTTGAGTTTGATATAAAATAGGATAGCGAATATAAAATCAAGTAACAAGAGGTCATAAGTATAATATAGTATAATAATTATATAATAATTGTGAAAAGTACTTTTATTTCGGGATATTATCTTATTTCACTTTCAACTTCCACACACCTAACACACACTAGATCATGCTCTGTGGCATCGAGTACGCGCACAGATGCAAGTCTTTCCGAGCTCGTTATTGGGTGATCGGCGGCCCTAGTTTCGCTCTACTAAGTACGGCTTCTCACCTATGTGAATCAGCGGCCCTGGTTTCACTCTACCAAGTACGGCTGCATTCTCTCAAATATCACTTTTCACACATCTCACTATATCCCGTAACTTACTCAAAATATCTTTAAATATTATCTTTAAATTCTCATATTACTAAAAATATTAATTTGAGCCATATAAGCTCTATCTCATAAATAGAAGTTCAATATTAAATATTACTATCATTATAGAAACTAATAATATATATATAATATTTAAACGGAAGAACCAATATAGCCAAAGGAAAAGCATATACGGGCAAAACCTTACCTGAATAAATACAACTAGCAAACTCTCACGCAAAATCTTCGGGTCCCACAAACTCTTCCGCTTCTTTCGCAACTCTCTCAACTTCTTGGTCTTCCTCTAGTATGAACTCCTCCTCACGCGAATCTAATTATTTTAATTAATACTCATTACTAATCGATCTCGAACTTCGAACCGACAAGCTCACTTAATCTGATTATTTACGGAAAAATACTTTCTGGACTTTAAATGCAGAAACTAATAATGCCAATGAGTCAGAAATGTCCTAAAACATACAAATCGACTATTTATTCATGAACTTTGAAGTTATGGTTAGAAATATATGATTAAAACAAATTTCCTTATTAAATCGGAATTGAAATTCCAGCTTTATAAGAGTACACGAAATTCCAAATTCTCTCAAAAACAGTATTCCTCGTCCCAGTTTTATAAATTCCAGATTTTATGAAAACAATATTTTTATTTCTCAAATTAAAAGTTCAGATTTCATTTGTTAAAAACTTTAAATATACCATACTAGCATAAATATGAATTATCTAGTAAATAATAAGAATTCTGATATTAATTTGTCATAATATATTATAAGAAAATAGTGTCATAATACCCTATTCATAAATTTACTTATTAAAATTAATATTTTCTATTCATGACATATATATACGTATATAATTAGCTACTCAAATTTATTTTGATAAAATATCATTCCTTTAATTTGATAACGGATCCATAATGACAGAATAGTTATTAGTTTAACTAAATGGACACATGCAACATTTTCTAATTATCCAATCTAAAAGAATAAATAAATGATAAGGTGAGAAAGACTCACTATACTAAAACAATAGAGGGGAGATTGCTTCAGATATGAGAGTGAAGAGAAGCAACAATGATTTGCCTAGAACCGATCCGTGTACACCGTCTCCACTTCTCCTCGTGAGGTCCACTATGCTCCACACTCCCAAACTAATTGAAGGAGAGAAAAAGGACAATTTCTTGTCTTTTGTCTTTCGTGAATGACCAGGCAAAAAGAAAAAAGATGAGAGAGAGAATGAAAAGAACAAAACTTGGTTTGCTAGGATTTAAATGAGAATGATCGTAACAGCCGGGCCATCAATTACCCATTTACTCAGAAAATTAATCACAGCCTCAGATAATGCCGTTTAAGTTCCAAATTAAATCAGATCCAAAATTTTATCACTTACTAACGCTATATATTTTGAGCGCACAAGAAAAGAAAGGGAACAACTAATTTCTGCTGCCATTTTTGCACTTTAGTCCCTCAAAGTTAAAATAATCATAACTTTCAAAATACACCTCAGATTTTTATGATTCAAATTTCTAAATTCATTATTTAAAGTATATGATTTATTGAGATACACTTTATTATTCCTCTACATATAAATTATTTTTGAAATTACGAAAATACCCCTACTACAAAATAATAATAAAAAAAATTACTTATTATAACAATTTTTAAAACTCAATTCTAACCAAATAATTTCTAACCTATTAGGGACTAAGTTTAGAAGTACAGAGATCTTCTTATTAATATAGAATATGTATTTTTCTCAATTTCTATATATATATTTTCTATATAGAGAAAGAACTCTCCATTTAATAATTGGTGGGTGAGAGACAAAGAGAGCAACATACATGACTAATTTGGGGTTGATTAATTTGGATGATTAATACTATACTAAGAATAAAATCACAATCATGAATTTGGGCTTGATTAATTCAGGCATGATAATTTGGCTTGAATTTAATGAGTGTGTGTGTGTGTGTATATATATATATATATATATATATATATATATATATATATATATATATATATATATTGGATTAATGGATATATATTCGAACATATTACCGAACAATCAAACGAACATGGAGTATGTTCATGTTCGATTCATTAATTAATCGAAAGAACATTGTTCGTTTGTTTATTTTGAACAGAAAATCGAACGAACCATTTAGCGAACGAACTCATTTCAAACGCGAACGAACTTCAAACGATGAACAAAAGTAACAGTCCTAATTTTTTGGAGTAAGGTTTCTCGCTGCCGGCCCACACGTGCTGCCTACATCCTGGCCTTGATAGCTTTTGATTTTCATCGACCCTACATCAATCAAGGGCCAAGATGTAGGCAGAGAATCCTTTATTTTTTGAACTACTGAATTATTCACTAGTAGTAATCAGGTGGCAAAATATGATCCGACCTGAAAAACCCGCCCGTCCAACCCGAACCCAAATCCGATCCGACCCGAAAATATTGACAAGTCAATGACCCAAAACCCGACCCAACCTGAACCCAGATGACCCGAAACCCGAATGACGCGAGACCCGAATGACCCGAGACCCGAATGACCCGAACCCGAATGACCCGTAACCCGAACCCGAATGACCTGCCCGGTTATCCGATTTTGAATGATCTGAAATTGAGTGTACTGAATGAATGGTCATGTAACTGTTGATTTCACTACTACACATTAATATTATATATTATTTTATACTATCTTAATACATTTTTTATAATGTCATTATACCTGACCCGAGCCCGACCCAACCTTTCCATTTGTCACCTCTAGTAATCACACAAAACTACGTAACATATTCCCTTATTATACTTTTTTGAAAAGATCTTCAAAAGTCATGTTTCATTGAAAGAAAATATTTTTTACTTGTTTATTTATAAAAAAATTAAAGTTTTAAAATCATGAAAACTGTGTTACATAAATTATCCAGATAAAAAAATTTATGAACCCAAAACTCCAAAATAATAATCAAACCATACCTGTAGCACCAATAGATCGACCAAAAAAAACACACCGATTAACTATTTCAAATGCTGGTAGGCTATTAATCTCGCATCTAAGCATATTGTGTATGGGTATTCATCAAATTGTGGTATACATAGTCTTTTACATTCTAGCTTAGTAAATGACTTTCTCTTGTCCCAAAAATAATTAAAAAAAGAAAAAATAAGTAGGCAAAAGTAAAATGAAATATTTTAAACAGATATTTCAAAAATCTAGTCGTATCATATTGGATATCGATACACGCCGTACTAGTCGGATACATATCGGATACTCCACGTGATATCTTTGAGTATTTGTTTCATAATAATATATAATGCATACTCAATTATACTTCTCAAATATGTAATATATACCTCTGACGTAAGAATATATACCCTTAAAATATAAAATAGTTAAGAAAAAAAAACAAAATCAGATTATTCTAGCAAAATATATAATTAAAGATAACAAACATTTACTTTGCAGGGATATTTCTTAAATTGTCATATTTCTATATTAGTACGTATCGGGTACGATATCCGTATCCGTTATGTGCAACGTAGATTCTAAATAATCAAGATAAAGAAATCACTTTGATAACTCAAATAAACCAAAATTGCAGAGAGATCATATCGCAATGAAGAAATAACTAATGCTTGGTTAATGTACACAAAATGACCCTAAACCCTACACTTTATTAGATAGTTGTTTATTGGATAGTTGTTTATTGGATTTCAACCGAAATAATAATCCTACTTGTTTAAATTGATACCCAACCCGATAAGGAAAGCATCTTAATTTTCTCTCGCATCCGTCTCCTTCTTCCTCTCCTTGTCATTTCTTTCTAACCCAAACTGAGCTTCACCTCAACCTCCTTTCTAGCCATGAAAATATAATTCTATAGATGGCCGGAGCACCACTATTCGATTGACCGTACCACCCCTGACTCATCTTTCTACTCAAGAATCACATTCTCCATCTCTCTAGTCAATTTTGATTCACAGTAAGTCTTGTATCCGCTTCGGTAGTACAGTCATGGAATGGACCATCATTTCCAATAGAAATAAAGTCGTGTACCATGATTTCTCGACCAAGCTTATACTTATAAATTTGGAAAAATATAATTGAGGGAGATGAAAGAGGAATTGTTGTATTATGCTTGTTGTTACGTTTAGAAAGTAGGGAAACTCCTTTTATTATGAGCGAGAGGAGACACCATTCCAAACTAACCATTGAATGACCATTAAAAATATCAATTAAAATACAACAATAAATTTTAAAATTTAATTATATTATTTATATAATAAATAACATTCCCCCTCAATTTCCAACAATCAGGAAGTTCATGTGTCTGATCTTCTGCTTAGATGTAAAACTTTGTTAGCTCTTGATTCATGTGGAGAATGAGTCAGTGAGGATGCATTACAAGTATATGACAATGAGATTCTAAAACTTCGGTCTAGTTCTGCTATGCATAATTTCATGTAAGAAATTTTGCTCTCAAATATATTTACGATTTTTAAATTATTTTGATATTATTAAATATCTATAATATAAAATATATTTTTATTTGAGCTTATACTGCTCATACTGAATATTTTATTATTTATGAAAATAGAATATTACATAATAACAATAATATATTTTTGAGAGATAATTATTTTATGGGATAATGATGTTGAGAAAAGTGAAATAGTTAAGTTCAATCCAGCCGTACTTGGTAGGTGGAAGCCAATGCCGCTGATTATGATCAAGATGATAGGCCGTACTTAGTAGGTGGAAGCTAGGGCCGCCGAATCATCCAATAACGAGCTCGGAAAGACTTGTATCTGTGTGCGTACTCGATGCCACGGAGCATGATCTAATGTGTGTGCGTAAAAGTGGAATGAGATAGACGATATCCCAATATAAAATGATTTTAAATATATTTATATTTATTACGGTTTGATCAAATATTTATTTATTAAAAACTAGTATTATTTTTAATGTTTGTGAAGAATGTCCTTACTGAGTTATATACTCACCCCCCTTTTTCCCTCCATTCAGGTTTCAGGTTCAGTTATTAAGGACATCGGGTCGAGCGTCGTCAAAGATCAAGATAAAATAAAAAGAAAATAAATGTAAAAATAAATATAGATACTTGATTTTTTTATTATTCCTTGTATTTTTTTGTTATAATATGATTTTTAATGCCGTATATCCTTCGGGATATACGACCGTTACATCTCGGGTCGAAATTAGAGTCGGGGTGTAAAAGATCCAACGTATTAATACAATTCCAAACTCTCCATTGAATGACCATTAAAAATATCAATTAAAATGCGACAATAACTTTTAAAATTTAATTATATTATTTATATAATAAATAATATACAACAGATTAAAAGTTTAATTCAACTAATTATCTCAAAAAGCTGAAGTTTTATGACTAGTGCGATTCTTGCTTCTCCGATACTCGAATTCCGGTGAAATCACCCGCTGCCCGGACCTTCCCTCTGCTCGCGCTCTCTCTTCAGTTGCTACTCTCCTCTCTCTCTCTCTCAGCCTTTCTCTATTGAGAAAATAATGATTTTATTGTTGTGTTTAGAGAGAGAAGGAATAATATCGAAATATTATAAGGAAATTAATGGGCACCGTTTAAATTATTCAAGCGAGAACGAAATATACAACACTTGACCTCTTGATGGTTTGAATGGGTTTATCTACAAGCAGCTCAATGGTTACTAGCTATTTGACTCTGAATATTTTCATTTTATTGCACTCATTCATTCTCATTTCTGTTCCTTTTTATTTTATATTATAACATTTTGGGTACCTGATAGTAAGTCATGGGTGATAGTAACTCATGGGTGATAGGCCATAAGTATCAGTATATGATCGCAATTTAACGAAATCATACATCAACACGTCCTTTATTTACTATTTATTTCGTTACGAATGAAGACATTTTAAAGGGGCAACACTAATTTTCATTGTAGTAATTTCATTTAATGAGATATTGTTATTTTGCTAAAGAGTTACATTTTCATTTTATTACACAATTTTAAATTATTCATAGACACAATTGCAAAAAATACAACTGTGAATACCAAAAGATTATAATTACAATTGTCCATTATGTTCTACTCACTAATTAACTACACTGCAAACCTTCCTGATTTGTCCAGCGGAAGTGCGGAATAAGAGGGCTAATATCTCCTATCTTTACCATCGCATCAGCAAAATCTTTGAAAAACAAACTCCAATCATTAGTATAACTTGCAACAATATAATCTGTCTCGCCACCATTAAATAATACTTGGTCGGAGTGCAATAATCCCCTCGTTTTCACCAAGTTTTTAAAATACTTGTTACCAAATGTGTTAGGTGAAGCAGTGTCAAGTGGAGCCAAGTTTGAGTCCCCATTGTTTCGAGGGCAACTGAGCCTCTTGTGAATAACAAAGCCTGGATCAATATTGGTCTCATTGTAAATTCTGTCCTTCAATGTCGAACAGCGTGCTTGGCCTATTGTGTGAGCACCTGAAAAATGTATCAAGTTCTAGTTAAATAATGTTTAGTGTTAGAAGAGAAACATCAAAATAGTAAATACAATGTTTTGAATAGTCAACTGATTAGTCGAGATTTTCTTTTTAACATACATGTATTTGCTCACAAAACATAAGATATGGATGTTTCATTTATTATGTATGTGATTAAACTTGATGTAAGAAATTTAGTAGACAAATGAGCTTTTATAATATTGTACACAAATTTAAGTTTATGGAATATGATGAAATATATAGAAAAACATGGATGTAATATCTCGGAATAAAAACATGGAAGAGAAAAATTTCTCTTTTTCATGGTAGACATAAAATTGTTATATTCCATGTAATATGCTATAAATTCTGACAAAAATACATTTTTCTATTCTAAATTTCATTCTACGTGACAGCCAAATCTTCTTCTTTCCTTATTTTATTTCTTTTTCTTTCCCTCCATATTTATTTTCTTTTCTACAAATTCTGTTGCAAAAAAAAAAAAACAAAAAAAGATTTTATGATTTCTCCTTATTTACGACGAAACCATGATTAAATTTTTCATCTAACAGATGACATATTATTGTGCTCACTTTTTTCTCTTAAAAGACATCCATCAATGATAGATTCTTTCACATTGGATTATTTTCTATTTTCATTTTTCTCAACTCTAGAAAGAGAGAGAGAGAGAGAGAGAGAGAGAGAGAGAGAGAGCAAGAAGAAGAAGATAATGGATCGAAGAAAAATGAGTCATGTATATTCTTTTTGAAATCTACAACTCATATTCTGATAAATTTTTCTGTAACATACAACTTAAATTCATGAGTGTTCAGATATGAACGAAAGGGGTTTGGTACGAACAATTCAATATTTAATATATAATACAATTTGAATAGAATCATATTGGATTAGAAAAATAGAGACAAGAATTACGAAATTCGCATTAATAAAATTATAGAATGAGGACATTTTGGTCATTAGTCATTATTATACTATTTAAACTAAATTTGTATTCCATTTATCTGGCAGAACGCTATTGGAATAAAATAGAATAGTCGGCTATTCTATATTTCACTATTTTACTATTCCATGCTTTGAAGAGCGAGCCATGATTGAAATTTAAAGTTTCATTACAGCCTTTGATCTTACAGGCTAAGACCTAATTAAGAATATAAATTACAAAGTAGCCAAAACAAATCAATTTCATTTTCTAATTATAAATTGCGAGAAATACCCCACCAGGTACATAATGATGGAAGGGATAAAAAAAGAAAGAAAGTAGATCAATGGTCAAAAATAAAGACCAACTAAATTTTTTTTTAATAAAAGCTGAAGCTTCAAATATACAATTTAGACAAATCTAAATCAATAAATATAAGTCGGAAACATATCACATAAATAAATAGTAATTTAAAATTTGAAATTGATATATATTTTTTTAATATATATAACATGGAGATTCAAGTTAGAACGAAAAACTCCATTTAACTCCTTTGAATAATCAAAGAGTCAATTAATTAATTTCGATTTTGTTTAAGATGGAATGGAAGAATTAAATGTGAGAGATAATATTGGCTGCTTCTGGTATGCATAACCGAGAAACTCATTCATATGAAAATTATCTTAGGAAATTAAGATGATTCATTTCCTTCATAATCTCTCATTAAATTTCTTGACAAATATCTTTTAATTCATAAATGATACATGATCCAAAATTGGGAAAACATATCCATGCATAAATTAGGATCACAAAATCATTAGTAAAATCCTTTTGAATATGTATATATCAAAACTATTTAATTGTATTTAGTATTTACTATGAAGAGAAATTCTTTTATCAAACTTTATATGATTTGAATGCTTATTTCAAGCAAAATTTAAAAATTGCATGACAAGTTTGCAAAATTTTGCATTTCCTCCTTTTCATCAATATAAAACTTTATGGTTGTATAAAGCACTTCCTCCTTTTCATCAATATAAATAGGAATATAGGCTAAAACCAACAGAGACAATAAATTATTCATTTTATTACACAATTTTCAATTATTCATAGACACAATTGCAAAAAATACAACTGTAAATAACAAAGGAATATAATTACAATTGTCCATTATGTTCTACTCACTAATTAACTACACTGCAAACCTTCCTGATTTGTCCAGCGGAACCCATAAGAGGGTTAATATCTCCCATCTTTACCATCGCATCAGCAAAATCTTTGAAAAACAAACTCCAATCATTACTATAACTTGCAACAATATAATCTGTCTCGCCACCATTAAATAATACTTGGTCAGAGTGCAATAATCCCCTCTTTTTCAACAAGTTTTTAAAATACTTGTTATCAAATGTGTTAGGTGAAGCAGGATCAAGTGGAGCCAAGTTTGAGTCCCCATTGTTTCGAGGGCAACTGAGCCTCCTGTGAATAGCAAAGCCTGGATCGATGTTGGTCTCATTGTAAATTCTGTCCTTAAATGTCGCACACTGTGCTTGGCCTATTGTATGAGCACCTGAAAAATGTATCAAGGTCAAGTTAAGTTTTTAGAAAGGAGTGTTAGAAGAGAAACATCAAAATAGTAAATACAATGTTTTGAATAGTCAACTAATTAGTCGAGATTTTCTTTCTAACATACAAGTATTTGATCACAAAACATAAGGTATGGATGTTTCATTTACTCTATATGTGATTAAACTTGATGTAAGAAATTTAGTGGACAAATGAGCTTTTATAATATTGTACACAAATTTAAGTTTATTATAAATTTTTTTTTTAATACCTGAGAGTGTGACCATTTCTTTTGGGTTGAGTCCTTGCTTAGCAAACTTGGAAATGAGCACATTTAGATCTTCAAAGGCTATCGGTAAATTAGCGCTAGCAAGATCCTTACTTGCAGTGGTAGAGTCTCTTCTCCCTAACTTCACCATCCATGTCGGTCCATTTACCTGTTTGATCACATAACTTCTTAATCAACAATCAAAAGATAAAATCAGTAGAGATAATTCCAAGTACAAGAAAAGAAATCTTACATATTCTGAAGAATCTCTAGCTGCAAGTGCGACAATATCTGCGCACGACACAACACCAGGACAAACGGCCTCGACTGCTGACTTGATATCATCAATGACTTCAAAACCTCTTATGGATCTGTTGTTTTGAAGAGCAGTTTGTTCCCCTATGAACCATGGTGTGTCTTTTAGAAGAACTGATCCGTCACATCCCTAAATCATGAGTAAGATAATATATTTTATTTTGCACGATAGCATATATACATTATTGAGAGGTTGCGCAATTAGTATTTGAGAACAACTCTTCATTTTAAATAGATAGTTTGAACTTTGAAGTAAGTTTTTTGTTTGGTGGAATATATCTTTGGGTCCGCAAGATGATCACCCCTGCTATATTACGAGTCTATGTAATGAGATAGGATTAAATATAAAGTAGGGGGCATAAATACCTGAACAAAACAGTCATGGAAATGAAGACGGACAAGAGAGGCAGCCATCCGACGTTCCTTTGCAACTGCATCCTGAATGACTGAGCGAACGATAGGCAGAGCTTGCGGGCATGAGTAGTCATAGTAATTTGTTGTAAGTTGTGACTGTGAGGAATTTGCAGAAAGCAAGAACACCAATGCAATAGCAATCCATGCATGCCTAGAAGAACCCATGAACGTATATGTGTGTGTGATTCTAGGCAATTTTGAGAAAGATGGAGAGAGGTGATTATTAGATTGAATGGAAAATCAGAAAGAGAGAGAGAGAGAGAGAGAGTTGTGTGCTTTGGATGAATGGAGTGAGAATAGAAGTGAGTATATATAGGGTGGTGATAGATAGTTGAACTAGTAATTTAGAAAGAAGTCTCCAATAATAATTTAACTATTAAATTATTATCAAGGAAAACCATCTTTGGACAAGTTGCTCGTGTGACTTCGTCACCAGTGCAAGACATGTGCTATTTTTCAACTCATTAGTAGGTTAAGCAGTCATGTCAATTGCATCTAATTAAAAAAATTATATGTGCGAATTAATTGAATTTAATAGGAATGGAGATAAACAAACGAGGAGGTGTTTTCTCATTTAATTAGTTCATGCTTTGATTCAGTCTTGATTGTGGGAGGGTTATAAACAATCTGAATTATACATTTTGGATAAATCCGTTACATATACCTTACTGATGTTTCATCATAAATTAGTGTTTTATGATTTATTCGATATTTATTAGTTAATTTGAAAGATTAGAATCGCGGATTTCTTTTTCCTTCCTTTTGGGAAGAAATTAATAGTCGAAGAAGACAAGAAGGGTTGTTATCACCACAACTCTAAGATAAGTAAGAAATTGCTTTGCAATCATCTAAATATTATTCAATAAATGAGTTATTGAATTGTTCATCTGTATCATGACTTCTTATAGAAAAATAATTGTTCTATGACAGAGAAAGACTGAGTTTAATTACATTCTGACTTCCAAAAATAGAATGGTACACGGTTTAATGTACATTCCGTGATTTATATTGAAATGATATTGCTTCATTGATATATAATATTCACAAAATAAAATTTTCAATTATACGTCGGGTAGTGATAGAGACAATTGGTATGCGTATGCTGTTCATTTCAATCTCCAAAGCATATATCATAGACTCAGAATCCTGAACCATTATCCACGTGATAAAGAAAATGTAATTGACCCGACTTCTTTATTGCCAATTTCAAAATTTTATTACACCAATAATATGCGCATTCACATGTCAGCCTGCGAACGAGTTTTTTCTTTGACTGAGTTTCGCGTGTAATTTATCTCAGCCTTCATAAGCTACGAGCGATGGACCTAGCTCCGCTTCGGATGTGTTTAAGTAATAACTTCTTACAAATTTTGAGATTTAATATTTTAATATTATATACATAAGTAAATATTTTAAATCTTTCCAAGGTTGGTATTAATTTGCATTTTTAAGGATAAATTATAATTTAAACAACTAAATTCTTTACTGGGCTAATCTTTAATATGGCGAAAATATTTTATTTGAAGTTTTAAAGGACAAATTTATAATAATAATTAAGTTTATATATGTATATTGGAAAATACCTTATATTTTCAGATACCCTCTTTTATCCGTTATTAGGCCTGATCTTTATTAGATTCTTGGAGAACTATTTTAACAAACTTAAATATAAAAATATTATTTTACAAATGTCATTTATTATAACGTTAGTTCACAGAAAAATAAAACTACAAAATGGCCAATAAATTTTGCAGACATTAGGTCACATATCATAATATATGTGATATATGTGAAGAGAAGTTATAAATAAATATTCTATCAAAAAGAGAAAAAAAGAAAAAAAAAAAGAAGAGAAGTTATAAATAAGGAAAAAAAATGAAAAATAAAACTTTGATTGATTTAAAGTTTGAAGTTTGAACTATAGCTTTGAGTTCTTTTATTTAATTTTGTTAGGACACAAATTTAAAATATAACACAATAACATTACAAACATTTTCATTTCCTAAATTGAAGACAATGTACTTGTTATGCATTAAGGGAAGAAAATGCATTTGCAACTACTCCATGCGCCAAAATATCTGATATTTTTTTCGTTTTTTTATATTTTCAATTTAAAATAATACATAAAGAAAAAGTAAGAAAAAGAAAATAGAAAATAGAAAATTACTATTTTATGATAAATTATTATTATTATTATTATTATTATTATTATTATTATTATTATTATTATTATTATTATTATTATTATTATTATTATTATATTTTCATTCTTATTTGTTTTCTTCAACCCGAAAGTTCTTAAATAAAAAGTAATAAATAGAAAAGACCCATAATCAAATTTTATTTCTTTAAACCCAAAATAATAAACAAGAAATAATATTTATGTAAAATGTAAATACAAAAAGATAAAATCATAAGACAAAATAAAAGTAAAATCATAAAAAAAGATAAATTTAATTTTTTGAAAACAAAATAATATTTTACATGAAAATAAAATTAAACTAAAATATTTTATTGAATATAAAATCATGAAAAAATAATATATCAAAAAAATATCGTAAGAACATTCATAGAATATTTTGTTGTTAAATTATAGGCTAAAGAAAATAATATATTTATAGAAATTGAGGGAATTTTTTACAATAACAATAAAAGTTAAGGGTTTTGGTAAGAAGTACTCTTTTATTTATGATGGGATTATTTCTTGATGACACTTGTTTTTGATTGAAAAATATGTTATGTGAGAAAAAATAATGAGTTATTCTTAAAATATGAGTCACTACACGAAATATTACAAAGATGAATCAGCATAATTATATTTAATGTAAGACCCAGAGGTTTTAAAGGAAATTATTGTAAGATTATGCCAGAAGTGTAATGGGTTGAAAGAGTGAACATGAGGACTTGCTTTGTATAATGTTATATAGAAAGATTCATCGAAAATCCTACAAAAATTGACATGTGTCAAAAAATGTAGGATAAACTGAGCTTTCTATATAGTGTTAATGGGGTTGATAGCTTAAAAAGGTTGAAATGAAGGTTGCACGTTGTAGAGTAAAGAGACAAGATTTTAAACGCACGAAACATTAGTTTTAGGTGCAAACAAAGATTATGGAGAATTTTTTTAAAATAAACACGAATTTCGGTTTACATTCGAATAATTTAGTACTTACTATCATTCTTTACGAAAAATCTATCCGAATTTTTTTGATTGAAACGAGAAAACCAACTCACGAAACATGAGTTTTAGGTATAAAGAAAGATTGTGGAAAAATATTTTAAAATGAACACAAATTTTGATTTGCATTTCAATAATTTAGTATTTACCATCGTTCTTTACGAAAAATCTATCCGAGTTTTTTTAATGAAACGAGCAAACAAACGCACGAAACATTAGTTTTAGGTGCAAACAAAGATTATGGAGAAGTATTTTAAAACAAACACGAATTTCGGTTTACATTCGAATAATTTA
This sequence comes from Juncus effusus, assembly GCA_027726005.1. Taxonomy (NCBI): domain Eukaryota; kingdom Viridiplantae; phylum Streptophyta; class Magnoliopsida; order Poales; family Juncaceae; genus Juncus; species Juncus effusus. The sequence goes on from CM050892.1 coordinate 4,550,090, forward strand.
GTATTTACTATCATTCTTTACGAAAAATCAATCCGAGTTTTTATGATTGAAACGAGCAAACAAAGACACGAAACATGAGTTTTAGGTGCAAACAATGATTGTGGAAAAATATTTCAAAATGAACCCAAACTTTGATTTGTATTTGAATAATTTAGTATTTACTATCATTCTTTACGAAAAATCTATCTGAGTTTTTTTTAATGAAAGGAGCAAACAAACGCACGAAACATGTGTTTTAGGTGTAAACAAAGATTATGAAAAAATATTTTAAAATGAATACAAATTTTATTTTACATTTGGATAATTTAGTATTTACTATCATTCTTTACGAAAAATCTATCCGAATTTGTTTGATTGAAACGAGCAAACAAACTCACGAAACATGAGTTTTAGGTGCAAACAATGATTGTGGAAAAATATTTCAAAAAGAACACAAATTTTGATTTGTATTTGAATAATTCAATATTTACTATCATTCTTTACGAAAAATCTATCCGAGTTTTTTTTGAATGAAACGAGCAAACAAACGCACGAAACATTAGTTATAGGTGCAAACAAAGATTATGGAGAAATTTTTAAAAATGAACACGAATTTCGTTTACATTCGAATAATTTAGTACTTACTATCATTCTTTACGAAAAATCTATCCGAGTTTTTTTGATTGAAACGAGAAAACAAACTCAAGAAACATGAGTTTTAGGCGTAAAGAAAGATTGTGGAAAAATATTTTAAAATGAACACAAATTTTGATTTGCATTTGAATAATTTAGTATTTACTATCATTCTTTACGAAAAATCTATCCGAGTTTTTTTTTAATGAAACGAGCAAACAAACGCACGAAACATTAGTTTTAGGTGCAAACAAAGATTACGGAGACGTATTTTAAAATAAACATGAATTTCGGTTTACATTCGAATAATTTTGTACTAACTATCATTCTTTACGAAAAATTAATCCGAGTTTTTATGATTGAAACGAGCAAACAAACACACGAAACATGAGTTTTAGGTGCAAACAATGATTGTGGAAAAATATTTCAAAATGAACACAAACTTTGATTTGTATTTGAATAATTATCATTCTTTACGAAAAATCTATCCGAGTATTTTTTAATGAAACGAGCAAACAAACGCACGAAACATGAGTTTTAGGTGCAAACAAAGATTACTAAACCTCCAAGATTATAACCCTATTACTTTTATATTATATAAACTCCAATTAAACTATTAAAACTCCCGAGTCAAGACCACCTATTTATATTAGGGGATGGAGGCCTCTAGACCTAAGAATTATTCTAAAAACAAAATATTCCAAGTATATTCTCTAACTATATATTTTCATAGAAAATTCTAGAGACAAGCTATTAAGAGCAAGACTTTATAATCTTCTTTATTTTAGATTGGGCTAAGTTAGTGTTAGATTTTAGCATTCCTCCTCGACACCAACTTCTCTGGATCGCTGACCTACTGAGCACTGGCAGTTGTGCATGCATCAACTCGAACTTATTTGCATTAAGATCCTTCGTGAAGATATAAGCGACTTACTCCTCTGTCGGTGTCAGCTTCATTTGAATCTCTCCATATAGGACCTTTCTCGTATGAAGTGGTAGTGTACTTCAATATGCTTGGTTCTTGCTAGAGGTGGCAAATGGGTGGGTCAGGTCGGCTTCGGGATGGGTCACTTTAGGTTTGGGTCATTTAGGTCTCGGGTAGTTCGGGTCTCGGATCATTCGGGTCTCGAGTCATTCGGGTCTCAGGTCTTTCGGGTCTCGGGTATTTCGGGTTCCGGATATAGTATCTTAATACATTTTTTATAATGTCATTATATTATTTTAAAGAGTAATATATTATATTATAATACCCATGTGTAATATTATTTTCTAAGACATAAATATAGTTTAACAATTATTTATAAACTCACACTTAATAAGATAAAGACTAATGATAACTAGTTAGTATGACATACAATCCAAAAAGATTCAAAAGTAAAACTCAAATTTGACTAATTAGATGTAAGGACCTGATTGACTCGTAATAATGATTTTTATTGACATAAAACTTCAATAGTTCATAATACATACCAGAACAATAATCAGAAATACCAACCCTAAATATTCAAAACTTAGAACTGGATGACCTTTAACAAAATTGAGCATAGACCCGGATTATCCGAAACTCAGACCCAAATTACCCGAAACATAGACCAAAATGACTCATAACCCGATTGACCGGTAACCCAAACCCATCCGATCCGAGACCCGAACAACCCGAGACCCGAATGACCCGAGACCCGAACGACTTAAAACCCAAATGACCCGAGACCCCAACAACGCGAAACCTAAACGACCCGAGACCCGAATGAACCGAAACCCTAACGACCCGTAACCCGAGCGACCCGACCCGAGTCTGACCCAACCCGCCCATTTGCCATCTCTAGTAATCACACAAAACTACGTAACATATTCCCTTATATACTTTTCTGAAAAGATCTTCAAAAGTCATGTTTCATTGAAAGAAAATATTTTTTACTTATTTATTTATAAAAAAATTAAAGTTTTAAAATCATGAAAACTGTGTTACATAAATTATCCAGATAAAAAAATTTATGAACCCAAAACTCCAAAATAATAATCAAACCATACCTGTAGCACCAATAGATCGACCAATAGGTCAGAAAATGACCCAATAATAATTAGCAAAAAAACACACTAATTAACTATTTCAAATGCCGGTAGGCTATTAATCTCGCATCTAAGCATATTGTGAATGGGTGTTCATCAAATTGTGGTATACGTAGTCTTTTACATTCTAGCTTAGTAAATGACTTTATCTTGTCCAAAAATAATTAAAAAAAGAAGAAATAAGTAGACAAAAGTGAAATGAAATATTTTAAACAGATATTTCAAAAATCTAGTTGTATCATATTGGATATCGATACTCGCCGTACTAGTCGGATACTCCACGTGATATCTTTGAGTATTTGTTTCATAATAATATATAATGCATACTCATTTATACTTCTCAAATATGTAATATATACGTCGGATGTAAGAATATATATTCTTAAAATATAAAATAGTTAAGAAAAAAAAACAAACAAACATTTACTTTGCAGGGATATTTCTTAAATTGCCATATTTCTATATTAGTATGTATCGGGTACGATATCCGTATACGTTATGTGCAACGTAGATTCTAAATTAATCAAGATAAAGAAATCACTTTGATAACTCAAATAAACCAAAATTGTAGAAAGATCATATCGCAATGAGGAAATAATTAATGGTTGGTCAATGTACACAAAATGATCCTAAACCCTACACTTTATTAGATAGTTGTTTATTGTATAGTTGTTTATTGGATTTAAACCGAAATAATAATCCGACTTGTTTAAATTGATACCCAACCCGATAAGGCAAGTATCTTAATTCTCTCTCCCATCCGTCTCCTTCTTCCTCTCCTTGTCGTTTCCTTCGAACCCAAACTGAGCTTCATCCCAACCTCCTATCTAGCCATGAAAATATAATTCTATAGATGGCCGGAGCACCACTATTCAAGTGACCGTACCACCCCTGACTCATCTTTCTACTCAAGAATCTCATTCTCCATCTCTCTAGTCAATTTTGATTCACAGAAAGTCTCGTATCCGCTCCGGTACCACAGCCACGGAACGGACCATCATTTCCAAAAAAAATGAAGTCGTGTACCATGATTTCTCGACCAAGCTTATACTTATAAATTTGGAAGAATATAATTGAAGATGAAAGAGGAATTGTTGTATTATGCTTGTTGTTATCTTTAGAAAGTAGGGAAACTCCTTTTATAATGAGCGAGAGGGGAAGACTTGGTCCAACGTATTAATGACATTCCAAACTCACCATTGAATGACCATTAAAAATATCAATTAAAATATAACAATAAGTTTTAAAATTTAATTATATTATTTATATAATAAATAACATTCCCACTCAAATTTTAAAACTTAATATTTAAATATTTCTTCCGAATACTTGGTATCTACTATTTATAAACATAGGCTGATGTAGCATTGAACCCATACGTAGTGTTGATAATATACAATCGAGATTTGCATGATAAACATACGTTTTTTAATCATAAATTTTTTTACCGATTTTCTATAATCACACACATAGTAGGAAAAATCTTTTAGGTGCTTTAGTGGGTGTGCGCTATTTATGGCCATGCACTAACCTTGATTATCATGAGAATAATTTAGGATTTTGCCCTATCCTTAATTGCGGCCCACGATTATTCTCATTTAGGTAATTCCTTGGGCACACAGTGTGGAAATATACTCCGCATTATTACTTTTATATTAAGTAATTTATTAATTTATTAAATTCATTATTTGAATTTTTATTTGTTCGGAATTGTTGAGAAAAAAAGTTCAGCCTAACTATCAACTTAATGCACGTCACTATAGGGATGAGCACACACAAATTAATGTCTAAATTAGTACTTCAAAATGTCACATCAACAGTTTCGTTTAACCTTTGAACCATTTGTCCAGTCCAGCAGGCCACAACGGTAGGGAACCCACCCTGGTGATGTTTATATGGGCTAAACGCTTCATCCCTCTCGATGAACTAGATCTTAAAAGATCTTTCATAGGATAAATTATTCTCCGATAATATGAAATTATATGATATCACATTTTTATTTTCCAGGATTTTATAATTATGGGCCTTTTTTTTAATTCGTAGTTTGGTGATTGATCATATCGTAACTACTTTTAATCACGATGCATCGAAATATTTACTAAATAATTTAGGAAAAACTCCAAGTAAATTCGTAAGCCAATTTCTGGCTTATAATATTTCATATTAAAAATAATATGATATTGACCAACATCAACATTTTTTTTTATAATCATCTTAACGTCATTAGTATTAAAATATGTTAAAGATTGGGATATTATACATATATCCATGTTGGATCATAAAATAATTATTGGAATCCAAATACATATGAAGAGATAATTTCATCAAACTTCATCTATTATATATTTTTACATGTATTGGACCACAAAATAATTAGTAAAATCCAAATTTATATGAAGAGATAATTTAATCAAACTTCATATGATATTTATTTATGTTTGCTTGTACTAAGATACACAACAAAAATTTAACAAGTTAGCAAATATTATGCTCTTTACAATAGATTCATAATTAAATATAAATTATTATATTGGTCAATGTTTTAAAAGTTTTATAGAGAGGATAAAATTAAATTATTATATTAGGAATATAAAAGTATAATATTTATAATATAAGGTATATTGTCTCTTTTTGGCGGAGAGATCTCTTTATTAGTCTCATCCTCTAGATTAGTATGATGAGGTTTGTATATTCAACTATTTTAGTATTCTTTTTCTGTTGTTTAGAATATAAGATATATTGCGGTGAATATGATAAATGTATAATGTTTAGAAGATGAACAATATTGATAGGAATATAAAGATATAATGTTTAGAATCTAAAGTATGTTATTATAAATACAAAGAAAGATATGAGAGTCCGGGAGCCAACAATATGGGCCGATTGAAACTCTGTTCTTAAATATATTGGAGCCACTAGGAGTTAATAAAAAATATTCAAGTGTATAAGCTGACTCCCAATTTGGGCTCCAATTTTATTGGGAGGCAATATGAGCTAAATAAGATGAGAGTTTCAAATCTTTTTCCTTTTCTTAATATACAGAAGAAGAAAACGACCATTGGTAAGAGAGGTTTTTATGTGGGTCATCAATGAGATATAATCTCTATATTGATTGCCCAATTAATTTCCTCTTAACTTTTCATTTTATTTTAATTCATATATAAGTACTATAGATGTTCCAAAATCAGGGAACCATCTAGGTACAAATGAAGAATCACAATTATTAGTGAAATTCTTGGAATGAATAATTTATCAAAATAGTTTGATTTATATTCATATGAATAGATTTTTTTTTATATATCAAACTTCATATATAAGACAATGTCATTTGTTCTAGTTCTATTAAGCTGTACATATATATGACATGTTTAGCAACTCTGGTTGAGGCCACATTGATTACCCATGTGCTTCAAATATTAGTGCGAGTAATCAGTTAACATGTCTAATCATAATATACGTGTTTATCTAATGAGCTAATTGTTTTATCATCTAATTAATATAGGATGGCTCACTGCCTTTAACGAAAGTTATGGTGTTTTGTAAGTAATGCAGAATTATTGCTAGGCAAATAAAGAGCACTAATCAACTACTTAATTGCGTAAATTGTGGCAGACCAAGTTAGGAAAATGCTATGGTAGTCTTATTTCTAAATTTAATGAAATAAATTTTGAGAAAACTTTCGACTTCGAGTAGTTCTGATGGATGGATCAATTGCAAGTTTTGTTTCCTCATTACTTTGATCCATTTTTCTATTGCATTCCATGTTTGTATTCGAAATCGGGACATTGATTTGATTTCCACACACACAATAATAAAATAATATAGAATATTGCCAAATTAGAAAACCGCACAACAAAGGATCATCAGGATACAAATGAAATTTATAAAGATAAAACTATAAAAGAGTGAGATAATAATTTCTAAACGGAATAAATCCGTTAATAAATAATTTGGCATGCCTAGTGTCTTTGTATAAAACAGATATAATAGAATTTTGCAAAGACAATATCATCATTATACTTTCTAAGTAATTAAAATAAAATAAATCAAGGTCTTAAGGGTATATTAATTTTTCTTACATGCTAATGCTAGGCAAGTTTTCCATCAGAAACAAATTATTCAAGTAAATTAGAATTGAAATCCAGTCTCTGTTGAACGAAAATTTATTCAACAAAGATTCATTCTGTCTTTAGATTGTTGGTTACTATTTTAAAATTAACCAAATAAATAATTAAAGTAAATTATACAATAATGATTAAAAATAAGACAAGCCTGATGTGTAGTCGTGAAATCAAACCGCGAGTGCCCTAAGGACAGAATAACGTCTTCTTGTGCAGGGTTAACAGTTTATCCGTTTCCAAAACTCGTATCCACTTCGGTAGCACAGTCACAAAACAAAACTTCATTTCCAAAATAAATGAAGTCGTGCACCATAATTTCTCGACCAAGCATATACTTATAAATTTGGAAGAATATAATTGAAGAAGATGAAAGAGGAATTGTTGTATTATGCTTGTTCTGTTTAAAAAGGAAAAAAACTCCTTTTATAATGAGGAAGAGAAGAAGACTTGATCCTGTTATAACCCGAAAATTTTAAAATTTGGTTCATGGGTATTTTCGTAATTTACTAAATATACTAATTTTCATAATTTTTCAAAGTAAATATTTTATCATATCCCGTATTTTGAAATAAGAATTTTGCAACTGAAATATTTTAAATTTGACTGATAGAACGAAAATTATGATACTGGAAATTTGAAGGTCTATTTTGCAAAAGTCATATCTTTAGTTGGTGCAGGAGTTTCGGTCTTTAAATTAATTGTCAGGTTTAGGAAATGAATTCTTAGTAACCTAAATCGCTTCTAATTTCTTCTCATTTAATTTTCCTTTGGCTGTTATATTTCCCTATTATAAAATCTGTCATAGAGCATAAGAAAACCGACTTTCTTTCTTCCTATCCGTTCTGGTTTTCTTTCATTTGCTTGTTTTCTCTTTCACACGAAACATGAGATAAATTGGGGCTAAGAATGAGTTCATTTTCTATGGACTTGGAGTTCAGGATCAATCACGTGATGAGTTTGGTGGAGCTTCTGTGTGTTGGTGCAATCAGATTAGATGGTGAATAGAAGTAAGACCTCCTCTTTACAATCGATAATTTGTCTGGGTCAAACTTCCTTGCTTTGGTCAAGTCAAATACCATATGGCATATATTCATTTTCGTATTTTTCCTTCTCTTAATTCAAGTAATCATTTTAATATCCAAATAACTTCCAAATAATTAATTAGAGGATCAATTCTAATTCAATTTCCAACAATCAGACAGTTCATGTGTCTGATCTTCTGCTTAGATGTAAAACTTTGTTAGCTCTTGATTCATGTGGAGAATGAGTCAGTGAGGATGCATTACAAGTATATGACAATGAGATTCTAAAACTTCGGTCTATTTCTGCTATGCATAATTTCATGTAAGAGATTTTGCTCTCAAATATATTTACAGTTTTTAAATTACTTTGGTATTATTAAATATCTATAATATGAAATATATTTTTATTTGAGCTTATACTGCTCATACTGAATATTTTATTATTTATGAAAATAGAATATTACATAATAACAATAATATATTTTTGAGAGATAATTATTTTATGGGATAAAGATGTGATGTTGAGAAAAGTGAAATAGTTAAGGTCAATCCAGCCGTACTTGACAGGTAGAAGACAACGCCGCTGATTATGATCAAGATGATAGGCCGTACTTAGTAGGTTAAATATATTTATATTTATTACGGTTTGATCAAATATTTATTTATTAAAAACTAGTATTATTTGATGTTTGTGAAGCATGCCCTTACTGAGTTATATACTCACCCCCCTTTTTCCCTCCATTCAGGTATCAAGTCCAGTTATTTGGGGCATCGAGTCGAGCGTCGTCAAACATCAAGATAAAATAAATAGAAAATAAATGTAAAAATAAATATAGATACTTGATTTTTTTTATTATTCCTTGTATTTTTCCGCTGTAATACGATTTTTAGTGCCGTATATCCTTCGGGATATACGACCGTTACATATCGAAATTGGAGTCGGGGTGTAACAGATCCAACGAAATTCCAAACTCTCTATTGAATGACCATTAAAAATATCAATTAAAATGCGACAATAACTTTTAAAATTTAATTATATTATTTATATAATATATATAATATACAACAGATTAAAGGATTAATTCAACTAATTATCTCAAAAAGCTCAAGTTTTAAGACTAGTGCGATCCTTGCTTCTCCGATACTCGAATTCCGGTGAAATCACCCGCTGCCCGGACCTTCCCTCTGCTCGCGCTCTCTCTTCGGCTGCTACTCTCCTCTCCCTCTCTGCCTTACTCTCTCTATTGAGAAAATAATGGTTTTATTGTTGTGTTTAGAGAGAGAAGGGATAATATCAAACTATTATAAGGAAATTAATGGGCACCGTTTAAATTATTCAAGCCAGAACGAAATATACAGCACTTGACCTCTTGATGGTTTGAATGGGTTTATCTACAAGCAGCTCAATGGTTACTAGCTATTTGACTTTGAATATTTTCATTTTATTACACTCATTCATTCTCATTTTTGTTCCTTTTTATTTGATTATAACATTCTGGGTACTGATAGTAACTCATGGGTGATAGGCCATAAGTAGGGGTGTAAACGGTTCGGATACGGTTCGGATAGTGCTCTTACCATATCCGTATCCATATTTTTTTTCGGATACGGATACGAATACGGATAGATCCGGATACGGATACGGTTCGGATATTAAACGGATATGGATACGGTTCGGATATCCCGGATACGGATACGAATACAGACTCATTTCGGATTGTTAAAACGAATATTCTAATATGTAGTCCGATATATCATTTCAAAACTCGACTTTGCTAGATTGCTATATAAATATAGATTTTAGAGGAAAACATTTTGAGTAAGAAATTATATTAGATATTATAATCGTTCTACATAGTCAAACTAAAAAAAAAAAATACAATTACTTCAATATAATAACCATACTAAAACAAAAATGTCACAACTTTGGCGGCTAGGATTTTATTAGATGGAGAAGGAGTTAAAACATGTCTAAGTTGAATGTGGTGATTAAAGAAGAATATGAAAAGATGGAAACTCGGTTATCAAATAAGAGGAAAGAAATACAAGAAGACGAATTAAAAGGAAATTAGGAAAGATGGAAAATAATATGGTTATGAAATAAAATAAAATTAATACTTAATGGATATGGATTCATGTTGAGTTTTATAAAAACGGATGTCCGAATAGAAATATTATCCGGATATGGATAATATCCGTATCCGTATCATTATCCGTCTTATAAAATAGATATTGTATCCGTATCCATATCCGTATAAATTATCCATATCCGTATCTGTATCCGTCGGATACGGATATTTTTATTCGGATATGGATATTTTGCGGATACGGTACGGTCGGATTCGGATATTATCCGCCACGTTTGCACCCCTAGCCATAAGTATCAGTATACGATCGCAATTTAACAAAATCATACGTCAACACGTACTTTATTTACTATTTATTTCGTTTACGAATGGAGACATTTTAAAGGGGCAACACTAATTTTCATTGTAGTAATTTCACTTAATGAGATATTGTTATTTTGCTAAAGAGTTACATTTTCATTTTATTACACAATTTTAAATTATTCATAGACACAATTGCAAAAAATACAACTGTGAATACCAAAAGATTATAATTACAATTGTCCATTATGTTCTACTCACTAATTAACTACACTGCAAACCTTCCTGATTTGTCCAGCGGAAGTGCGGAATAAGAGGGCTAATATCTCCCATCTTTACCATCGCATCAGCAAAATCTTTGAAAAACAAACTCCAATCATTAGTATAACTTGCGACAATATAATCTGTCTCGCCACCATTAAATAATACTTGGTCGGAGTGCAATAATCCCCTCTTTGTCACCAAGTTTTTAAAATACTTGCTATCAAATGTGTTAGGTGAAGCAGGGACAAGTGGAGCCAAGTTTGAGTCCCCATTGTTTCGAGGGCAACTGAGCCTCCTGTGAATAGCAAAGCCTGGATCAATATTGGTCTCATTGTAAATCTTGTCCTTCAATGTCGAACAGCGTGCTTGGCCTATTGTGTGAGCACCTGAAAAATGTATCAAGTTCTAGTTAAATAATGTTTATAGAAAGGAGTGTTAGAAGAGAAACATCGAAATAGTAAATACAATATTTTGAATAGTCAACTGATTAGTCGAGATTTTCTTTTTAACATACAAGTATTTGATCAAAAAACATAAGATATGGATGTTTCATTTATTATGTATGTGATTAAACTTGATGTAAGAAATTTAGTAGACAAATGAGCTTTTATAATATTGTACACAAATTTAAGTTTATGGAATATGATGAAATATATAGAAAAACATGGATGTAATATCTCAGAATAAAAACATGGAAGAGAAAAATTTCTCTTTTTCATGGTAGACATAAAATTGTTATATTCTGACAAAAATACATTTTTCTATTCTAAATTTCATTCTACGTGACAGCCAAATCTTCTTCTTTCCTTATTTTATTTCCTTTTCTTTCCCTCCATATTTCTTTCCTTTTCTACAACTTCTGTTGCAAAAAAAAAAAGAAAAAAAGATTTAATGATTTCTCCTTATTTACGACGAAACCGTGATTAAATTTTTCATCTAACAGATGACATGTTATTGTGCTCACTTTTTTCTTTTAAAAGACATCCATCAATGATAGATTCTTTCACGTTGGATTATTTTCTATTTTCATTTTTCTCAACTCTAGAAATAGAGAGAGAGAGAGAGAGAGAGAGAGAAGAAGAAGATAATGGATCGAAGAAAAATAAGTCATGTATATTCTTTCTCAAATCTACAACTCATATTCTGATAAATTTTTCTCTAACATACAACTTAAATTCGTGAGTGTTCATATATGAACGAAAGGGGTTTGGTACAAATAATTCAATATATTATACAATTTGAATAGAATCATATTGGATTAGAAAAACAGAGACAAGAATTACAAAATTCGTATTAATAAAATTATAGAATGAGGGCATTTTGGTCATTAGTAATTATTATACTATTTAAACTAAATTTTTATTCCATTTATCTAGCAGAATGCTATTGAAATAAAATATAATAGTCGCCTATTCGATATTTCACTATTTTTCTATTCCATGTTTTGAAGAGCGGGCCCAGATTGAAATTTAAAGTTTCCTTACAGCCTTTGATTTTACATGCTAATATCTAATTAAGAATATAAATTACAAAGTAGCCAAAACAAGTCAATTTCATATTTAGACAAATCTAAATCAATAAATATAAGTCATAAACATATCACATAAATAAATATTAATTTAAATTTTGAAATTGATATATATTTTTTTATATATATAACATGGAGATTCAAGTTAGAACGAAGAACTCCATTTAACTCCTTTTAATAATCAAAGAGTCTATTAATCCATTTCGATTTTGTTTAAGTTGGAATGGAAGAATTAAATGTGAGAGATAATATTGGCTGCTTTTAGAATGCAAAACAGAGACACTCATTAATATGAAAATAATCTTAGGAAATTAAGATGATTCATTTCCTTCATAATCTCTCATTAAATTTCTTGACAAATATTTTTTAATTCATAAATGATACATGATCCAAAATTGGGAAAACATATCTATGCATAAATTAGGATCACAAAATCATTAGTGAAATCCTTTTGAATATGTATATATCAAAACTATTTAATTGTATTTAGTATTTGCTATGAAGAGATAATTCTTTTATCAAACTTTATATAATTTAAATGCTTATTTCAAGCAAAATTTAAAAATTCCATGACAAGTATGCAAAATTTTGCATTTTATTTATATACAAAACTTTATGGTTGTATAAAGCACTTCCTCCTTTTCATCAATATAAATAGGAATATAGGCTAAAACCAACAGAGTAAATAAATTATTCATTTTATTACACAATTTTCAATTATTCATAGACACAATTGTAAAACATACAACTGTGAATAACAAAAGAATATAATTACAATTGTCAATTATGTTCTACTCACAAATCAACTACACTGCAAACCTTCCGGATTTGTCCAGCGGAACCCATAAGAGGGCTAATATCTCCCATCTTTACCAGCATCAGCAAAATCTTTGAAAAACAAACTCCAATCCTTACTGTAACTTGCAACAATATAATCTGTCTCGCCACCATTAAATAATACTTGGTCAGAGTGCAACAATCCCATCTTTTTCACCAAGTTTTTAAAATACTTGTTATCAAATGTGTTAGGTCAAGCAGGGTCAAGTGGAGCCAATGTTTCGAGGGCAACTGATCCTCCTGTGAATAGCAAAGCCTTGATCGATGTTGGTCTCATTGTAAATCCTGTCCTTAAATGTCGCACACTGTGCTAGACCTATTGTATGAGCACCTGAAAAATGTATCAAGGTCTAGTTAAGTAATGTTTTTAGAAAGGAGTGTTAGAAGAGAAACATCGAAATAGTAAATACAATGTTTTGAATAGTCAACTGATTAGTCGAGATTTTCTTTTTAACATACAAGTATTTGATCACAAAACATAAGATATGGATGTTTCATTTACTATGTATATGATTAAACTTGATGTAAGAAATTTAGTGGACAAATGAGCTTTTATAATATTGTACACAAATTTAAGTTTATTATATGTTTTTTTTTAATACCTGAGAGTGCGACCATTTCTTTTGTGTTGAGTCCTTGCTTAGCAAACTTGGAAATGAGCACATTTAGATCTTCAAAGGCTATCGGTAAATTAGCGCTAGCAAGATCCTTACTTGCAGTGGTAGAGTCTCTTCTCCCTAACCTCACCATCCATGTCGGTCCATTTACCTGTTTGATCACATAACTTCTTAATCAACAATCAACAGATAAAATCATTAGAGATAATTCCAAGTACATGAAAAGAAATCTTATATATTCTGAAGAATCTCTAGCTGCAAGTGCGACAATATCTGCGCACGACACAACACCAGGACAAACGGCCTCGACTGCTGACTTGATATCATCAATGACTTCAAAACCTCTTATGGATCTGTTGTTTTGAAGAGCAGTTTGTTCCCCTGTGACCCATGGTGAGTCTTTTAGAAGAACCGATCCGTCACATCCCTAAATCATGAGTAAGATAATATATTATATTTTACACGATAGCATATATACATTATTGAGAGGTTGCACAATTAGTATTTGAGAACATCTCTTCATTTTAAATAGATAGTTTGAACTTTGAAGTAAGTTTTGTGTTTGGTGGAATAAATCTTTGGGTCCGCAAGATGATCACCCCTGCTAGTATTACGAGTCTATGTAATGAGATTCGAATAAATATAAAGTAGGAGTTACAAATACCTGAACAAAACAGTCATGGAAATGAAGACGGACAAGAGAGGCAGCCATCCGACATTCCTTTGCAACTGCATCCTGAATGACTGAGCGAACGATAGGCAGAGCTTGCGGGCATGAGTAGTCATAGTAATTTGTTGTAAGTTGTGACTGTGAGGAATTTGCAGAAAGCAAGAACACCAATGCAATAGCAATCCATGCATGCCTAGAAGAACCCATGAACGTATATGTGTGTGTGATTCTAGGCAATTTGGAGAAAGATGGAGAGAGGCGATTATTAGATTGAATGGAACATCAGAGAGAGAGAGAGAGAGTTGTGTGCTTTGCATGAATGGAGGGAGAATAGAAGTGAGTATATATAGGGTGGTGATAGATAGTTGAACTAGTAATTTAGAAAGAAGTCTCCAATAATAATTTAACTTTTAAATTATTATCAAGGAAATCCATCTTTGGACAAGTTGCTAGTCTGACTTCGTCACCAGTGCAAGACATGTGCTATTTATCTACTCATTTAGTAGGCTAAGCAACCACCAGGTCGTTCGGGTCTCGGATATTTCGGGTTCCGGATATTTCGGATCTCGGATCGGTGATCGGGTCGGGTCGGATTTTTGTCGTTGATTTGTCAATATTTTCAGGTTGGGTCAGGTCGGGTTTGGGTTTGGTTTCGGGTGGGTTGGGTCGGATTTTCGGGTCGTGTCGGGTTTTGAGTCGTTGACTTGACGATATTTTAGGGTCGGGTTGGTTCGGATTTGGGTTCGGTTTGGTTGGGTCGGATTTTCGGGCAGGTCATATTTTGTCTGCTGTAGTTATGGACTGTGTTTAACTTGTGATGAAATTTTCTCGTTTGAATAATTCTCTATCTATTTTCAATTTTGCGCAACTAAAGAGGCCGATGAGCTCAATAGTCTCAAATAGAGTTTTGTCTTTGAAACCAATATAACTAATATATTATTTTCTAAAATAATAAATTGACATTATAAAAATAGAATAAGATATTATAAGATAATATATAATACTAGCTTAAGAGTTAAATCAACAATTTCATTATAATTTATTAATTATATGCAAGTTCAGGTCATTTAAATAGTTAAAGAAACACAAAAAGAAGATATCAAAGTTTCAGAGATTTTATATTCGGGTAATTGAGCAGGTCATTTGGGTTACGGGTCATTTAGGTTTGGGCCATTTGGGTCTCGGGTAATTCGGGTTTCAGGTCTTTCGTGTCTCGGGTCATTCGGTTCTCGAGTGTTTTGGGTTTCGGGTCATTCGGATTCCGGGTATTTCGGGTTTCGGATCATTTGGGTTCGGGTCTGGTCTGGTTTCGAGTCGTTGACTTATCAAGATTTTCAGGTTGGGTCGGATTTTTGGGTCAGGTTAGATTTTATCAGCTGTAGTTCTTTCATGAAACACCGGGTTCTCTGCCAAACAAATTGCCGACATATTGTTCAAAATAATAATCAAGCCATACCGATAGCACCAATAGATCGACCAATACCTCAAAAAATGACCCAACAATAATTAGCGATAAAACACACTGATTCACGATTTCAAATGCTGGTAGGCTATTAATCTCGCATCTAAGCATATTGTGTATGGGTATTCATCAAATTGTGGTATACATAGTCTTTTACATTATGGCTTAGTAAATGACTTTCTCTTGTCCCAAAAATAATTATAAAAAAAGAAGAAATAAGTAGGCAAAAGTGAAATGAAATATTTTAAATAGATATTTCAAAAATCTAGCTGTATCATATTGGATATCGATACTCGGCGTACTAGTCGAATACATATCGGATACTCCACGTGATATCTTTGAATATTTGTTTCATAATAATATATAATGCGTACTCATTTATACTTCTCGAATATGTAATATATATACCTCTGACATAAGAATATATATCCTTAAAATATAAAATAGTTAAGAAAAAAATAAACAAAATCAGATTAATCTAGAAAAATATATAATTAAAGATAACAAATATTTACTTTGCAGGAATATTTCTTAAATTGTCATATTTCTATAATAGTATCGTATCGGGTACGATATCCGTTTCCGTTAGGTGCAACGTAAATTCTAAATATTCAAGATAAAGAAATCAGTTTGGTAACTCAAATTTGTACTATACTATAATTTTAGACATTCCACCATGTAGTGACACGTGTCCTACCATATATACAAAAAATAAAGAAAAAGCCCTACAAAAAATAAAGAAAAAGTCCTACGTCTCTTTATCGGGCCAGCCTAAAAATTTAATTTTCATTAGCCCACTTCCTTAAATAAATGCTCATGCTCATAAGCCATATGTAGTAATATAAAGAGGTCTAACTCTTTTTGATCAATGCAAGTGGGATTAAACCGGACCTTTGTACTTTTTTGTACATCCAATCAAAACAAACCGTGCTCCAATAGTATGGTACCATGCGTTTTCATTTATATGAGTCTCCAATTTGAACACAATTCAGTGGTTTCATATGTTTTCAATTGATATGAGACTCCAATTTGAACCCAATAATTACTTTTATTTATAAAAATATTTTTTTAATTTATTAATTTATTTTAAGAAGTAATAAAATATAATAAATAGTATTAATTAATGTTTGATATTTTGATGTTGGATTAGTAATAAATTAATATTTTGATATTGAATTAATAATATAACAAATTAGCAATACTAGAAAATATAATTTATAAAGTTATTGTAACCAATAAATTATAGTCAGATTATTATAATACGATTAATATTAACAAAATTAATTATATATCATCATAAGCTTATAACAATTAATAATAATATAAAGTAATATTAATTACGGAATAATACAAAAATCATGAAATACTCTATGCACTATAAAATCCGAAAAATATTATTGAGAATTATAGCATTGTGTAAATGGTACAAATTTGCATTGTGCAAATGGTTTAAAGGTGCTTAATTGTGCAGTTAAAATCATTCCACTATCAAAATTCTTGAATTTCATATAATTCATTTGAATAAAACAGAGATAGTTTTAAAATAAAAAATAAAAAACATCTCAGAAAGTACAAAAATATTTGAAAAATCCAATCGTCTATCGCTTAAAAATAAATTTTCAAACTAATTAACTAAAATAAATTCTATTAACACACAACAAATAACTAAAAAATGAATCGTCATAAAAAAAAAGTTATTATTTCAAATTGAGGGAGATAAAGAGAACCAATCCAATCACTCAAATCAAGTACCAACAACCCAAAACTCACCTGATTCGATCCCTCCTGCCTAAACCCCACCGACCCATCTTTCACATCTAGATCCGCCGCGTTCAGCACCACAAACCGAGTGGGTGCCTTCACCCCGACGGCGATCCGCATGGATCCGGCGAAATTGCATGCGGAGGAGAGGTCGGGCTTGAGGAAGAGGTCGTATTGTTTCGGCACGATGAAATCCGGCAGCCTCGTCTTGCACTTAAACTGCTCCTCAGACTCCATTGTTGTGTTATTCTCTCTGTGTTTGTTCTCTTTTTTTTTTTTTGAGTCTTTCTTTGAAGACATAGAATTGTCCCCATACTTCTTTGATATGGTCAGCGTGATGTCAGCAAACTGTGTGGTAAGTGGAGTAAATCTGATTTTCTAGTAAACCAAAATTGCAGGAAGAACATATCGCAACGAGGAAATAACTAATGGTTGGTTAATGTATACAAAACTGAATAAAGTAGACCCTATACCCTACACTTTATTTCAGAAGTGTCCAAGCAGCACCTACTTTTTTTTGGTACTAATAGTAACTCATGGGTGATAGGCCTTAAGTATATGTATACATCGGAAGTTAACGAAATCGTATGCAACACATGCTTTATTTACCACCTCCAAGCAGCACTAAATTAAGTTTATTGAGCATATCATTTGTTTACATGTTTTTTTATATAGTTTATATTCACATTTTTAGCAAGGAAAAAAAATTAAGTTAGAACCGTAACAATATGGAATTCAAAATCATGAGAAATTTCCAACAAATTTATATTTAACGATTTTAACATGAAAAATAAAATATTTCATTAAAAATTATTATTTTTTAAAGAAGAAAATAAAAAATTATTTATGTTTTAATGAGTAAACTCTTCATATTTTATTTGTATTAATATTTGAACATCACTTTGGACCATGATTCATTGAAACCATCTGATTAAGATCTGATGGCTAGAAACGAATTCAATGGTTCTTACTAAATCGGGGATTGAATACATACACCAATTCAGCCAATCATATGATTATGTTTTAATAACCACACATATGTTGCCATAAAATATTAATAAATTTGAGAAAATTAAAAGTTAAGATTTAACAAAAATTTTGATCGAGCGGTCGAAATAAAAGTGATGATGTGGCTCAAAAAGAGAACTCAAAAATAGATGAAAAATAAGGGGTTGAAGTTAATTTTCAGAAACCCTCACACATTTTTTATTCCTTCTAAAACACTCTATAAAGTTTGATTAACCTTTTTTACCCCTCTATGTGGTGTGGGTTAAACTCAATTCCATCAAATTAACTTCTATTTTTGTACCAAAATACCTTCAGTAAATTTATTTATTTTTTCTTCAAAGTAAAGCAAGAAATAATTTTTTTATGCATTGTATATTGAGTAAATATACAAAATTATAATAATTAATAAAGGACAAAAATAATATTTCATGTAAAATAAAGAGTATAATATACATATAGAATTAGAGAAAAAATATTTTATGTATAAAGTATCTTGAAATAAAAATTAATGCATCATAAAATAATATCATGGAATATCTTAAAACATATCATAAAATATTTATTTAGTTAATTAGTTATTATTTCTTTTAAATAAAACAAAAGCTGAAAATAATTACATGAGGGGGTAAAAATAATTAAACCAACTTTTTTTTTGAATCGAAGCCAATTCGGCTAGTCATGCTTTCATTAAATAATAAAAGGTGCTACAATTTTGTTTACAAGCATACTCATGTTAAGAGTTATAGGGATCAAAGATAACAATGTTCCGCTCTAAAATAAAACAAAAGGAAATCCAAGCTATGGGTTTGTATAGTTAGACTTGTCCGTAATCTACTCTCACTATTGCATGCATTCGCCTCTACTGTGGCTTTGTCAAGAATTTTCGAACTGTTATTTTTCGTATTCCTGAAGATACGACAATTTCACTCTTTCCATAGCTCACAACACGTGGCAGCCCACATAGCCCATGCCATTCCTTTTTTGATCGGACATTCAGTTTCACTCTTCGTCAAGTATCTTGGACATTCCATGCACAATTCGGACAATCTAAGCTTGAAGGAATCACTTCGTTGAATTGTTGGCAAGTAGTTTTTCTTTGTGTATTTGTCATGTAAAGAACTTTATTCCAGAGGGGCTATAGATTTCCGGATTGCTTTACTTGAGTCATCTCTGACGCCTCTATTTGTGAAGAATCAATGAGTTTAGATCCTTTATGAATTAACTTTTTGCTGCATATTGCCACATGTTTTCTGGGCTTCTATAGTATTTGCAAATTGCTATGTGTCATATGCCTTGCTCTCTCGATTTATGCTTCCAAACTCACTTTATTAGTAGCGCCTCATTTTGGTACTTGAGATCTTTTATTCCGAAACCTCCATTTTTCCTTAAAGTTGCACAAAAATTCCATTGCGCAGAGTGCTTGCCTTTCTTGTATTTGTTTGGTCCTCCCCATAGAAAATTTTATCTAAGTTTATCGATTTCCTTTATTACCATTTCTGTAAAAGAAAGCTTGCATGAAGTACAACAGACTTGCTGAGATAATTGAATTTATCAATGTCAGCCTTCCCCCTATAGATAGAAAAATTATTGACCAGTTGTTGATCCTTGCTCTTATTTTTTCTATTGGAGGCAGGAAGATTTCTTTTTTGGGCTTATTTATTGAGAGTGACATACCCAAATACTTGATTGGGAATGTTTCCGTCGCATATAGAATATGTGTTCTGGGAGGTAGCTGAATTGGCGTAAATGGCGCATATAGAATATGTTTCGTCGCATATAGATCCAAATACTTTATTACCATTTATTGTTGTTATTGATTTGCAGTCCTAAGATATTTGCGAAGCATTTGAGTGCATGATAATCTAAAAAATTTAGGTTTTTTTAAATGTCCCTTTTTTTATTATTCACATACAATGGTCTTGACTTATATCATTTCTATATTATATATTCTATTCTTTTATGTTTTCTTTTTATTGGTATACTTTATGGAACTTACCAAAACTTGGTTTTTTTTTGTAGTGAAGAGTCTAGAATAGGGATCCCCAGCGAAGAGAGTTCCCGCGAGGAGAAGTGGAATTGTCCAGATCATTTTCATGTGAAGAAAGACCCGAGTCGAAACCAAGCGCAAAGGGTACCAATATACCTTTACCATACACTATATCTATATGATCATATGATGTATGGATCGGTCTTGGCAATATTTTATTTCAAAAACACGAATAACAGTCACTCGCGCACGACCTACGAGTAATGTTCTAAGAAACATAACAGATGTATTGTATAATGGATAAATCCACTCCTAGATACAAACCCATTATCATTTTTACAACTCCCAATGAACTGCGGATCCTACACACTGTTGCAAGTAGATGATCGCATAGTCTAGTGATAGAGTATTTTGCTTGAGATACAAGATATTATAGTTCAAACCTCATATGCATAAATTTTGCAACTTTTCTTTCTTTCTTACAAATATTCATCACTTGACAACTTTAAAAAAAAATACATATTGTTTCAAAAGTCCCAATTAGTCCTTGACTAGTCCTGACTAATCCTCAAGTCTCTACCGTACCGAGCCTAATAGGCCTAATTCTTTTGCAAAAGTCCGTCAACCAAGTTTTGGCCGACTTTTGATTCGACTTCGACCTTTTTGGCCCAATTTTTTTTTTTCCCATTTCATGCTTTTATTTGATCCACTAAAAATGCTCGCTCAAATCCTCAAAAATCACGATTCGATTGTCCACAGATAAAAGCACAATTCAGCTCCGGAGTTCACTCTACACCACTTCCCCAGCTCTTCTCCGGCATCATAATATTTAGACTTAATATGATATTTATATATTATCTTTTACTTTAAAATTTGAATTATGTTTATATTTTTTTTTTTTATATTTGTTAGATTTTAAATTTTTTATGTTAATATTATTTTTTTGTATTTCTTAATATTATTTGAAAAATAGTTTGATTTGGGCAATCCGACTACAAATTCTGGGAGTTTCCTTCTACTTTTGCAGCATTAGTCCTACATGATTGATGTACTTGTGGGTTCATAAATGGAAGAGATAGTAAACATGGTTGTGCGGTGAGCTGCATACTCGTAGAACTTCATTTCATGCACTCTCTTGCAAGTACATCTTCACATACTAAGCAGAGAATTTAACCATATATAATTTAGCCTAGGCTAAATAGCTAATGTACCATACCATACTTGCATAATTGCATTGGTTCAACAAAAACATTCATGTCAAACATCTTGCTTTCATTTTTCTCGGTGGAAGACTGTAATTTATCGTCAAAACAACATATATTTGACTGAAATAATTTAGTCCCATACACAACATCTGCTAAATTAAAAACATAAAAACCAAATCCTATATAAGCCAGCCTATACGGATCTCAAATCCCCCCAAAAAACAAACACTAAGCCAGGCCATACATAATCCACATTTCCACCCCCAAAACACCACAAAAGACCACATTATCCATTAATTAATAAACATTTTGAGGCGCGAAACAGACATTTGACTAGTCGAGCAAAAGGTTAACCATGGAGTTGGCCAAGCCGGCCTCTTCAAAAGTCTGCTCGGTCTCGAACTCCAAGCTCTTAGCTGGCGCGCCAGGAAGGGTTTGCACGAAGTGGAAAGGACGTTTTTGCCCTTCCTCTACTTCAGTACAGCACAACGACCACAACAACTACAATCACAGTAAAAGATAATCCATCAATTGGGAAAAATTTGGAAATAAGCCCCTACGTTAGTGAAAATTGCAAAACAGCACCTGCAGTATTGACAATTGCAAAAAAGCCCCTGCATTATTGCCATTGCAAAAAAAACCTGTATTAACTTAATGATGGGGGTCTTTTATGTAATTATGGCAATAATACAGGGACTTCTTTGCAATTTTCAATAATGCAGGTTTTTTTGGCAAATTTCCCTGAAGTATTTATATTTTTATTATGATAATATAAATATCCAACAAGCCAAATCAATAGTACAGGAACTAAATTACAATCCTACTAAAGTAGGACTAACAATGTATTCATCTCTTTATTATATATAATTAACAACTAACGGTGTTTTTGTTATAGAAGGGTGTTATTTAACAATTAACAGTGAATTTATCCCTTTATTATACAAAATCACCATTTAAAGAAGGGCGTAATTGTAAACAAGAAACCTTGACAGGGTCGGACTTGAGAAAATTCCGCTGCAACCTGCGCCCGTCGGGCAAACGGACCCCGACCCGGCAGAGCAGGTCCCGACCCGCCTTGGGCTCTTCCGGAAGCGGCAGGTATTCCACCTTCCCACTTGTACTACCGCCACCTGTCTCTTGTGTCAAATTTTCACTTTGGTCCTCATTTTTGTCGGTATTCTCGTTTGCACCCTCCAAAGACGCGGCTAATGCCAGTCTCAGCTCTTCATCCTCATCATCTACTTCTAGAGAACAATAAGAATACGTGTTATTTGTTTTGAGATTTTGACATTTTGCAGGGGTATAAAGGAAATAATTGACGAAATATAATATATTGTTTTATACCTGGAGTAATAGTATTCGGGATATTATCGTGAGGCAATTCTCTCGGCCGCTTGAGAGGGAGCACAGAGTGGTGCTCTTTTGGGCCTTTATCCATATATTGAAGCAAATCCTACATAACAACACTTATATAATAATAATAATAATAATAATAATAATAATAATAATAATAATAATAATAATAATAATAATAATAATAATAATAATAATAATAATAAGAATAATAATAATAATAATAATATAATTTTTTATTTTTTGGGACCTCAAGGAGACGATCAGGTTCAACCATGCCAGACCAAGCGCGCATTTTCTGGCCAGTGATTGGATCGATTACCATAATGGCAGGTATGGTAAATAAATTATAATAAGTACAAACTTTCTTCCCTTCACTTGTATTATTGTACACCTGTTCAACCAAAATAATACATTAATATGAATGAAGTTTGTAATTTAAGTTATGGATGTGGTTAAAAAAGAATATTGACCTGCCAAAAGATGAAATTGGAACGGATTGTTTGAGCCAAGGTCTCGTTGGCCCACGTGTCTCTATTCAGCTTTTCAAATAAATTAAATGAAATTAATATTTTTGGAATAATCATTTGAATATTTGATTAGTAATTAATATGGTAAAAAGAGAGAAAATGTTATTACCATGTGAGAGGCGAATTCTTCCATGGATTGAATGTTAACCAACAACCATTTCTCTTGCAAAGCTGCCTCCACCTTTGCCTTCACATTTTAGTAAACACAAAATTAAAACAATAAACATAATATAGAGAACATAGATAAATCTTCGTAAACCCCCCAAATTTTCATATTTTCACCAAACCCAATTTTTTAATGTTCAATTTTCAAATAACCCCCTAAATCATTATCTACACACAGAAATACCCCCATATAAATCTCATTATCAACACACACACAAACGCACATCATTCTCACTTCCACATTATCATTATCACTACCATTATTATTCACACATCATTATTATTATTTCTAACAAAAACATTACCTTTTCGAAAGGGCCGTTGAAGATGAGAGAATAAGGAGGCCGGTACAAGGAGGCGAGATTAGCGGGGCCCACCACGTCAGCGGCCGACGCGTCAGAGTTCCACACCGCGTTCTGCTGTCTCGACTCCTGAATGAACTCCCTCTGCTGTTGGCCTTGCATCCTGAAATGAAAACAGAAAAATAATATTAAGGATTTAAGGGTATATGATTTTAATGATATTTGGAGAAATTTGCAAAAGAGCCCCTGCATTATTGGAAATTGTAAAAAGAGCCCCTGCGTTATTGGAAATTGCAAAAGAGGCCCTATGTTATTGCCGAAATTGCGAAAAAACACCTACCGTTAGTTATAAAGTAGCACTGTTGAGTTTCGAGTATAATTATTTGAAAGAAATAGAAGAGTTTAATTGATCTCTACAATTTTCTTAATTAAGTTTAGGAAATATTGTTTCAAAAATGTTCTTTTAAATTAATAAATGTTAATTAACTTTAAAAAATTTTAAATAATATTTAAACATATTTTTTAGGTAATTAAAATATGAAACAAACGGTGTTGACTCTTTACTAATGGTAGGAGCTTTTTTGCAATTTTGGCAACAACGTAGGGGATTTTTTGCAATTTCGGCATAATGTCGGGGCTTTTTTACAAATTTCTCATAATAATAATAGAATTGATTACCTTGCGTAAGGGATATCGTCGTATAATGTGTCTCTTATAACTGGCAGTGGGGCCCGCACTCCATCCTCTCCAATAATATCATTTGCCACAGCCGAGCTGAAAATATATGAAATTATTACAAAAATACCCTTAGTTTTGGAACTAAAGATTGCGCCTTTGGGGCGAATGAGTTTATTTTCAAGAAGAAAAAGTTGGAAATAATTGTTTATTTTTAGGATTTGAAACCTGAGGTTTTCAGTGAGAATTGGAGGAGGTACAGAAGAAGCTGGTGTGGCTGTGCCAGTAGCGATACTGGTACCGGTCTCGTTTCCTACATAGAATAACTGGATTGCTTCATCTAGCTTCCAATTGGTAGCCTGATATATGAAAAAGAGTAAATCAGAAGGAATAATTCTGATAAAATCAAGGTACAGTCTGATACTGAAGTAAATAACTGCATATTATAGTCATATGAAGTACCAATTTGAACAATTAGTGATTATATTTCAGCCCAAAACCGAATAAAGAAGTAATTTCGTGTGAAACAATTTTCTGTGCCATTACAATCTCGATTGTTTTCACTAAGATTAGAATTTGAGCGACGGAAGTGGGAAATTTGATAAAACTTGCGTGCCTATTTCGCAAAATTATGATACTGAAGTAAATAATTGCATATTATAGTTAGCTAAAGTACCGATTTAAAGAATTAGTGATTCTATTTAGCCCAAAAACCAAATAACAAAGTAATTTCGTGCAAAACAATTTTTTGAGCCATTACAATCTCGGTTGTTTTCACTAAGATTAGAACTTGAGCAACTGAAGTGGGAATTTCATATATTAGGCGAGGGAAGAAGAACGGACCTGGAGAAACTGGGAGGCGGTGTCGGGATTCTGGCCGGCGGCGATCTCTAGGAAGGTGGAGATCAACTGATCCTTCTCTTCTTCCCCAATCGCCATTGTTGGAGGTGTTTCTCAGTTCTCAGATTCGGAGAGAAGATAGAAGAGAAGAGAAGAGAGATCGATTTGATGGGTTAATAATGGAAAATGAAGGGTTGTTTGTAAGAAAAGAAAAGAAATTGAAGGGTTGTTTATGGGAAATTATAAAAAGAAAAGGAAATAAAAAGAAAATGGAGTTTTTTTAAAGGAAAAGAACAGAAAATGAAGTTTTATTTTTTTTGCTCTTTCTTTTTTTTGGTAGGGTGCTTGTACGGACGGGGACGTACACTGGGCATGTTGCTTGTTTTATTTTTCCTTTGGACAATAATGGGATTAGAGAGATTGAACATGATTAAATATATGTGGGCCTGGGCCGGATTTAGTTACTCTCAGGCCCATTAACATTTGTTTATAGTTAATTGAGATTAGTTTAGTTTGGAATTTTGGACAAAGCAAATTTAAAATTCGATAGATGATATAAATACTGTTTAAGAATTGACACTAATTCTTGGCCCAACCCGCATTCTGATTCTTAAAAGAAAAGAAAAATTTGGAACAGAAGATATCAGAAAGTATCTAATTTCCAGGTTATAAAAACACATAGGGCTTGTGATAAATAGATAGCTTGTAGAATATAGTAATACTATCTTTGTTTTTGGATGCCGTTGTTATTGCTCAAAAAACCATAGCTGATATCAATAGCAATAGTGCTCCGTTGTTAAAAACTCATGATTAAAAACTCCGTAGCTATTGCTATCAACAGTAACAATACCGTAGGTATTGATGAGTAACAACAACGATTTGGACAATAGCAACAGAACTGTAGCTATTGTCAAGCAACAGCTACAGTTTGCCATTAACGGCTCTTTCCTATTTAGACTTGTCAACAGACCGGGCCGGGTTCGGGTTTGGCCATACCAAAATCCGACCCGAAAATTTCGGGTTTGACCCGAACCCGAATCCGTAAATTTTACGGATTTTTTTCAAACCCGAACCCGCGGATAATCCGAAATCCGTGGGTAAACTCGAAACCCGAAATAATGGAGGATTTTATTCAATAGCAACAAATAATGAAGAATTTCATTCATCTCATTCTTCACGGCAAAATCAAACAAAAATTAAACTAACATTCATCATCATTAATGGAGGATTATTAGCTTAGAAGAAGAAGAAGAAGAAGAAGAACAAGAAAGGAGAGTAGAGGAAGGAGACTAGAGGAGAGCGGAGGGGTGGCGGGGCAGATGGGCGGCAACCGGCGACCGGCTCCGAGCAGAGAGAGGGCGGGGCTTAGGGTTTTTTTTCTTCTTTCGTTGCTTTTTTTTTTCTTTCGTTTCTTTCTTCTCTGGTCGGTCCAGAGAGAAGATTGGGGAAGGTGAATTAAGGAGGTGGGGTGGGGTAGATAGTGGATCGGGTTGGATGGGTTTGGATTAGAATTGATGGGTAGGATTGATTTAGAGAAAGAAATGAATGGTATAAATTAAAATTTCAAATATAATTATAATTTAAGTTTCGGGTTCGGGTTGATCCGTGGTTTTTTTTTTGCCAGATTTAACCCGATCTGTTCGGGTCGGATACCTACTGGATTTCGGGTTCAACCCGATCCATTGACAAGCCTATTCCTATTGATCAATTGCAATGGTAATAACCGTAGCTACTGCTCCAAACACTGTCGGAGTTGCTTGTTTTTTTGGTCGAAATGGAAGAAATTATAGAAATATAATTTAGATATAATCAACGCAACTAAATATGTTGGACTCCCTAATACACATATTCAATCCACACGAATCAAACAAAATACATATAAGTTTTAGACTCATAATATATATAATAAACTGTCTGATAAAACCATAACTCTAATCCCAAATCGAAACCCTAAACCTACAATTGGATTTCAAACCGTACGATAAACGCCGAACACAAATCTCATATATCCCCAAATCTCAAATCCTAACACTCAAACCGCTACAATAAAGACTTAAACCTTGATTCTCATATCTGAACCCCTAAATTGCATTAGCCTAAACCTCATAAAACCCTAAACACTCAAAGCATAAAATAACCGAGTTGTGTAAGTTAGTGAAGTCAGCGTCGCGCTCAACACTTTCACTTAAGGGGCCTTTTTGTAAACTGCCATGAGCAACATTTTCACTTGAGTCCTCTTCCTTAGAAATTTCAGGCTCAAGATTCCCAACCTTTTCATCTTTCTTGTGCCCAATTATTTAAATAAATATTTTAATATTTCAGAAATAAACTACAAAAAATAAAAAGTTAATAATTATAAATAAAAAAAATTAACTTTTTAGTTCCTCTTGAGCTTTGATATTAACGGTTATGACTGAGCTCTAACAAACTTCTTCAATTTGAAGTAATCCTTCAAAAGAAGAAAAAATATATAAATGTTATCAACTCAGTATGCGATTTAATTTAAACTAGAGAAAGAAGATAATTGAAATTGGAATGATATTTGGGCATTGGAGGGTACCCTACGCTCATTCTTTCCGATGTTGTATTCGTGAAGGCCATCGTAACGGTCAAGGAATGGACGCAGGTTTTGGACGCGAGAACATGAACAAATCTTAGGATCGGGAAAGCTTGTACTCCCGCTAATTTTTATTTCTTAGAAAGTGTTGGTTTTTGTAAGTTTTAATTTTTTTAAGCTTTTTAGCTCTCTCATTGTAAATATTCCATGTAACGCTTTATTTACTCGTATTAATACAATGAAAAAGCATATATAAAATTGCTACTTGGGAAAATTGGAGAGAAATTAATATGATATTTTTCAATTTTATTGATATTTTGAAGACGTAGATGAACTGCTTTCATTTGCAGAATTTCTTTCTAATATATAAAATTTGTAATTTGAGTAAAAATTGACGTGTTCTTATTTTGATCTTATGTGACTTTATTTTACCCTACTAGAATATGGTGAGTCACACCTACATTAACAGTCAAACTGAACCGTCCTATATATATTAAGAGTCAATCTGTAACGTCCAATTAAACAACCGACGTAGAATTCCCGTCTTTCATCTCTTTTCTCTCCGCTCTCATTTATTCCGTTCTTCTCCTTCTGATGTTTCTTGTGCTCCCCTCTACGAACAACCAACTCTTCCCCTCTCAAAAAAAATTAAAACGAAAAAAAGGACCTACAAAATCCATGTCATGACCGGAGAGCTACCGCCATGTCAGCGCTATATGCCGGAGGCGGCGGCACGACGGCAGCTGATCTATGGTATGTGGAGTCCTCGGTCAATTGCATGGTTGAGAAACCTCATCTCCAGGTTTTGTTTGCTTGATTTTCGTGCAAAATTTGTCTGAATTTTTTTTATTTTAGATTCCAATTTGGGCGAAAATTATTGAATTTTTCTTTCTTCAGATTTGCACTATGTTGTTTTCACACTGTTATCGACGAAATCCTTCTCTAAGGAATCTCGCTAAGGCACAATAAGAAAACAACACTACTTGATCTAATTTGAAGAAGAAGAAAATCTTCAATTTTGACTATTTTAAAGGTATATTTTTCTAGACCTTCAAATTAATACTACTATCTAAAAACTCCCAAGTCCTGAAGTCTTCATGATATATTGATTTTTGGAACAATATAATTAATAATGTCTTACCTCCTATTTGTAGTTTCAATGTTGCTGGTTAATGAAGTTTCACTGATTTTGACCTCTTGAAGTCATGGAAGCTAATTTGGATTTAATTGAGGCATGAGATATTTTTTTATCTACCTTTTAATTGAGTAAGAGCAGATTATTAATAGCAGTTTCGAATCTTTGATTGTATAATTGCGTGAAGGAGCAGGATGTTGAACTGTTCATTGTTTGTGTAACAAGAGGTGTGCTTTTAATTATCTTACCAGTTGGCTATTTTGTTACCACTTTAGCTTCACTACTCAATTGAGAAGAAAAAAAGAATATGAGTAGCAGTCAACACCTAGGGTTTCTGAAACCAAGAATTGCAGTTTTAGTTGGTTTTCTAACATTCAGAACCAAGTAGGCCTCAATTATGCTCTTCAGTTGTTGCACCTTAACCTTTATTAATCATGAAATGTGCAAATATGTGTAATTTAAGACCCAATTTTAGCCTTTATTTGCCCTCAACTAGCATAATCCAGCATAAAACAAGCATAGAAAAGTACTACAAAGAAAAAAAAAATTCTAAGTCCATTT
This sequence comes from Juncus effusus, assembly GCA_027726005.1. Classification (NCBI taxonomy): domain Eukaryota; kingdom Viridiplantae; phylum Streptophyta; class Magnoliopsida; order Poales; family Juncaceae; genus Juncus; species Juncus effusus. Next base: position 4,579,759 of record CM050892.1, read on the forward strand.
TAAATTTGACATAAAAAGAACTTTATTCTTTTCCAGTTAGTCCAGTGAAATAGGTTCTCATTTTTTTCCTTCAGATTTGATCATTATTCAAAAGATCATGGCTATGCTACTATATATAGTATCAGTCTTTAGAAATAGCTATATGAATGACCAACAGGGTATGCTAATATGCATTTTTTTATAGTTATTTTTAGTTTATTGAATAATTCATGTCCCTTTTAATAGTTAGAGCTATATAGTTGAATGGTTACACATTAAGCAACTTACTTAGAGATTGATTTTTTATATGATAAAAAGTTAATTGTTCATCCTATCAGTTTTGCTGTGCATAAATATTGAACATATTATTTATATAATTTTGCAAGATCTGAATTAAATTTTGATAACTTCAGAAACTCATTTCGGAAATGACTTGAAATGCTGAGCTATAATTATAGTCTTAGAAAACATATCAGTCAAAAGTGGAATGGATGCAACTTACAAATTTTTGTAGTACAATATTACTGTATTTTCTATTTTTATTTATATACATTTATGAAAATATGTCTAACTATATTAAAGTCAATATCAATTTATTTATATTGATTAACTATTCGTTCATATTTGTTTTCTATTTTGTTTTAATTTATTAAACAAAAAGTTTAGCATTCAAGAGTACCGGTGAAAAATATTACATAGAACACCAAAGCGGAGCGAGGTCCTCTTTAATTACGCACAAAATTCTCAATTTCATTAGAGTATACATTATGTACAAAAGAATAAGATAATATATTGTTGTTGCATTTTGTAAAATATAAATTATACCTGATATACAAAAAATATCATTCTTAAAAAATTCCAAAAGTAAAAAAAGTAAAAAACACATACAGAATAAAAACAACATATAGAATGATAAAAACAGTATATATTAATATATTGAAAGTGAAAAAACAGTATATAATTTATAAAATCGACAAAATAAGATCTTATAAATTTTATAAGATCTTATAAATTTCATAGCTGCTTTGACTTTGAAGATAATGTTTGAAATAAAATATTTAACGATCTTTTTCAAGAGTTTTGTATAACAAAACTAAATAAATATAGTATTCTAACATACTATTTTATTTTTTATGTATTGTTTTTACTTTTTATTTATATACTGTTATAGAAAAATGAATGATATATATTGTTATTATACTATAGTAATTATATATATATATATATATATATATATATATATATATATATATATTATCATCGTGATTCGGTGTGCTACAGTGCTATCCTGACATATCAAGTCCCATAAAAAAATGGTACTGAAGTTGCTTGACAATATTGGAAAAATACTATTTTGACTGATTTTGCTTTCGCAATTTTTTGGTGTCAGTATTCTACCAACATATATCCTCAAACCATATATATCGCATTGCCGTCTTTATCTCGACATGCTTTGTTATCATTTTTCAGGCATTTGCTATAAAATGTGTTGATCGCATCTCTGTCTCCCCTGGCGCACACGACACAGTGCAGAGACACCTCATCTCACGCCTCTCCAGATGTTCCGACTCTCGACAGCGAGCGTATCTCCCTGTCACACCTCTCCTCTTTTCCACACTTGCATGACACTGGGTCAGACAACACTCGCAAGACCTAGAATGAGACATCATTTTGAAAATGTAAGTAATTTTACTCTAAATGAACCGATTTTTATTATTTTGGCTGATTGTATGGGATTCCGTTTAAATTACTCCAAATCATTCCTAATTGCACTTTAGTTCACTGGTTTTTGGGTAATTTGAGTAATTTCATCTGTAAATAGGATACTTGCACAACTGAAACTTAATTATGGATTAATAGTACTCTAATTTGGACTAATTTATGATTATTTTGGCTAATTTGACATAGTTTGAACTGATGAGGGTGGAACTGGTGCGAAAACAGAGTTGGATGTAGAGATGAAAGATGCGCATGTGGCTCTTCAAGCAAAGATGATGTGGACCAGCCGTCTGAGCCTCCGATTGCGCAGGTTAGTTTTCGTGAATTTTTTCTCTTTTCAATTGGTTGAGACAATCACATCTGGTGGTATATTTGGGGCTTTTGTTTATTTTTATGGGTTTAATTTTCTGTATTCGATCTTTAAAATAGCCAGAAGATTTTAAGAATTAGAGGTAAGTTTTGCGGTTTTGATTTGTGATGCCTTATTACCAAATTTATTTAACTGTTTTCTCTCTTCTTTTCTCTCTTATAATTTTTTTTTGTTTGAACAGAGATACTTTGATCGCAGCCCCTCTGTCTGCTTTGACTGTTCGAATCAATTTATTTTGAATTTTTATGCTTCTATGTTAGGAAATGGTATGCTTCTATCTTATCATAAATATACTTAGTAATAAATTCATATTATTTTGTTCCATTGACATCAATTATGCAATTGAATTTTAGGGTAAGGATTTTAGACTGCTCCTGCAAGCATCTGTCGTAAATGAAATTTAACGAGTCGCATCCTGTCCAGCAGGGAAGGGAATTGATCTGACAAAAATACTAACTAAAGTACAGAAAATAAGATACAAGAAAGCGGGTAAATATCTATATAAAATATCCCTATCACAATTCCCTAAGCTTACTCTTGCTCGTCCCGAGCAAGCACAACTCCGGACCAAACGTCCGGCTTAACATACCTGTGCGATTCCCATGCCTCACATGCACTATCGCTCGCGCACCCGCATTCTTCGGTCCCCCGCAAAAAATACCTTCGTCGATCGGAGTGAAAGGACCTGCTCCTTCGACGGAACCGTCCTTCGGGATCTCGTTGTGTGCCTTAGAAAAATGACTAATTGCTCGGTTTGGATTAACCTGGGCCATACCTTACCAGATCACTTCCTCAATCTCTATTGAACGCCCTCTTTAAAACATGTATTTTGGTGGATATTATGGATATATATATATATATATATATATATATATATATATATATATATATATATATATATATATATATATAAAGTTTTGCTAATAAGCTAATATTATTATTAAGGAGTTGGTACCAACAATTTATAGACCCTTGGATCTGTTTTGATCAACATATTTAGTAACTCTCTCTCTCTCTCTCTCTCATCTGAAAAGGAAATAAACCTTGAACCACAAAGGAAATAATCGCATAAATGGAAGTGCCTTTCCGAATATAGAATTTTCCTTCGGTATTCCAATTTCTTCTCTTCCAAAAAATCTCTTATTTTCATGTATTAAAAAAAACAGGGGTTTGAGAAGAAATTGTTGGCATGTTTTGATTGAATTTAGAGATTGAAGTATGAATTTTAGTTTGAAATTTATTTGTATGGATTATGATATGTGAGTTCATTAATTTGTAATGGATATATATGAATGCGATTTGATTAAATTGTATGAATAATGTTAGTATGCATTTTGATTAGAAAGTTTTATGAATTATTTATTGTATGCATTTGATTTGAAATTGTATGAATTTCTATGATGAGAAAATTAAAACAGATCAAACGGTCCAAAAATCGTTAGTATCAAATGCTTTGTACTAACATTAGTTTTCTAAACGAACTCTATATATATACAGAGAGAGAGAGTGTTTAGCTAAAAAACTTGTACAAGCAAAACTCAATATTTGCTTGTAAGTTTTCTACCCTTAGATTTGCCTTGAGATCCGTGCAAATTATGAGAAAACAGACGTCTAATCCTTATTTTTCCCGTCCGTTTCCTTCTTCTTCTTCTCTCTCTCTCTCTCTCTCTCTCTCTCTCTCTCAAGCAGCCAGCCAGCTCGCACGAAGGAGCGAATCTCCAGCTCCAACGAAGCGTTCTCTCTCTTGAGCTATTCTCTGTCTCACACGACGCCTTCTCTCTCTCGCACGAAGCCTTCGCCATGATTCCCTTGAGTGGCCTTTCCTTTTCCTTCTCTGTCACGACAATTCTTGTTTTCGTGAGTGAGCTTCTCTATCCTTCCTTTTCTCTCGCTAGTGAACGAGAATCGAGGTCTTTTTGCCACATTTAGACAATTAAGTTTCAATTTCCTTTGAATTTACTGACTTTTTACTAATTGGCTCAAAATTTTAATTCAGATTTAAGTGGGGCTAATTTTGATGGACTGAATTGGGGCTATTTGTTGTTATAATAAGGCTAAATTTGCGTAATAAGGGGAATTGCGATTAATAAGGGTTTAATTGGGCATACATATGGTAAATTAGGGTTTAATTAAGGTTTAGTTAAGGTTTTGAGATGAAATGAGGTTAAGTAAGATTAAATTATGCTTAAGTGGATTTTGATGAGGGTTAACGAAGTTAGTTAGGGTTTCGTATCAGGTTGGTAGTTTGTGTGCTAATTTGGAGTGGTACTGGTTAATTCAGGTTGTAGGTACCAATTTGGAATGGTACGGTTAATTTGAATATTAATTTGGGAGTAGAAATTATGTTTATTCCTTTTATATTTAGTTTACTTGTCTTAACAAAAAGAACTTTTTTAGTTGATTAATTTGGATCAGGACATTGAAGCTTGTTTAACTTATTTGGTGTTGGTTTTCAGGCTTATTAAACTCTAATAATTACTAGAACTATTTTTTTCTCTTCTAGCAGGAAATTTTGTATGGATGAGTGCACACTTGGTTTCAAAGACAAAGGATGATGTTGAGAGGGCTGTAGTGCACTGAAACCTTGATTGTGTTAAGAATTAGAATTATAGTTGAATGATGTTTAGGGTTAGGACTAGATTGATGTAAATATGGAATCAAATTGTTTTTTAAGTTTGAGATTAGACAATTCGGTATATTTGTGTGATGATGTAATTTAGAATAAAATTTGAATTCATGCTGTGGTACTTGATCTGCGAATGATATAATAGTAATTTGAATTTTCATATAATTGGAGTCATTTTGGTTAATTTCTTAATAACGTTGTGTAGTTTCTGCCCTTTTGCTTGGTACTAGTCAAGTCGAAAGGTCATTTTTTGAGGATATTGGAAAGAAAAGTGAAAAAACAAGAAACTCAATAAAACAGATTATTTCATTATCAAAATTAAGAATATACATACATCACCCTTAACCTAGAATAGTCATAAAAAAGAACAACACGAGGGACTAAAAAACAACTCTTCATTGAACATCTTTTTTCTTTTTTCTTATTTCTTTTCATCTTCTGCTTCTACTTCTTCCTCTTCATTAGAACTTCCGCTTAGAATGCTTGGTTAGCAAGGGGAAAGCAAAGTTTGCAATTACTCTAACCTTAACCCTAACACAAACCCAAACCTTAAACCTATTTCCATATATACAAATCTATTTTCATATACACAAACACCACTAACTCAAAACCATATTCTTTTCTCTCAATCTTATACTTGTTTTCTTCTTATTATTCGACTTCTCATCTTCTTAATTTTCAAATCCTCTACTTGATCTTCAACATGCCCCTGTTAAGACAAGGAAAAACTATTAGTAACTACTAGAGCTTAATATTCATATGATATGATCAATGAGAAAAGAAAAGAAAAAAGCAATATACATAATTGGATAATTAGGGGTTAATTTGGGGGTAATTAAGGGGCCTTATTTCATTTATTTAGGACATATTTGGTTAATTCATGCCAATCAGTCAAAACAACCCCCATTACTGCGCCATGATTGATCAGTTAGCCCCAATTACGCCCAATTAAACCCAATTGGGCTTAATTATACTCTGGTCTCAATTAAGCACCAATTGAAGTTAATGGAGCACAAATTACTTTCAAAGCCTCCATGAAGATTTAATAATTCAATTTAGTTTAAATAATCATAATTACCCTTTCATCAATGCAAATCAGAGCTAAAAATTACATGTCAGTACAAAACAACATCAATTGCCAATGTGAAAACGGATACTAACATTTGCATTTTTTTTTCTTCTTAAGTCCAATCAGCGGTGCTACAGCTCGTCTGTCTGCAAGACAGAAGGCAGACGCGAAGAAGAGAGGTCGAGCTCATGTAGTCGAGGGTCTTTCTCTGCACGGCAGCCGCCCTGGCTCGGTCCTCTGTCTTTGACGAAGGAAGAGAGAGAGCAACGGAGTGGAGAGACGAGAGAGATAATTAGACAAAATATTAAAATAAATAAAACTTACTTTCAATAATCAAATTTTCTTCTTATTCTCTTGTCTCCTCCTCCTCCTCCTTCTTCTAACCAAATCAAACATATTAAACAAATCGTAAACTAATTTTGAACAAATAATTTAGTTAAAAACCTAATTTCACACTAATTTCAAACATATCTAACAAACAACCAAAATTAATTAAACCCAAACTTAAAAAATATAACATACCTTATAATTTGACAAGCTCCTTACTCCTTCTTCCTCCTTCCCTCCCCTCTCTTCTCCTTTTTTTTGATTTTTTCGTTTTTTTTCCGCCTACAGTTTTGCATTTTTTGAGTTTTTTTCGAAATGAGTCGGAATGAATCTGGAAGAGACAGGGCCAATTATTGCAGTATGTTTCGCCCAATAGTGGGGCGAAACACTTATTTTGCTTTTATTTTTTGGATTTTTGGGCTTGCTTTCTCTGAGCTCAGCCCATTTGGCTCTGTTACTGGGCGAAATAAGTTTTGTTTGACCCAATGGTTGGAGAAATGACTATTTTGGTAAATAATTTGAAAAGTTGGTTATTTTTTTAATTAATTTTTTTTTTTGCCGGTTCAAAAAAAAGTCTTTGTATTTCTTGTCTCACAATGTTATTTTATTGAATTTTTCTATCAGTATGTCATTTTTCTATTTTGAAAGTAAATGAATTGTGCTGAGCTACACTGAAATGTGAATGCATTGTACTGAGGGTTTATATGATGAATAAAACTTCTCATTATTTTGTGTTTCTATATTGTTTTTACAGTGTTTGTTTTTTCCATCACTTGCCTTCTCGTTTCCAACCAGCAAGTTTGAGTACTCATCAGGGTCGCCTTGCTTCGAGATCTAAAAGGTGATTTTTACATGAATTCATTACAAGATTTATTTTGATAAAAAAATGAATTGATAAAAAATAGAGTAGTTGTTAATTACTCTGAAGATGGGGGTGTGAATTATTATGAAAAAAATTAATGAAATAATTGAATTGGTAATATCATCCTACTCAGATCAACAGACGCACTTTGCAATACAAGGATATTCGAATTGCTGTAAATATTTTATTTTATTTCATTTCATTTTATTTATTTCTTCATGGTTCATTCTCACAGAAATGAATAATAATAAACAATTTTCTTTTTTGCAATTTTATGTGTAGCATCATTTGGAGTTCAATGAACGTCAGGATCTAACCAAAGAGGATAAGAAAATGCTAATTGAGAATTTGGTAATCTCATCATTCTTTTTTATAAAAATTTACACAAACGCCCTGCAAAATAAATGCAGGAAAATAGGTGAAGGAAATAACTGCACTATGGCAAACCGATAAACTAAGAACCCACAAACCTAGTACTGTTGATGAAGCCCGAGCCGGAAATTATTCAAATTAACCCTCTAATTATATAATATTTTTTCTTTATTTTTTATTTTTATAAATTATCTTATATATATAGGTCTCCACATTGTGGAACAATCACTATGGAGAGCCGTCCCTCACTACTTGCGCCGTGTTAGCAATGCATTAAAGAAGGTTAATTAATTAATTAATTCCAAACTATCTTTTGTGTTTTACTATAATTTATCCTTCAAATTATTAAAATTTAACATTTGATTTAATTTTTTATTGTTTAGCATACTGGAAAACCGCTTCCTTTAACTTGCACTACAATTAAATTCGGATCTTGGATGGCTGTCGACCGAGATGGAAACTCTAATGTCACTGCTAAAGTAATTTATTAATTTAATTTAATCTATCAAAATATATTCAATTGGTTAAATAATTGTTATAATTTTGAGTGTACAGGTGACAAGGGATGTATCTTTGCTTTCACAATGGATGGCGATTGATATGTATATCAGAAAATAGATAAGTTTGTTTATGAAATGTTAGGTATTTTGGTTGTCGGTGTATGGAATGTTAGATATTTTGGTATATTCTTCTATATTTTATAATGTATATCTCATTGTATAGAACATTGTGATTTAATATAATATACTTGCTTCAAATATAATTTTTTTTTATTTAATTATTGGAATGTTTATCGAATGAAAATATAGATTTGGCTAATAATATATAAATATTAAATATAAAATAAGCATAACCACGGGTTTAACCGTGCTAAGAAATGAGATATTAAACTATATGTAACCACGGTTTCAACCGTGTTAACGTTCTCACGGTTAAAACCGTGTTAAGTGCTCGTGCGGAAACACGGTTTTGACCGTGTTCAAAAACCCATGGTAGGCTTACCAGCGCAATGAAAACCATATATATAATCGTTTACCACGGATGAAGATGTCACGGTTCTACCACGGTCTCATAACCGTGTGAAGATGTGCCTTAGCACGGTTTACATCATGTATACGAGGAAATAAAATCATGGTTAGGAGCGAGCGATTTTTGTTGTAATGTATATGGCGTTTTTATGAAAAAAATGAGGGGGCAAGTTATAGTTTTCCTTTAAAAATTTCTTTCTCAAAAAAAGTACAGTTTCAACATTGTATACTATCCATCTAACAGTGAAAGAAAGAAAAAATTGGAAATGTTCAAAAAAATTGTTAATTGATTTTTTTTATGTCTCTAAACAAATATTTTTTGTTTGCAAACAAATCCTCACCTGTTAGTGTCTATAACCAAATAGCCTAAATAAAATAGCAGTGTAAAGTCTGGCTGGAGGTCACGAGACTTATGTATAATAGTGATTCTTTCTTGTTACTGTTTGCTCTCACTCCGATTCATTAGCTTTTTCTTTCTTATTTCTTTTCTTTCTATTCTTTCTTATAATAGTGATTCTTTCTTTTTACTTTTATTCTTTCTTATTCATTAACTTTTATTCTTTCTTATTCTTTTCTTATAGGACTTGTCTCTGCCCTCTATCATAAAAAGGCATGAAAACATGATCCATAGCTACAAATATCCTTTTGTTTCTTACTATTATGTGGTGTGTGTTAACTATGATACAAACGGGGAGCATAAAACAAGCTTTTTAACAGTAATATTTCAACAAACAACAAGAGACAAGTCTACGACATATGGATTGGTTTGTCTTTATTGTGAAACAGCTTCTAGTCTCAGCTTTATATATTAAGAGCCTTTCAGACTTTTCATTGACCAGCCATAACTTGAAACAAGAGAAAGGTATCCAGAAACAAGTTATAATTTTCCTAAGGGTGTGCTCCAAAAAAGAATAAAGAAGGGGAGGGGAAGAGAAAATTTTCTTGCTCCAATATTTTATTTTGGAGGAGGTGAATGGAAAAGAGGAGACAAATTTTTTTTTTCAAATGAAAAATTTCTAAATTTTGTCTCCCTCTAAATTGGGGGTACATCTTCTCTCCTCCTTTCTCATTCCATCTCCTTCCTTCTTCTATCCTCTCTCTCTTCCCTTTCCCTCCAACACAAAGTTCTGAAGCACACCCTAAGTGAAAATAAGACATATCAATTTTTTCAAAAAAAAGAAATAAAAGAAATAAGACATATCAAGAGTTAAAAGCATAAGGTACATAAAAGCTCGTCGTTTCACACATCAACATGCAAGATTAGGGTTTGCGTTTTTCCAAAAACAAGATCAGGGTTTCACCATACCCAAACCTGACCACTAACATTAAAGAGCCTGATGACATTACACTACTGTTGTTTTTATTGACCAGCAACAAGTTGAACATTGACGAACAAGGTTTCAAAACCCTGACAAGTAAAAAAACACTACAAGACATAAGTTCCAAGTTTTGAAGCAGCTTCTTAACTTCTACAACTACAAACAAAGTCTGAAAAAAAGAAAGAACAAAACAAAAAAAGACATCAAAAGACCAGTAAGTCTTAAGATGTACACTAGACTTCTTTTTGACAGGATGAGTCACTTCCACTGCGAATCTGCTTGCAACAAACTCAACTAACACTTCTTTCTGAGTAGTTACTTCATTTGGGGATCCATCAAGCTAACATCAAGACTGTTGCGCCTCTGGTCGAGCTCTCTATGCGCACCTACAATGCCTCCTCCGATCCCTCTCATAACATTTCCAACTCCAAGAAAATCTCTAGTCATCCCTCCAAAACCCTCCTGCTCCTGCCCCGAGCTGAACACACTTCCTGCATTTCCACTCGCTAGTGAATTCATCAGATCATTGAACTGGTTCTCGCTTTGGTCACCCCTACTTGGAAACGGACTTATGCCAGGCTGCTTGTTTACACCACTAGAAAATGTGCTACCTAGACCTCTCAACAATGTGTTTCCACTTCCTCCTCCAGAAGTTGCACCCATTTGGGCTGCCTTCTGAAGCAATGCAGTGGCAGACATCTGAGCCGATGCAAGAGAGGGCTCGTTTTGCAGTGGATTGTTGTTATACATGTTAGAGAATCCCATGAACTCGGTGTTTTGCTCCGGAAAAAGAATATGCGCATTAGTTTGACTGCCTGAACTTGCAGTATTGCCTGAGTAAAAACCTAGGTTGAATAGATTGTTACCAGCAGTACCAGCAGAGTTCGATCGTGCAGTATTAGTGGTGTTCGGGTGTTGCTCATTAGGAAGTTGCACTTGTACCATGCCATGCCCTTGGAAGGAAGGATGAGGCTTGGCTTGAAACTGTTCTTCGTTAAATTCATGATTTGAGCTATTACCTGCCAAAAAAAATGGCGATGGATTGAAATGTGATGAACCAGCCCTCAAACGAAGGAGATCTGTTGAGGAATGTGGTTGGTTTTCTTGGATCAAAGAGGAAAGGTGGCTAGAGGTAAGCTGAGAGCTCAGTCCTAGATTCATATTGTTAGTCAGATTGCCATACAAAGGACCGTTACCGGGTCCAAGATTGCCAGTTATTGAAGAAAGGGTTGTAGGAAGCCTCGCACTTTCTTGAGCTAATGCATCACAAAATGCACGATGAGTGATGAAGCTGTCCCTCCTGCATTGATGGTTAGCAAACTAGGATTAAAGTTATTGATCATATTAATGAAATTGTTCTTCTTTGAGAAGAAAACAATGGGAATTGCTTTCTAATTACAAAAGACTAAATTATCTGAAAATTCATAGTACATTTTTAAAACAATGCAAAGATTGATATTTATGGGAAATTTAGGTAATATATAACAAGAGTTACACAAGTACTTCAATTCATTATCACGTTTTTGTTACGTATCATAGAAAGGCTTGAAAAATACATGATTAGTTAGATATTTTTTAAATTGCAATAACACAAAATTCACATTGCTAATGCTTGGTTGGCTGACAAGTAAAATGGGGAAGAAATCGGACAAAAATTGCAAAAAGGAATACATTTGTTTCTACAAAACGTATTATACTAATTGAGAAAAATGCGTTCTTTAATTGTTTTACATTGTTTTTGGAAATAAATGTAACTTGAGATTTACTGTTCCTTTTATAGCATTTACTGGCAAAACCTCTTAATTTTGTTTCACTCCCTGCTAATGTACAGGTGTTACTTGCTAGTACAGCACCACTGTTTAGTACCAGACCTTACGATTTTTTCCTTACTTTCTTAGTAATAAAAGATTCTTCCATCAGTAAAATTTATTTTTTTGAATTGCTTACTAAGGTTCCATTTCAAATAATTAAAATAAGAGTTAAATACAAGATTATTACAAGACAACTACCAGAAATAACATACCTAGGGAGCTTAGCGGAGAAAAAAATTTGAACCAAAACAAATGAGGAAACTACTATTTATATGTTAAATTATTTCCCCATCATAAGAGGCCAGTCCTAATCAGGAAAAAAAAAAAATCTAATTTTCAAACAGTGCATGCATTAAATGCAAAATGAGTCCTTTCTACATGCATGGAATGCCATGATTTAGTAAACATTCTCCAACCAACATTCCTCATTGAATATCAAACCCAAATTAAACCCTAGCCTTTAACTTACTCTCACATAAGTCCAACATATACGACTATCTTTTCTATCTTCAAAACTTTGTAAACTGTGCAAATTTGCACATTCACCCTCGATTTTACCACATTCTGTGTACGACTACATGTGATATTAAAATTAGATGCTCGCTTCACCCACAAGCATACAATTCACAAGAGAACAAATTGTTTAAACCCTTGATTAGATGCTGGCACGTGAACATAGAGAGAGAGATCCATATTCTCTGTCGCAATTTCCTATTGTAAATATTAAATTTACAGATTGGTTCTTATACAAGGGAATGAATACATTATGTTTAATTTGATCTATTCATGAAACAAAGAAAAATAATCAAATAATGCATGGTGAATACCAAATTTAACTGCTGGAATTTCTCATTTGTATTCTTGCAATGACCTTGTAATTGCACATATTTACAATTGGGGAATGAGAGAGAGTATGAGGAAAGGGAGAGGAAGAGAGAAGAGAGAAGATAAAAGGAGGCGTTCAAATCCGAGGTGAAAAAGATGAATGCCTTTTTTAAACACTCAATGAACATTTTGCAGTTTTTCAGTTTCTTAAGACAATTCACGTGGGAGCAGCACTCTCTTTCTCGCCTTAATTTGTATCCCTCCAGTAAGGTCTGCAAATGGAGATGTCCATCCCTGAAGTTTCTATCATATATGTTTATCTCAAAAGCAATCTTTCTGGTTTCTAATGATTCATCAACTCAAATCAAACAGAACTTGGAGTATTTGAGACACTCATAACGGATTATTAGATTAATGACTCAATAATAATTTCAGATTTTGAAATCAGTAATGGAGCTTAATAGAGACTGAAATTGGTTATGACCCCCTAAATTTTTTAAAATTTACTATATATATCTGTATATTTATAGTGAATTATATTATCGTAGGATAATAAAACAGAGTATTAACTTTTTCCTCATAAATTTATTAATGTAAACCATCCTTCAAATTGATATGATTTGTAGACATCCCTTTAGATACACAATGGAGAGGAGGTACAGGACTACCTTTTGGCCTGTGAAAGCACAGGCAAAAGGAATCCAATCCAAGCAAGTCGAGTCCAATCCAATCAGACATAACAACCCTAAATGAATATCAGAAACCCTAATCCTAGCTCATAAAACAAAAAGGAACCCTAGCCTGTCATGAGGGTATGACTGACCAGAAACCCATGCAAGCCAGCTGAAATCATGAACTCATGATGGCCCAATTATGGATAGAACAAACATATGAGAGACTTGTGCATTATTTGATTGGATTGATATGATTTGCCTCCCAATATATGCGCATATCATTTGTCAATGCCTTTTCCGTTAATTGCACCAAAGTGCATGCCAACTCAACGAACTTAATGACATGGCATTTTCTCATTAGCAGGTGCAAGCTAATTAATTTCTACCGAAACTGATGTATTGTTTCTTTTTTGAACAAGGATGATCTTACTGAAGAATGCATAGAAACAGGAATCTCTCTAAATTTAGAACCATTGTCATGGAATGAAAAAGAAAAAAACAAATCATTGTATAATATTTAACATTTGTTCCATGTTCATATTTTTATCCTCCTTAATTAGACAGTAAGTACTTGCATACTTCTCATTAACTGACATAGATTGCTCTTTTTTTTCATCTACATGTAGTTTGTACCTTGATTTCAAGTTTATGTTTGTAAAAATCAATATGCAACAACTTAATTACTTATCAATAACTAGTTTTATCTTATTACTGCAAAAAAAGAAGTTCTATATTTAACTATTGCCCCTAATAAGAACAAATGACTGAACTCAAGAAAAAAGATTTTCTTCTTTTAACCCACCAATGAGTTAATAAATTAAATTGAAGAAGAATCAAAATCCAACTTAAATTGTATTTAACTAATATCCTAAGAAACCCTATAAACAGTTCCCCACATGAATGTGTTAACGCACAATAGCGTCTTCTAGTTTGGACGACAATATCATTAAGCAATACGTATTTTCACTAACTCTAAACTAAAAATTGTCGAATTTTAAACATACCTTGAGAAGAGGGTACCACAGTCACAGCGATACTCACGGGTCCCACAAGTCTTCGAGTGAGCCTTCCAGTCAGATTGCACCGCATACTTCTTGGAACATTTCTCACATTTCCACTTCTTCTCACCATGCTTACGACAGAAGTGTTTCTTGATGCCAGTCAGGTCCCCCAGGGCTCGTGATGGATCGTGATGCACACAAGTTGGCTCAGGGCAGAGGTAAACACGCCGTTTTTGTATCTCCTTGGGGTTCTTTTGTTTTAGTTTCCATGGTAAGTTGTGGCCTCGACGGTGAAGTTGGAGGTTTTGCTCACGCTGAAAGCCTTTGCCACATACCTCGCAGACAAACCGGTTCGTTGCAAGTAACGTTCTTGGTGATAGTGCAATGACTTCTGCATCTGGATCTGCATGGAAAAGTTATTGATTGGATTGGATCGAAAATTGAGATTGGACTCAAATTGTTTGATGAGTAGAATGAAATTGAATATAAGATAAATGGATTTTTTTTTTGTTCATCTTTGTTTGAGGTGACATCCAAAAAGTGGTACACGAAATGCAAACAAGGAGGATGAGAAGATTGATTGTTCTCTTTGACTCTTGTCAGTTAGACTGAACTCACGTTGACTGAAACTTTTGAGAAGTATGCAAAGTAAAAAAATTGTTTGTTGGTTGCAAAGTAAAAAGTTGTTTGTTGGTTGAAGCAACTCATGAACTGGAAAGAGGGGTAATGAAAACAAGAAGATCGAATACAAAAAAAAAAAAAAAAACAAGAATAGATAAGTGAAGAAGCTTGTGCTTTCTTTAACGCATGCACAAGATTTCATCTAAAAAATAAAACAAAGAAGGCAAAAAGGGTACGAGTGATTAGATCCATTGGATTTCAATCAACTTTAGAGAAGCAAAACAGTATATGATTAATTGCACGGCTATTTATTAAAAGAGATAAAAAAAGGAAAGAAATAAACATGTATTGGTTGGAGTTCAACCTATAAATCTCTCCAGATTAAGGAAATCTTAGATCAATAGGCGATATATACTTTCAAATTCATGCAAACATTAATATCTCAAAACTTTCACAAATAAACTTCATTAGGTAATAAAAATTGAAGCACACAAAAAGAAAACCATATATATAATATATATGTAGATCAATTAGGGTTTCCCTCATTTTAGGGCAAGAAGAAAAAAAATTATATATGTAATGACATTAATAAGTTTAGAGACTTGCATGGATTGCCCGGCATGTTACGCTTCTTCTTTGGAGGCGCTGGCGGCGGCTGGGTCACGCTTGGAGACGGTGATGCACGAGGTGTAGAAACAGCAGATTGTTGAGCTGGCATTGACAGCTGTCCTGGCGACGGTTGCGGAATATGAACACGTTGATCATCCTCTCCATTAATTGCGAAAAAGGACGCTGGCGAGGCGGTGGCCATCATTTACAAAAATAACCCTGAAATATTTACATATTAGTTTTCACTCCTTTCCTTTTCTTCCTTTTTGTTGTTTTTTTCTTATTTATTTATTTATTTATTTTCTTCTTCTTCTTCTTCTTCTTCTTCTTCTTCTTCTTCTCTTTGTTGCTTTTCTGGTTGAGAGAAGTCAAAATCAGAAGAGAGGGGGTTTTTCAGAAACCAACATGAAAACTATGTATCTATCTGAGAAAAGAAAATCTCTGTATTGTTAGGTTCCTAATTTTTGTTGATCTAAAAGACAAGCGAAATACCAAATAAAAGGGGAAAATATGGATTGATCTGGTGAAATATCTGGCGTGATGCAAGCTACAAAACAGAACCACTCCAAAGATGCAAGAGAACAAAAGGGGACTATGCTAGTTGCTCAGATACAAGGAGAAAGAGATGAAGGGAAGTAGAGAACAAAGTGAAGAAAAGGATTTAAAAAAGAGAGAGATAGAGAGAGCATGAAATAACCCTAACAATTCCAAAAGAGACTGCTGTTTCTTTGTTTATCGATCTCTCTTGTTTTCTTTCTCTCCCTTTTCTTTATTTCTATATACCTTGATGAAGATTAGAAACCAAAGGTTGTGATGGTATATCCTCTCTGGTTCCTTTATCACTCTCTCTCTCTAGCTTTCTCTTTCTGTAGGGAATTCTCTCCTGTTATTCTCCACATTAGAGAGAGAGAGTCTTGTTACTATGTGGAGAAGGGTGAGGGCCCACACGGGCGGGGGTCCTTGCCTTGCCTCAATCTTCACTCGTGGGGCCTGTTTTCTGTATTACTTTCTTGTGTATCTCTTTGTATGGCTCCATGACTTGATTATTTACTCCTGAGTATATAGTCTGGCTAGAACAAAGCAACAAACTTTTTGTACCATAAATTTTACATTTTTTTCTTTAAAATGGTCTTCATAGATTAATCGATTGTTATAAATATTTAAGTGTCATGTAGTTTGTAATAAAATTTAAATATACATCATAAATATATTATTAATAATCCAAATGTTAATATTTTCTGAACTGTTATTAATTAAAAAGATAATTCAATATTACATAAAGGAAAAATATTTCTTATATTACTTTGTTCCTATTTTTTGAGAGTTTTATAATACAAACACCAAAACATTCAAATGATTTTTCTAGTTTGTCCATTAAATTTTTTGTAACAAAAAAAACTAGATGATTATTTAAAACAATGCATATATGAAAAGGTTTTCCTTAAGTCTATAATATATAACGGGATTGAGAAAGCATAATAGAAATATCAACTAGCCCAATGTGCGACGCAAAGAGATGAGAAGAATCACGTGCGACACATGTATAGGAGAATCTCATAATTTTTAGGACACCAAACATGTCCATCCATTTTTTTTAATCTGTTGATGTTATATATATATATATATATATATATATATATATATATATATATTATTTTTACATTGTAGACATTTTTTAAAATAAAAAGATTTTGATATATCTTGTCTCATAAAGTGAAATTGTAAAATAGAGAATATTTGGTGTTCTGAAATTGTAGAATAAAAAATAGCAGTTATTATATTTATTTAACCATGGTGCTCACAAGGTAAATTATTAGAATAATGAGATAGTGAGACAAATTAATTTTTTAACATTTAATCTCTCAAATGAAATAACTCTTGTACCATTTAATCTAACTCCATTCAATATTTTTTCATTCTTATTCGGCAGAGTAAAAAATATTGGAATTTATTGTAATGAAGGTTTGAAAAATCGGAACCGGAATCGGTCCCTTAGGATAACGATTTAGAATCAGCTAAATTAGATCAGAATCGGTCAAATCAGTTCAATTTATATAAAAATAATAATTTTATATAATTATGAGAATCGGGTATTAATCAGATCGGAACTTGTTGATTCCGACTCGAATTGGCTGAATCAAAATCGGCAATTTTTAGAACAAATTGTAATATTTTACTCTATTATTTCCTCACCGAACCAGCCCAAATATCTATTACATTTGTAGCCACATGTTTTAGGACACATGAATGAATATATGGCTTGTGCACCCTACTTATGTTGTTTTGTGGCTATTTATGGAGAGGTACAGACAAAAATCCAGCACCCTCTCACTACCAACTGGGGTTGAAACCGGTCCAGTCTTGTAAGACGCATAGCGGCACTTGTCTTCACTGTCCTAACCAAATGTAATAAATTTCCAAAAAGAGGTTTTACTTTTCATAAATTCAAATGGACCAAATTTAATTTTGGCCTTTTTTCTTTTCTTTTTGATAAATATCCTTTATAGACTACAGTGCTGTTATAAAGCTCCCATTTCTTTTCCTTTTCCTTCTTTTTTGAGGGGAAAGAGCTTCTATATATTTCAATATTTCTGAAGCTTAATACATGGTCGGTTCATATACTTTCATGACAGTTATGAATCGCATGTGATAGACCAAGTGAATCGAGAAAATTCTTGATTAACAGTGCTGAAACTGAAAGGACCAGTCAACTAATGGTAAAATTTTCATAATTTAAAATGTCAAGATTCACTTGGGAATCGTTGCAGCTAGATTTTAAATCTTTTGACATTATTTTTTGACATATATTCTTTTTTCTAAAGAATACAAGGATCTGATTTCTAGCGCATGAAAGTCATATAAACAAATTTTCTCCTAAAGTATGAGGATATTTGAGTTACTTATATAATGAGTTAAGTATTTAACTGTTATTCAAAACTTAATTAGTAGATTATTTTTGTTACGCAGCCGCATTATAATAATTTTTCCATATTTTTCAAATGTGTATTTTACATATAAATTTTCACATGCAAAAAGTAGTTTAATTTACAACTGCAACTAGCCAATTTGTTAATTACATTTTGTTCTTTTTAAATTATTTAATCAAATTCACGCTTTTTCTACAGAAATGAAATATAAAGAAATAGAAGTTGATCTTACATAGGGCTCACCAAATCCGTAATATAATACCCGTGACATTCCTTTGTCTGATATGCTTCACAACTTAGCGAATTATAAGGCATAAAGTAAAATATTACCTTAATTTATTTATTTATTTTGATGTTAAAATATTATCTTAAATTAGAACCAGATCCTTTGTACAAATTGATTTTATTTTTTCTCAACATTCTTTTCCTGTTCCAAGGAACAATGGATTTCTCGCATTCTAACTTACATGACATAAATAAAATGGAATTTTCTACCATGACATAAAAATGCCCCCCAACTCCCTCTATGTGGACCTCACTTCTTACTTTAATTTTTTTTAATTCTTTTGTGGGCCCTATTTCCCACTAAAATCCAAAAAAGCTAACTCTATCAGTGGGAAGCGGGGGCAATTTAGAGGCAAGCTAGAGATTTTCAAATAAAATATACCTGGACCAACTAAATAACAACACTTGTGTGTACGTACTAGTTCTTGAAAGAATGTAAAATAAAAGAAAAAAACGAAATGATACTTGATTCAATATTCGATTCATCATACATAAAACTTATTATCCGTTGGTTATATAAATCAAGTGACTAAAGAAGTAACATATAATTAAAGAAAGAATAAGAAGAGATAAATCATTTGACACTATCTAGAAACAATTTTGCTCTACGCTATGGATCGCAATTTTTAAAATTTGTTATTAATCAAAGATAAAATAAATCATTATAATTAACCCTCTACCATACCATATTATTTTATTTTTCAACTTTTTTAGGCTTGTCTCAAAATATCATATCACCTCCAAATATTTTCTTCTTTATATTAAACAGTATTGTTACATCTAGACCATTAAAATTTCACTAACTATGTCTTTTGTGCCATATTTATGTTTTATGCTAATATGTACGATAATGGTTAATATTTTTAGTGTTTCATATTATATGTTAAATCGCGTAAGAATGTTTAAAGTTATTTTTGATCATTAGATCTGAATTGAATGGCTCCGAAGAAACATGTTCCATAATTATGTTCAAATACTAATAGAAATAAAATATGAAAAATTTACTCATGGAAATATAAGATTGTGGAAAAATATTTTTAAATGAACAAAAATTTTGGTTGGCATTTGTATAATTTAGTATTTACTATCATTGTTTACGAAAAATCTATTTGAGATTTTTTTGAATGAAACGAGCTAACAAACGCACGAAACATGAGTTTTAGGTGCAAACAAAGATTGTGGAAAAATATTTTAAAATGAACACCAATTTTTATTTGCATTGGAATAATTTAGTATTTACTATCATTCTTTACGAAAAATCTATCCAAGTTTTTTATGATTGAAACGAGCAAACAAACACACGAAACATGAGTTCTAGGTGCAAACAATGATTGTGGAAAAATATTTCAAAATGAACACAAATTCTGATTTGTATTTGAATAATTTAGTATTTACTATCATTCTTTACGAAAAATCAATCCGAGTTTTTTTTTAATGTAACGAGCAAACAAACGCACGAAACATGAGTTTTAGGTGCAAACAAAGATTATGGAAAAATATTTTAAAATGAACACAAAGTATGGTTTGCATTTGAATAATTTAGTATTACTATCATTCTTGACGAAAAATCTATCCGAGTTTTGTTGATTGAAACGAGCAAACAAACTCACGAAACATGAGTTTTAGGTGTAAACAAAGATTGTGGAAAAATATTTTAAAATGAACATAAATTTTGATTTGCATTTGAATAATTCCGTATTTACTATCAATCTTTACGAAAAATCTATGCGAGTTTTTTTTGATTGAAACGAGCAAACAAACGCACGAAACATGAGTTTTAGGTGCAAACAAAGATTATGGAGAAATATTTCAAAATAAACAGGAATTTCGGTATACATTCGTATAATTTAGTATTTACTATTATTCTTTACGAAAAATTAATCCGAGTTTTTATGATTGAAACGAGCAAACAAATACACGAAACATGAGTTCTAGGTGCAAACAATGATTGTGGAAAAATATTTCAAAATGAACACAAATTTTGATTTGTATTTGAATAATTTAGTATTTACTATCATTATTTACGAAAAATCCATCCGAGTTTTTTTTAATGTAACGAGCAAACAAACGCACGAAACATGAGTTTTAGGTGCAAACAAAGATTATGGAAAAATATTTTAAAATGAACACAAATTTTGGTTTCCTTTTGAATAATTTAGTATTACTATCATTCTTGACGAAAAATCTATCCGAGTTTTGTTGATTGAAACGAGCAAACAAACTCACGAAACATGAGTTTTAGGTGTAAACAAAGATTGTGGAAAAATATTTTAAAAGGAACAAAAATTTTGATTTGCATTTGAATAATTCAGTATTTACTATCAGTCTTTACGAAAAATCTATCCGAGTTTTATTTCAATGAAACGAGCAAACAACCGCACGAAACATGAGTTCTAGGTGCAAACAAAGATTATGGAGAAATATTTTAAAATAAACACGAATTTCGGTATACATTCGAATAATTTAGTATTTACTATCATTCTTTACGAAAAATCAATGCGAGTTTTTAAGATTGAAACGAGCAAACCAACACACGAAACATGAGTTCTAGGTGCAAACAATGATTGTGGAAAAATATATCAAAATGAACACAAATTTTGATTTGAATTTGAATAATTCTGTATTTACTATCGTTATTTACGAAAAATCTATTCGAGTTTTTTTTAATGAAACGAGAAAACAAACGCACGAAACATGAGTTTTAGGTGCAAACAAAGATTATGGAAAAATACTTTAAAATGAACACAAATTTTATTTCGCATTTGAATAATTTAGTATTTACTATCATTCTTTACAAAAAATCTATCCGAATTTTTTTGATTGAAACGAGCAAACAAACTCACGAAACATGAGTTTTAGGTGCAAACAATGATTGTGGAAAAATATTTCAAAATGAACACAAATTTTGATTTGTATTTGAATAATTTAGTATTTACTATCATTCTTTACGAAAAATCTATCCGTGTTTTTTTTCAATGAAACGACCAAACAAACGCACGAAACATTAGTTTTAGGTGCAAACAAAGATTATGGAGAAATTTTTTAAAATAAACACGAATTTCTGTTTACATTCGAATAATTTAGTACTTACTATCATTCTTTACGAAAAATCTATCCGAGTTTTTTTGATTGAAACGAGCAAACAAACTCACGAAACATAAGTTTTAGGTGTAAACAAAGATTGTGGAAAAATATTTTAAATTGAACATAAATTTTGATTTGCATTTGAATAATTCAGTATTTACTATCATTCTTTACAAAAAATTTATCCGAGTTTTTTTTGAATGAAACTAGCAAACAAATGCACGAAACATGAGTTTTAGGTGCAAACAAAGATTATGGAGAAATATTTTAAAATAAACACGAATTTCGGTATACATTCGTATAATTTAGTATTTACTATCATTCTTTACGAAAAATTAATCCGAGTTTTTATGATTGAAACGAGCAAACAAACACACGAAATATAAGTTCTAGGTTCAAACAATGATTATGGAAAAATATTGCAAAATGAACACAAATTTTGATTTGTATTGGAATAATTTAGTATTTACTATCATTCTTTACGAAAAATCTATCCGAATTTTTTTTAATGTAACGAGCAAACAAACGCACGAAACATGAGTTTTAGGTGCAACCAAAGATTATGGAAATATATTTTAAAATGAACACAAATTTTGGTTTGCATTTGAATAATTTAGTATTACTATCATTCTTGACGAAAAATCTATCCGAGTTTTGTTGATTGAAACGAGCAAACAAAATCACGAACATTAGTTTTAGGTGTAAACAAGGATTGTGGAAAAATATTTTAAAATGAACATAAATTTTGATTTGCATTTGAATAATTCAGTATTTACTATCATTCTTTACGAAAAATCTATGCGAGTATTTTGTGAATGAAACGAGCAAACAAACGCACGAAACATTAGTTTTAGGTGCAAACAAAGATTATGGAGAAATATTTTAAAATAAACACGAATTTCGGTATACATTCGAATAATTTAGTATTTACTATCATTCTTTACGAAAAATCAATCCGTGTTTTTATGATTGAAACGAGCAAACAAACACACGAAACATGAGTTCTAGGTGCAAACAATGATTGTGGAAAAATATTTCAAAATGAACACAAATTTTGATTTGCATTTGAATAATTCTGTATTTACTATCATTCTTTACGAAAAATCTATCCGAGTTTTTTTTAATGAAACGAGAGAAGAAACGCACGAAACATGAATTTTAGGTGCAAACAAAGATTATGGAAAAATACTTTAAAATGAACACAAATTTTATTTTGCATTTGAATAATTTAGTATTTACTATCATTCTTTACAAAAAATCTATCCGAAATTTTTTGATTGAAACGAGCAAACAAACTCACGAAACATGAGTTTTAGGTGCAAACATTGATTGTGGAAAAATATTTCAAAATGAACACAAATTTTGATTTGTATTTGAATAATTTAGTATTTACTATCATTCTTTACGAAAAATTTATCCGTGTTTTTTTTGAATGAAACGAGCAAACAAACGCACGAAACATTAGTTTTAGGTGCAAACAAAGATTATGGAGAAATTTTTTAAAATAAACACGAATTTCAGTTTACATTCGAATAATTTAGTACTTACTATCATTCTTTACGAAAAATCTATCCGAGTTTTTTTGATTGAAACGAGCAAAGAAACTCACGAAACATGAGTTTTAGGTGCAAAGAAAGATTGTGGAAAAATATTTTAAAATGAACACAAATTTTGATTTGCATTTGAATAATTTAGTATTTACTATCATTCTTTACGAAAAATCAATACGAGTTTTTATGATTGAAACGAGCAAATAAAAGCACGAAACATACGTATTAGGTGCAAAGAAAAATTGTGGAGAAATATTTTAAAATGAACGCAAATTTTGGTTTGTATTTGAATAATTTAGTATTTACTATCATTGTTAACGAAAAATCTAGCCGAGTTTTTTAGCATGAAACGAGCGTACAAACGCATGAAACATGAATTTTAAGAAGAAACAAAGATTGTGGAAAAATATTTTTAAATGAACAAAATTTTTGGTTGGCATTTGTATAATTTTGTATTTACTATCATTGTATATGAAAAATCTATTCGAGATTTTTTTGAATGAAACGAGCTAACAAACGAACGAAACATGAGTTTTAGGTGCAAACAAAGATTGTGAAAAAATATTTAAAATGAACACCAATTTTTATTTGCATTGGAATAATTTAGTATTTACTATCATTCTTTACGAAAAATCTATCTTAGTTTTTTTTTGAATGTAACGAGCAAACAAACGCACGAAACATGAGTTTTAGGTGCAAACAAAGATTATGGAGAAATATTTTAAAATAAACACGAATTTCGGTTTACATTCGAATAATTTAGTATTTACTAGCGTTCTTTACGAAAAATCAATCCGAGTTTTTATGATTGAAACGAGCAAACAAACACACGAAACATGAGTTCTAGGTGCAAACAATGATTGTGGAAAAATATTTCAAAATGAACACAAATTTTGATTTGTATTTGAATAATTTAGTATTTACTATCATTCTTTACGAAAAATCTATCGGAGTTTTTTTTAATGTAACGAGCAAACAAACGCACGAAACATGAGTTTTAGGTGCAAACAAAGATTATGGAAAAATATTTTAAAATGAACACAAATTTTGGTTTGCATTTGAATAATTTAGTATTACTAGCATTCTTGACGAAAAATCTATCCGAGTTTTGTTGATTGAAACGAGCAAACAAACTCACGAAACATGAGTTTTAAATGTTAACAAAGATTGTGGAAAAATATTTTAAAATGAACATAAATTTTGATTTGCATTTGAATAATTCAGTATTTACTATCATTCTTTACGAAAAATCTATGCCAGTTTTTTTTGAATGAAACGAGCAAACAAACGCACGAAACATGAGTTTTAGGTGCAAACAAAGATTATGGAGGAATATTTTAAAATAAACACGAATTTCGGTATACACTCGTATAATTTAGTATTTACTATCATTCTTTACGAAAAATTAATCCGAGTTTTTATGATTGAAATGAGCGAACAAACACACGAAAATGTGTTCTAGGTGCAGACAATGATTATGGAAAAATATTTCAAAATGAACACAAATTTTGATTTGTATTTGAATAATTTAGTATTTACTATCATTCTTTACGAAAAATCTATTCTAGTTTTTTTTAATGTAACGAGCAAACAAACGCACGAAGCATGAGTTTTAGGTGCAAACAAAGATTATGGAAAAATATTTTAAAATGAACACAAATTTTGTTTTCTTTTTGAATAATTTGGTATTACTATCATTCTTGACGAAAAATCTATCCGAGTTTTGTTGATTGAAACGAGCAAACAAACTCACGAAACATGAGTTTTGGGTGTAAACAAAGATTGTGGAAAAATATTTTAAAATGAACATAATTTTTGATTTTAATTTGAATAATTCAGTATTTACTATCATTCTTTACGAAAAATCTATACGAGTGTTTTTTTTCAATGAAACGAGCAAACAAACGCACGAAACATGACTTCTAGGTGCAAACAAAGATTATGGAGAAATATTTTAAAATAAACACGAATTTCGGTATACATTCGAATAATTAAGTATTTACTATCATTCTTTACGAAAAATCAATCCGAGTTTTTATGATTGAAACGAGCAAACAAACACACGAAACATGAGTTCTAGGTGCAAACAATGATTGTGGAAAAATATTTCGAAATGAACACAAATTTTGATTTGCATTTGAATAATTCTGTATTTACTATCATTCTTTACGAAAAATCTATCCGAGTTTTTTTTAATGAAACGAGAAAATAAACGCACGAAACATGAGTTTTAGGTGCAAACAAAGATTATGGAAAAATACTTTAAAATGAACACAAAATTTGTTTTGCATTTGAATAATTTAGTATTTACTATCATTCTTTACAAAAAATCTATCCGAATTTTTTTGATTGAAACGAGCAAACAAACTCACGAAACATGAGTTTTAGGTGCAAACAATGATTGTGGAAAAATATTTCAAAATGAACACAAATTTTGATTTGTATTTGAATAATTTAGTATTTACTATCATTCTTTACGAAAAATCTATCCGTGTTTTTTTTGAATGAAATGAGCAAACAAACGCACGAAACATTAGTTTTAGGTGTAAACAAAGATTATGGAGAAATATTTTAAAATAAACACGAATTTCGGTATACACTCGTATAATTTAGTATTTACTATCATTCTTTACGAAAAATTAATCCGAGTTTTTATGATTGAAACGAGCGAACAAACACACGAAACATGAGTTCTAGGTGCAGACAATGATTATGGAAAAATATTTCAAAATGAACACAAATTTTGATTTGTATTTGAATAATTTAGTATTTACTATCATTCTTTACGAAAAATCTATTCTAGTTTTTTTTAATGTAACGAGCAAACAAACGCACGAAGCATGAGTTTTAGGTGCAAACAAAGATTATGGAAAAATATTTTAAAATGAACACAAATTTTGTTTTCTTTTTGAATAATTTGGTATTACTATCATTCTTGACGAAAAATCTATCCGAGTTTTGTTGATTGAAACGAGCAAACAAACTCACGAAACATGATTTTTGGGTGTAAACAAAGATTGTGGAAAAATATTTTAAAATGAACATAATTTTTGATTTTAATTTGAATAATTCAGTATTTACTATCATTCTTTACGAAAAATCTATACGAGTGTTTTTTTTCAATGAAACGAGCAAACAAACGCACGAAACATGACTTCTAGGTGCAAACAAAGATTATGGAGAAATATTTTAAAATAAACACGAATTTCGGTATACATTCGAATAATTAAGTATTTACTATCATTCTTTACGAAAAATCAATCCGAGTTTTTATGATTGAAACGAGTAAACAAACACACGAAACATGAGTTCTAGGTGCAAACAATGATTGTGGAAAAATATTTCGAAATGAACACAAATTTTGATTTGCATTTGAATAATTTAGTATTTACTATCATTCTTTACGAAAAATCTATCCGAGTTTTTTTTAATGAAACGAGAAAATAAACGCACGAAACATGAGTTTTAGGTGCAAACAAAGATTATGGAAAAATACTTTAAAATGAACACAAAATTTGTTTTGCATTTGAATAATTTAGTATTTACTATCATTCTTTACAAAAAATCTATCCGAATTTTTTTGATTGAAACGAGCAAACAAACTCACGAAACATGAGTTTTAGGTGCAAACAATGATTGTGGAAAAATATTTCAAAATGAACACAAATTTTGATTTGTATTTGAATAATTTAGTATTTACTATCATTCTTTACGAAAAATCTATCCGTGTTTTTTTTGAATGAAATGAGCAAACAAACGCACGAAACATTAGTTTTAGGTGCAAACAAAGATTATGGAGAAATATTTTAAAATAAACACGATTTTCGGTATACACTCGTATAATTTAGTATTTACTATCATTCTTTACGAAAAATTAATCCGAGTTTTTATGATTGAAACGAGCGAACAAACACACGAAACATGAGTTCTAGGTGCAGACAATGATTATGGAAAAATATTTCAAAATGAACACAAATTTTGATTTGTATTTGAATAATTTAATATTTACTATCATTCTTTACGAAAAATCTATTCTAGTTTTTTTTAATGTAACGAGCAAACAAACGCACGAAGCATGAGTTTTAGGTGCAAACAAAGATTATGGAAAAATATTTTAAAATGAACACAAATTTTGTTTTCTTTTTGAATAATTTGGTATTACTATCATTCTTGACGAAAAATCTATCCGAGTTTTGTTGATTGAAACGAGCAAACAAACTCACGAAACATGAGTTTTGGGTGTAAACAAAGATTGTGGAAAAATATTTTAAAATGAACATAATTTTTGATTTTAATTTGAATAATTCAGTATTTACTATCATTCTTTACGAAAAATCTATACGAGTGTTTTTTTTCAATGAAACGAGCAAACAAACGCACGAAACATGACTTCTAGGTGCAAACAAAGATTATGGAGAAATATTTTAAAATAAACACGAATTTCGGTATACATTCGAATAATTAAGTATTTACTATCATTCTTTACGAAAAATCAATCCGAGTTTTTATGATTGAAACGAGCAAACAAACACACGAAACATGAGTTCTAGGTGCAAACAATGATTGTGGAAAAATATTTCGAAATGAACACAAATTTTGATTTGCATTTGAATAATTCTGTATTTACTATCATTCTTTACGAAAAATCTATCCGAGTTTTTTTTAATGAAACGAGAAAATAAACGCACGAAACATGAGTTTTAGGTGCAAACAAAGATTATGGAAAAATACTTTAAAATGAACACAAAATTTGTTTTGTATTTGAATAATTTAGTATTTACTATCATTCTTTACAAAAAATCTATCCGAATTTTTTTGATTGAAATGAGCAAACAAACTCACGAAACATGAGTTTTAGGTGCAAACAATGATTGTGGAAAAATATTTCAAAATGAACACAAATTTTGATTTGTATTTGAATAATTTAGTATTTACTATCATTCTTTACAAAAAATCTATCCGTGTTTTTTTTGAATGAAACGAGCAAACAAACGCACGAAACATTAGTTTTAGGTGCAAACAAAGATTATGGAGAAATTTTTTAAAATAAACACGAATTTCTGTTTACATTCGAATAATTTAGTACTTACTACCATTCTTTACGAAAAATCTATCCGAGTTTTTTTGATTGAAACGAGCAAATAAACTCACGAAACATGAGTTTTAGGTGTAAAGAAAGATTGTGGAAAAATATTTTAAAATGAACACAAATTTTGATTTGCATTTGAATAATTTAGTATTTACTATCATTCTTGACGAAAAATCAATCCGAGTTTTTATGATTGAAACGAGCAAATAAAAGCACGAAACATGAGTATTTGGTGCAAAGAAAGATTGTGGAGAAATATTTTAAAATGAACGCAAATTTTGGTATGTATTTGAATAATTTAGTATTTACTATCATTGTTAACGAAAAATCTAGCCGAGTTTTTTAGCATGAAACGAGCGTACAAAAGCATGAAACATGAATTTTAAGAAGAAACAAAGATTGTGGAAAAATATTTTTAAATGAACAAAAATTTTGGTTGGCATTTGTATAATTTAGTATTTACTATCATTGTATATGAAAAATCTATTCAGGATTTTTTTGAATGAAACGAGCTAACAAACGCACGAAACATGAGTTTTAGGTGCAAACAAAGATTGTGAAAAAATATTTAAAATGAACACCAATTTTTATTTGCATTGAAATAATTTAGTATTTACTATCATTCTTTACGAAAAATCTATCTTAGTTTTTTTTTGAATGAAACGAGCAAACAAACGCACGAAACATGAGTTTTAGGTGCAAACAAAGATTATGGAGAAATATTTTAAAATAAACACGAATTTCGGTTTACATTCGAATAATTTAGTATTTACTATCGTTCTTTACGAAAAATCAATCCGAGTTTTTATGATTGAAACGAGCAAACAAACAAACGAAACATGAGTTCTAGGTGCAAACAATGATTGTGGAAAAATATTTCAAAATGAACACAAATTTTGATTTGTATTTGAATAATTTAGTATTTACTATCATTCTTTACGAAAAATCTGTCCGACTTTTTTTTAATGTAACGAGCAAACAAACGCACGAAACATGAGTTTTGGGTGCAAACAAAGATTATGGAAAAATATTTTAA
Source organism: Juncus effusus (assembly GCA_027726005.1). Taxonomy (NCBI): domain Eukaryota; kingdom Viridiplantae; phylum Streptophyta; class Magnoliopsida; order Poales; family Juncaceae; genus Juncus; species Juncus effusus. The sequence continues at coordinate 4,608,942 of CM050892.1, forward strand.
AATGAACACAAATTTTGGTTTGCATTTGAATAATTTAGTATTACTATCATTCTTGACGAAAAATCTATCCGAGTTTTGTTGATTGAAACGAGCAAACAAACTCACGAAACATGAGTTTTAAATGTAAACAAAGATTGTGGAAAAATATTTTAAAATGAACATAAATTTTGATTTGCATTTGGATAATTCAGTATTTACTATCATTCTTTACGAAAAATCTATGCCAGTTTTTTTTGAATGAAACGAGCAAACAAACGCACGAAACATGAGTTTTAGGTGCAAACAAAGATTTTGGAGAAATATTTTAAAATAAACACGAATTTCGGTTTACATTCGAATAATTTAGTATTTACTATCATTCTTTACGAAAAATTAATCCGAGTTTTTATGATTGAAACGAGCAAGCAAACACACGAAACATAAGTTCTAGTTGCAAACAATGATGGTGGAAAAATATTTCAAAATGAACACAAATTTTGATTTGTATTTGAATAATTTAGTATTTACTATCATTCTTTACGAAAAATCTATCCGAGTTTTTTTTAATGTAACGAGCAAACAAACGCACGAAACATGAGTTTTAGGTGCAAACAAAGATTATGGAAAAACATTTTAAAATGAACACAAATTTTGGTTTGCATTTCAATAATTTAGTTTTACTATCATTCTTTACGAAAAATCTATCCGTGTTTTTTTTTGAATGGAACGAGCAAACAAACGCACGAAACATTAGTTTTAGGTGCAAACAAAGATTATGGAGAAATTTTTTAAAATAAACACGAATTTCTGTTTACATTCGAATAATTTAGTACTTACTATCATTCTTTACGAAAAATCTATCCGAGTTTTTTTGATTGAAACGAGCAAATAAACTCACGAAACATGAGTTTTAGGTGTAAAGAAAGATTGTGGAAAAATATTTTAAAATGAACACAAATTTTGATTTGCATTTGAATAATTTAGTATTTACTATCATTCTTGATGAAAAATCAATCCGAGTTTTTATGATTGAAACGAGCAAATAAAAGCACGAAACATGAGTATTAGGTGCAAAGAAAGATTGTGGAGAAATATTTTAAAATGAACGCAAATTTTGGTTTGCTTTTGAATAATTCTGTATTTACTATCATTCTTTACGAAAAATCTATCCGAGTTTTTTTTAATGAAACGAGAAAATAAACGCATGAAACATGAGTTTTAGGTGCAAACAAAGATTATGGAAAAATACTTTAAAATGAACACAAATTTTATTTTGCATTTGAATAATTTAGTATTTACTATCATTCTTTACAAAAAATCTATCCGAATTTTTTTGATTGAAACGAGCAAACAAACTCACGAAACATGAGTTTTAGGTGCAAACAATGATTGTGGAAAAATATTTCAAAATGAACACAAATTTTGATTTGTATTTGAATAATTTAGTATTTACTATCATTCTTTACGAAAAATCTATCCGTGTTTTTTTTTGAATGAAACGAGCAAACAAACGCACGAAACATTAGTTTTAGGTGCAAACAAAGATTATGGAGAAATTTTTTAAAATAAACCCGAATTTCTGTTTACATTCGAATAATTTAGTACTTACTATCATTCTTTACGAAAAATCTATCCGAGTTTTTATGATTGAAACGAGCAAACAAACACACGAAACATGAGTTCTAGGTGCAAACAATGATTGTGGAAAAATATTTCGAAATGAACACAAATTTTGATTTGCATTTGAATAATTCTGTATTTACTATCATTCTTTACGAAAAATCTATCCGAGTTTTTTTTAATGAAACGAGAAAATAAACGCACGAAACATGAGTTTTAGGTGCAAACAAAGATTATGGAAAAATACTTTAAAATGAACACAAAATTTGTTTTGTATTTGAATAATTTAGTATTTACTATCATTCTTTACAAAAAATCTGTCCGAATTTTTTTGATTGAAATGAGCAAACAAACTCACGAAACATGAGTTTTAGGTGCAAACAATGATTGTGGAAAAATATTTCAAAATGAACACAAATTTTGATTTGTATTTGAATAATTTAGTATTTACTATCATTCTTTACAAAAAATCTATCCGTGTTTTTTTTGAATGAAACGAGCAAACAAACGCACGAAACATTAGTTTTAGGTGCAAACAAAGATTATGGAGAAATTTTTTAAAATAAACACGAATTTCTGTTTACATTCGAATAATTTAGTACTTACTATCATTCTTTACGAAAAATCTATCCGAGTTTTTTTGATTGAAACGAGCAAATAAACTCACGAAACATGAGTTTTAGGTGTAAAGAAAGATTGTGGAAAAATATTTTAAAATGAACACAAATTTTGATTTGCATTTGAATAATTTAGTATTTACTATCATTCTTGACGAAAAATCAATCCGAGTTTTTATGATTGAAACGAGCAAATAAAAGCACGAAACATGAGTATTTGGTGCAAAGAAAGATTGTGGAGAAATATTTTAAAATGAACGCAAATTTTGGTATGTATTTGAATAATTTAGTATTTACTATCATTGTTAACGAAAAATCTAGCCGAGTTTTTTAGCATGAAACGAGCGTACAAAAGCATGAAACATGAATTTTAAGAAGAAACAAAGATTGTGGAAAAATATTTTTAAATGAACAAAAATTTTGGTTGGCATTTGTATAATTTAGTATTTACTATCATTGTATATGAAAAATCTATTCAGGATTTTTTTGAATGAAACGAGCTAACAAACGCACGAAACATGAGTTTTAGGTGCAAACAAAGATTGTGAAAAAATATTTAAAATGAACACCAATTTTTATTTGCATTGAAATAATTTAGTATTTACTATCATTCTTTACGAAAAATCTATCTTAATTTTTTTTTGAATGAAACGAGCAAACAAACGCACGAAACATGAGTTTTAGGTGCAAACAAAGATTATGGAGAAATATTTTAAAATAAACACGAATTTCGGTTTACATTCGAATAATTTAGTATTTACTATCGTTCTTTACGAAAAATCAATCCGAGTTTTTATGATTGAAACGAGCAAACAAACAAACGAAACATGAGTTCTAGGTGCAAACAATGATTGTGGAAAAATATTTCAAAATGAACACAAATTTTGATTTGTATTTGAATAATTTAGTATTTACTATCATTCTTTACGAAAAATCTGTCCGACTTTTTTTTAATGTAACGAGCAAACAAACGCACGAAACATGAGTTTTGGGTGCAAACAAAGATTATGGAAAAATATTTTAAAATGAACACAAATTTTGGTTTGCATTTGAATAATTTAGTATTACTATCATTCTTGACGAAAAATCTATCCGAGTTTTGTTGATTGAAACGAGCAAACAAACTCACGAAACATGAGTTTTAAATGTAAACAAAGATTGTGGAAAAATATTTTAAAATGAACATAAATTTTGATTTGCATTTGGATAATTCAGTATTTACTATCATTCTTTACGAAAAATCTATGCCAGTTTTTTTTGAATGAAACGAGCAAACAAACGCACGAAACATGAGTTTTAGGTGCAAACAAAGATTTTGGAGAAATATTTTAAAATAAACACGAATTTCGGTTTACATTCGAATAATTTAGTATTTACTATCATTCTTTACGAAAAATTAATCCGAGTTTTTATGATTGAAACGAGCAAGCAAACACACGAAACATAAGTTCTAGTTGCAAACAATGATGGTGGAAAAATATTTCAAAATGAACACAAATTTTGATTTGTATTTGAATAATTTAGTATTTACTATCATTCTTTACGAAAAATCTATCCGAGTTTTTTTTAATGTAACGAGCAAACAAACGCACGAAACATGAGTTTTAGGTGCAAACAAAGATTATGGAAAAACATTTTAAAATGAACACAAATTTTGGTTTGCATTTCAATAATTTAGTTTTACTATCATTCTTTACGAAAAATCTATCCGTGTTTTTTTTGAATGAAACGAGCAAACAAACGCACGAAACATTAGTTTTAGGTGCAAACAAAGATTATGGAGAAATTTTTTAAAATAAACACGAATTTTTGTTTACATTCGAATAATTTAGTACTTACTATCATTCTTTACGAAAAATCTATCCGAGTTTTTTTGATTGAAACGAGCAAATAAACTCACGAAACATGAGTTTTAGGTGTAAAGAAAGATTGTGGAAAAATATTTTAAAATGAACACAAATTTTGATTTGCATTTGAATAATTTAGTATTTACTATCATTCTTGATGAAAAATCAATCCGAGTTTTTATGATTGAAACGAGCAAATAAAAGCACGAAACATGAGTATTAGGTGCAAAGAAAGATTGTGGAGAAATATTTTAAAATGAACGCAAATTTTGGTTTGCATTTGAATAATTCTGTATTTACTATCATTCTTTACGAAAAATCTATCCGAGTTTTTTTTAATGAAACGAGAAAATAAACGCATGAAACATGAGTTTTAGGTGCAAACAAAGATTATGGAAAAATACTTTAAAATGAACACAAATTTTATTTTGCATTTGAATAATTTAGTATTTACTATCATTCTTTACAAAAAATCTATCCGAATTTTTTTGATTGAAACGAGCAAACAAACTCACGAAACATGAGTTTTAGGTGCAAACAATGATTGTGGAAAAATATTTCAAAATGAACACAAATTTTGATTTGTATTTGAATAATTTAGTATTTACTATCATTCTTTACGAAAAATCTATCCGTGTTTTTTTTTGAATGAAACGAGCAAACAAACGCACGAAACATTAGTTTTAGGTGCAAACAAAGATGATGGAGAAATTTTTTAAAATAAACCCGAATTTCTGTTTACATTCGAATAATTTAGTACTTACTATCATTCTTTACGAAAAATCTATCCGAGTTTTTATGATTGAAACGAGCAAACAAACACACGAAACATGAGTTCTAGGTGCAAACAATGATTGTGGAAAAATATTTCGAAATGAACACAAATTTTGATTTGCATTTGAATAATTCTGTATTTACTATCATTCTTTACGAAAAATCTATCCGAGTTTTTTTTAATGAAACGAGAAAATAAACGCACGAAACATGAGTTTTAGGTGCAAACAAAGATTATGGAAAAATACTTTAAAATGAACACAAAATTTGTTTTGTATTTGAATAATTTAGTATTTACTATCATTCTTTACAAAAAATCTATCCGAATTTTTTTGATTGAAATGAGCAAACAAACTCACGAAACATGAGTTTTAGGTGCAAACAATGATTGTGGAAAAATATTTCAAAATGAACACAAATTTTGATTTGTATTTGAATAATTTAGTATTTACTATCATTCTTTACAAAAAATCTATCCGTGTTTTTTTTGAATGAAACGAGCAAACAAACGCACGAAACATTAGTTTTAGGTGCAAACAAAGATTATGGAGAAATTTTTTAAAATAAACACGAATTTCTGTTTACATTCGAATAATTTAGTACTTACTATCATTCTTTACGAAAAATCTATCCGAGTTTTTTTGATTGAAACGAGCAAATAAACTCACGAAACATGAGTTTTAGGTGTAAAGAAAGATTGTGGAAAAATATTTTAAAATGAACACAAATTTTGATTTGCATTTGAATAATTTAGTATTTACTATCATTCTTGACGAAAAATCAATCCGAGTTTTTATGATTGAAACGAGCAAATAAAAGCACGAAACATGAGTATTTGGTGCAAAGAAAGATTGTGGAGAAATATTTTAAAATGAACGCAAATTTTGGTATGTATTTGAATAATTTAGTATTTACTATCATTGTTAACGAAAAATCTAGCCGAGTTTTTTAGCATGAAACGAGCGTACAAACGCATGAAACATGAATTTTAAGAAGAAACAAAGATTGTGGAAAAATATTTTTAAATGAACAAAAATTTTGGTTGGCATTTGTATAATTTAGTATTTACTATTATTGTATATGAAAAATCTATTCAAGATTTTTTTGAATGAAACGAGCTAACAAACGCACGAAACATGAGTTTTAGGTGCAAACAAAGATTGTGAAAAAATATTTAAAATGAACACCAATTTTTATTTGCATTGAAATAATTTAGTATTTACTATCATTCTTTACGAAAAATCTATCTTAGTTTTTTTTTGAATGAAACGAGCAAACAAACGCACGAAACATGAGTTTTAGGTGCAAACAAAGATTATGGAGAAATATTTTAAAATAAACACGAATTTCGGTATACATTCGAATAATTTAGTATTTCCTATCGTTCTTTACGAAAAATCAATCCGAGTTTTTATGATTGAAACGAGCAAACAAACAAACGAAACATGAGTTCTAGGTGCAAACAATGATTGTGGAAAAATATTTCAAAATGAACACAAATTTTGATTTGTATTTGAATAATTTATTATTTACTATCATTCTTTACGAAAAATCTGTCCGACTTTTTTTTAATGTAACGAGCAAACAAACGCACGAAACATGAGTTTTAGGTGCAAACAAAGATTATGGAAAAATATTTTAAAATGAACACAAATTTTGGTTTGCATTTGAATAATTTAGTATTACTATCATTCTTGACGAAAAATCTATCCGAGTTTTGTTGATTGAAACGAGCAAACAAACTCACGAAACATGAGTTTTAAATGTAAACAAAGATTGTGGAAAAATATTTTAAAATGAATATAAATTTTGATTTGCATTTGGATAATTCAGTATTTACTATCATTCTTTACGAAAAATCTATGCCAGTTTTTTTTGAATGAAACGAGCAAACAAACGCACGAAACATGAGTTTTAGGTGCAAACAAAGATTTTGGAGAAATATTTTAAAATAAACACGAATTTCGGTTTACATTCGAATAATTTAGTATTTACTATCATTCTTTACGAAAAATTAATCCGAGTTTTTATGATTGAAACGAGCAAGCAAACACACGAAACATAAGTTCTAGTTGCAAACAATGATGGTGGAAAAATATTTCAAAATAAACACAAATTTTGATTTGTATTTGAATAATTTAGTATTTACTATCATTCTTTACGAAAAATCTATCCGAGTTTTTTTTAATGTAACGAGCAAACAAACGCACGAAACATGAGTTTTAGGTGCAAACAAAGATTATGGAAAAACATTTTAAAATGAACACAAATTTTGGTTTGCATTTCAATAATTTAGTTTTACTATCATTCTTTACGAAAAATCTATCCGTGTTTTTTTTGAATGAAACGAGGAAACAAACGCACGAAACATTAGTTTTAGGTGCAAACAAAGATTATGGAGAAATTTTTTAAAATAAACACGAATTTCTGTTTACATTCGAATAATTTAGTACTTACTATCATTCTTTACGAAAAATCTATCCGAGTTTTTTTGATTGAAACGAGCAAACAAACTCACGAAACATGAGTTTTAGGTGTAAAGAAAGATTGTGGAAAAATATTTTAAAATGAACACAAATTTTGATTTGCATTTGAATAATTTAGTATTTTACTATCATTCTTGACGAAAAATCAATCCGAGTTTTTACGATTGAAACGAGCAAATAAAAGCACGAAACATGAGTATTAGGTGCAAAGAAAGATTGTGGAGAAATATTTTAAAATGAACGCAAATTTTGGTTTGCATTTGAATAATTCTGTATTTACTATCATTCTTTACGAAAAATCTATCCGAGTTTTTTTTAATGAAACGAGAAAATAAACGCATGAAACATGAGTTTTAGGTGCAAACAAAGATTATGGAAAAATACTTTAAAATGAACACAAATTTTATTTTGCATTTGAATAATTTAGTATTTACTATCATTCTTTACAAAAAATCTATCCGAATTTTTTTGATTGAAACGAGCAAACAAACTCACGAAACATGAGTTTTAGGTGCAAACAATGATTGTGGAAAAATATTTCAAAATGAACACAAATTTTGATTTGTATTTGAATAATTTAGTATTTACTATCATTCTTTACGAAAAATCTATCCGTGTTTTTTTTTGAATGAAACGAGCAAACAAACGCACGAAACATTAGTTTTAGGTGCAAACAAAGATTATGGAGAAATTTTTTAAAATAAACCCGAATTTCTGTTTACATTCGAATAATTTAGTACTTACTATCATTCTTTACGAAAAATCTATCCGAGTTTTTTTGATTGAAACGAGCAAACAAACACACGAAACATGAGTTTTAGGTGTAAAGAAAGATTGTGGAAAAATATTTTAAAATGAACACAAATTTTGATTTGCATTTGAATAATTTAGTATTTACTATCATTCTTGACGAAAAATCAATCCGAGTTTTTATGATTGAAACGAGCAAATAAAAGCACGAAACATGAGTATTAGGTGCAAAGAAAGATTGTGGAGAAATATTTTAAAATGAACGCAAATTTTGGTTTGTATTTGAATAATTTAGTATTTACTATCATTGTTAACGAAAAATCTAGCCGAGTTTTTTAGCATGAAACGAGCCTACAAACACATGAAACATGAATTTTAAGAAGAAACAAAGATTGTGGAAAAATATTTTTAAATGAACAAAAATTTTGGTTGGCATTTGTATAATTTAGTATTTACTATCATTGTATATGAAAAATCTATTCGAGATTTTTTTGAATGAAACGAGCTAACAAACGCACGAAACATGAGTTTTAGGTGCAAACAAAGATTGTGAAAAAATATTTAAAATGAACTCCAATTTTTATTTGCATTGGAATAATTTAGTATTTACTATCATTCTTTACGAAAAATCTATCTTAGTTTTTTTTTGAATGAAACGAGCAAACAAACACACGAAACATGAGTTCTAGGTGCAAACAATGATTGTGGAAAAATATTTCGAAATGAACACAAATTTTTATTTGCATTTGAATAATTCTGTATTTACTATCATTCTTTACGAAAAATCTATCCGAGTTTTTTTTAATGAAACGAGAAAATAAACGCACGAAACATGAGTTTTAGGTGCAAACAAAGATTATGGAGAAATATTTTAAAATAAACACGAATTTTGGTTTACATTCGAATAATTCAGTATTTACTATCGTTATTTACGAAAAATCAATCCGAGTTTTTATGATTGAAACGAGCAAACAAACACACGAAACATGAGTTCTAGGTGCAAACAATGATTGTGGAAATTTTTTTCAAAATGAACACAAATTTTGATTTGTATTTGAATAATTTAGTATTTACTATCGTTCTTTACGAAAAATCTATCCGAGTTTTTTTTAATGTAACGAGCAAACAAACGCACGAAACATGAGTTTTAGGTGCAAACAAAGATTATGGAAAAATATTTTAAAATGAACACAAATTTTGGTTTGCATTTGAATAATTTAGTATTACTATCATTCTTGACGAAAAATCTATCCGAGTTTTGTTGATTGAAACGAGCAAACAAACACACGAAACATGAGTTTTAAATGTAAACAAAGATTGTGGAAAAATATTTTAAAATGAACATAAATTTTGATTTGCATTTGAATAATTCAGTATTTACTATCATTCTTTACGAAAAATCTACGCCAGTTTTTTTTGAATGAAACGAGCAAACAAACGCACGAAACATGAGTTTTAGGTGCAAACAAAGATTAGGGAGAAACATTTTAAAATAAAAACGAATTTCGGTTTACATTCGAATAATTTAGTATTTACTATCATTCTTTACGAAAAATTAATCCGAGTTTTTATGATTGAAACGAGCAAGCAAACACACGAAACATAAGTTCTAGATGCAAACAATGATTGTGGAAAAATATTTCAAAATGAACACAAATTTTGATTTGTATTTGAATAATTTAGTATTTACTATCATTCTTTACAAAAAATCTATCCGAGTTTTTTTTAATGTAACGAGCAAACAAACGCACGAAACATGAGTTTTAGGTGCAAACAAAGATTATGGAAAAACATTTTAAAATGAACACAAATTTTGGTTTGCATTTGAATAATTTAGTTTTACTATCATTCTTGACGAAAAATCTATCCGAGTTTTGTTGATTGAAACGAGCTAACAAACTCACGAAACATGAGTTTTGGGTGTAAACAAAGATTGTGGAAAAATATTTTAAAATGAACATAAATTTTGATTTGCATTTGAATAATTCTGTATTTACTATCATTCTTTACGAAAAATCTATCCGAGTATTTTTTAAATGAAACGAGAAAACAAACGCACGAAACATGAGTTTTAGGTGCAAACAAAGATTATGGAAAAATACTTTAAAATGAACACAAATTTTATTTTGCATTTGAATAATTTAGTATTTACTTTCATTCTTTACAAAAAATCTATCTGAAATTTTTTGATTGAAACGAGCAAACAAACTCACGAAACATGAGTTTTAGGTGCAAACATTGATTGTGGAAAAATATTTCAAAATGAACACAAATTTTGATTTGTATTTGAATAATTTAGTATTTACTATAATTCTTTACGAAAAATCTATCCGTGTTTTTTTTGAATGAAACGAGCAAACAAACGCACGAAACATTAGTTTTAGGTGCAAACAAAGATTATGGAGAAATTTTTTAAAATAAACACGAATTTCAGTTTACATTCGAATAATTTAGTACTTACTATCATTTCTTTACGAAAAATCTATCCGAGTTTTTTTGATTGAAACGAGCAAAGAAACTCACGAAACATGAGTTTTAGGTGTGAAGAAAGATTGTTGAAAAATATTTTAAAATGAACACAAATTTTGATTTGCATTTGAAAAATTTAGTATTTACTATCATTCTTTACGAAAGTCAATCCGAGTTTTTATGATTGAAACGAGCAAATAAAAGGACGAAACATGAGTATTAGGTGCAAAGAAAGATTGTGGAGAAATATTTCAAAATGAACGCAAATTTTGGTATGTATTTGAATAATTTAGTATTTACTATCATTGTTAACAAAAAATCTAGCCGAGTTTTTTAGCATGAAACGAGCGTACAAACGCATGAAACATGAGTTTTAAGAAGAAACAAAGATTGTGGAAAAATATTTTTAAATGAACAAAAATTTTGGTTGGCATTTGTATAATTTAGTATTTACTATCATTGTTTACGAAAAATCTATTCGAGATTTTTTTGAATGAAACGAGCTAACAAACGAATGAAACATGAGTTTTAGGTGCAAACAAAGATTGTGGAAAAATATTTTAAAATGAACACCAATTTTTATTTGCATTGGAATAATTTAGTATTTACTATCATTCTTTACGAAAAATCTATCCGAGTTTTTTTTGAATGAAACGAGCAAAGAAACGCACGAAACATGAGTTTTAGGTGCAAACAAAGATTATGGAGAAATATTTTAAAATAAACACGAATTTCGGTATACATTCGTATGATTTAGTATTTACTATCATTATTTACGAAAAATTAATCCGAGTTTTTATGATTGAAACGAGCAAACATACACACGAAACATGAGTTCTAGGTGCAAACAATGATTGTGGAAAAATATTTCAAAATGAACATAAATTTTGATTTATATTTGAATAATTTAGTATTTACTATCATTTTTTTCGAAAAATCTATCCGAGTTTTTTTTAATGTAACGAGCAAACAAACGCACGAAACATGAGTTTTAGGTGCAAACAAAGATTATGGAAAAATATTTTAAAATGAACAGAAATTTTGGTTTGCATTTGAATAATTTAGTATTACTATCATTCTTGACGAAAAATCTATCCGAGTTTTCTTGATTGAAACGAGCAAACAAACTCCCGAAACATGAGTTTTAGGTGTAAACAAAGATTGTGGAAAAATATTTTAAAATGAACATAAATTTTGATTTGCATTTGAATAATTCAGTATTTACTATCATTCTTTACGAAAAATCTATGCGAGTTTTTTTTGAATGAAACGAGCAACAAACGCACGAAACATGAGTTTTAGGTCCAAACAAAAATTATGGAGAAATATTTTAAAATAAACACGAATTTCGGTATACATTCGTATAATTTAGTATTTACTATCATTCTTTACGAGAAATATCCGAGTTTTTATGATTGAAACGAGCGAACAAACACACGAAACATGAGTTCTGGGTGCAAACAATGATTATGGAAAAATATTTCAAAATGAACACAAATCTTGATTTGTATTTGAATAATTTAGTATTTACTATCATTCTTTACGAAAAATCTATCCGAGTTTTTTTTAATGTAACGAGCAAATAAACGCACGAAACATGAGTTTTAGGTGCAAACAAAGATTATGGAAAAATATTTTAAAATGAACACAAATTTTGGATTCTTTTTGAATAATTTAGTATTACTATCATTCTTGACAAAAAATCTATCCGAGTTTTGTTGATTGAAACGAGCAAACAAACTCACGAAACATGAGTTTTAGGTGTAAACAAAGATTGTGGATAAATATTTTAAAATGAACATAAATTTTGATTTGCATTTGAATAATTCAGTATTTACTATCATTCTTTACGAAAAATCTATCCGAGTTTTTTTTTCAAGGAAACGAGCAAACAAACGCACGAAACATGAGTTCTAGGTGCAAACAAAGATCATGGAGAAATATTTTAAAATAAACACGAATTTCGGTATACATTCGAATAATTTAGTGTTTACTATCATTCTTTACGAAAAATCAATCCGAGTTTTTATGATTGAAACGAGCAAACAAATACACGAAACTTGAGTTGTAGGTGCAAACAAAGATTATGGAAAAATATTTTAAAATGAACAGCAATTTTTATTTGCATTGGAATAATTTAATATTTACTAACATTCTTTACGAAAAATCTATCCGAGTTTTTTTTAATGTAACGAGCAAACAAACGCACGAAACATGAGTTTTAGGTGCAAACAAAGATTATGGAAAAATATTTTAAAATGAACACAAATTTTGGTTTGTTTTGAATAATTTAGTATTACGATCATTCTTGACGAAAAATCTATCCGAGTTTTGTTGATTGTAATGAGCAAACAAACTCACGAAACATGAGTTTTAGGTGTAAACAAAGATTGTGGAAAAATATTTTAAAATGAACATAAATTTTGATTTGCATTTGAATAATTCAGTATTTACTATCATTCTTTACGAAAAATCTATCCAAGTTTTTTTTTCAATGAAACGAGCAAACAAACGCACGAAACATGAGTTCTAGGTGCAAACAAAGATCATGGAGAAATATTTTAAAATAAACACGAATTTCGGTATACATTCGAGTTTTTATGATTGAAACGAGCAAACAAACACACGAAACATAAGTTCTAGGTGCAAACAAAGATTATGGAAAAATATTTTAAAATGAACACAAATTTTGGTTTCTTTTTGAATAATTTAGGATTACTATCATTCTTGACGAAAAATCTATCCGAGTTTTGTTGATTGAAACGAGCAAACAAACTCACGAAACATGAGTTTTAGGTGTAAACAAAGATTGTGGAAAAATATTTTAAAATGAACATAAATTTTGATTTGCATTTGAATAATTCAGTATTTACTATCATTCTTTACGAAAAATCTATCCGATTTTTTTTTTCAATGAAACGAGCAAACAAACGCACGAAACATGAGTTCTAGGTGCAAACGAAGATTATGGAGAAATATTTTAAAATAAACACGAATTTCGGTATACATTCGAATAATTTAGTGTTTACTATCATTCTTTACGAAAAATCAATCCGAGTTTTTATGATTGAAACGAGCAAACAAACACACGAAACATGAGTTCTAGGTGCAAACAATGATTGTGGAAAAATATTTCAAAATGAAAACAAATTTTGATTTGCATTTGAATAATTCTGTATTTACTATCATTCTTTACGAAAAATCTATCCGAGTCTTTTTTAATGAAACGAGAAAATAAACGCACGAAACATGAGTTTTAGGTGCAAACAAAGATTATGGAAAAATACTTTAAAATGAACACAAATTTTATTTGCATTTGAATAATTTAGTATTTACTATCATTCTTTACAAAAAATCTATCCAAATTTTTTTGATTGAAACGAGCAAACAAACTCACGAAACATGAGTTTTAGGCGCAAACAATGATTGTGGAAAAATATTTCAAAATGAACACAAATTTTGATTTGTATTTGAATAATTTAGAATTTACTATCATTCTTTACGAAAAAACTATCCGTTTTTTTTTGAATGAAACGAGCAAACAAACGCACGAAACATGAGTTTTAGGTGCAAACAAAGATTATGGAAAAATATTTTAAAATGAACACAAATTTTGGTTTCTTTTTGAATAATTTAGTATTACTATCATTCTTGACGAAAAATCTATCCGAGTTTTGTTGATTGAAACGAGCAAACAAACTCACGAAACATGAGTATTAGGTGTAAACAAAGATTGTGGAAAAATATTTTAAAATGAACATAAATTTTGATTTGCATTTGAATAATTCAGTATTTACTATCATTCTTTACGAAAAATCTATCCGAGTTTTCTTTTCAATGAAACGAGCAAACAAACGAGTATTTACTATCATTCTTTACGAAAAATCTATCCGTGTTTTTTTTGAATGAAACGAGCAAACAAACGCACGAAACATGAGTTTTAGGTGCAAACAAAGATTATGGAGAAATATTTTAAAATAAACACGAATTTCGGTATACATTCGTATAATTTAGTATTTACTGTCATTCTTTACGAAAAATTAATCCGAGTTTTTATGACTGAAACGAGCGAACAAACACACGAAACATGAGTTCTAGGTGCAGACAATGATTATGGAAAAATATTTCAAAATGAACACAAATTTTGATTTGTATTTGAATAATTTAGTATTTACTATCATTCTTTACGAAAAATCTATCCTAGTTTTTTTTAATGTAACGAGCAAACAAACGCACGAAACATGAGTTTTAGGTGCAAACAAAGATTATGGAAAAATATTTTAAAATGAACACAAATTTTGTTTTCTTTTTGAATAATTTGGTATTACTATCATTCTTGACGAAAAATCTATCCGAGTTTTGTTGATTGAAACGAGCAAACAAACTCACGAAACATGAGTTTTAGGTGCAAACAATGATTGTGGAAAAATATTTCAAAATGAACACAAATTTTGATTTGTATTTGAATAATTTAGTATTTACTATCATTCTTTACGAAAAATCTATGCGTGTTTTTTTTGAATAAAACGAGCAAACAAACGCACGAAACATGAGTTTTAGGTGCAAACAAAGATTATGGAGAAATATTTTAAAATAAACACGAATTTCGGTATACATTCGTATATTTTAGTATTTACTATCATTCTTTACGAAAAATTAATCCGAGTTTTTTTGATTGAAACGAGCGAACAAACACACGAAACATGAGTTCTAGGTGCAGACAATGATTATGGAAAAATATTTCAAAATGAACACAAATTTTGATTTGTATTTGAATAATTTAGTATTTACTATCATTCTTTACGAAAAATCTATCCTAGTTTTTTTTAATGTAACGAGCAAACAAACGCACGAAACATGAGTTTTAGGTGCAAATAAAGATTATGGAAAAATATTTTAAAATGAACACAAATTTTGTTTTCTTTTTGAATAATTTGGTATTACTATCATTCTTGACGAAAAATCTATCCGAGTTTTGTTGATTGAAACGAGCAAACAAACTCACGAAACATGAGTTTTAGGTGCAAACAATGATTGTGGAAAAATATTTCAAAATGAACTCAAATTTTGATTTGTATTTGAATAATTTAGTATTTACTATCATTCTTTACGAAAAATCTATGCGTGTTTTTTTTGAATGAAACGAGCAAACAAACGCACGAAACATGAGTTTTAGGTGCAAACAAAGATTATGGAGAAATATTTTAAAATAAACACGAATTTCGGTATACATTCGTATAATTTAGTATTTACTATCATTCTTTACGAAAAATTAATCCGAGTTTTTATGATTGAAACGAGCGAACAAACACAGGAAACATGAGTTCTAGGTGCAGACAATGATTATGGAAAAATATTTCAAAATGAACACAAATTTTGATTTGTATTTGAATAATTTAGTATTTACTATCATTCTTTACGAAAAATCTATCCTAATTTTTTTAATGTAACGAGCAAACAAACGCACGAAACATAAGTTTTAGGTGCAAACAAAGATTATGGAAAAATATTTTAAAATGAACACAAATTTTGTTTTCTTTTTGAATAATTTGGTATTACTATCATTCTTGACGAAAAATCTATCCGAGTTTTGTTGATTGAAACGAGCAAACAAACTCACGAAACATGAGTTTTGGGCGTAAACAAAGATTGTGGAAATATATTTTAAAATGAACATAAATTTTGATTTTAATTTGAATACTTCAGTATTTACTATCATTCTTTACGAAAAATCTATACGAGTGTTTTTTCAATGAAACGAGCAAACAAACGCACGAAACATGAGTTCTAGGTGCATACAAAGATTATGGAGAAATATTTTAAAATAAACACGAATTTCGGTATACATTCGAATAATTAAGTATTTACTATCATTCTTTACGAAAAATCAATCCGAGTTTTTATGATTGAAACGAGCAAAGAAACACACGAAACATGAGTTCTAGGTGCAAACAATGATTGTGGAAAAATATTTCAAAATGAACACAAATTTTGATTTGCATTTGAATAATTCTGTATTTACTATCATTCTTTACGAAAAATCTATCCGAGTTTTTTTTAATGTAACGAGCAAACAAACGCACGAAACATGAGTTTTAGCTACAAACAAAGATTATGGAAAAATATTTTAAAATGAACACAAATTTTGGTTTGCATTTGAATAATTTAGTATTACTATCATTTTTGACGAAAAATCTATCCGAGTTTTCTTGATTGAAACGAGCAAACAAACTCACGAAACATGAGTTTTAGGTGTAAACAAAGATTGTGGAAAAATATTTTAAAATGAACATAAATTTTGATTTGCATTTGAATAATTCAGTATTTACTATCATTCTTTACGAAAAAAACTATGCGAGTTTTTTTTGAATGAAACGAGCAAACAAACGCACGAAACATTAGTTTTTGGTGCAAACAAAGATTATGGAGAAATTTTTTAAAATAAACACGAATTTCTGTTTACATTCGAATAATTTAGTACTTACTATCATTCTTTAGGAAAAATCTATCCGAGTTTTTTTGATTGAAACGAGCAAACAAACTCACGAAACATGAGTTTTAGCTGTAAAGAAAGATTGTGGAAAAATATTTTAAAATGAACACAAATTTTGATTTGCATTTGAATAATTTAGTATTTACTATCATTCTTTACGAAGAATCAATCCGAGTTTTTATGATTGAAACGAGCAAATAAAAGCACGAAACATCAGTATTAGGTGCAAAGAAAGATTGTGGAGAAATATTTTAAAATGTACGCAAATTTTGGTTTGTATTTGAATAATTTAGTATTTACTATCATTGTTAACGAAAAATCTAGCCGCGTTTTTTAGCATGAAACGAGCGTACAAACGCATGAAACATGAGTTTTAAGAAGAAACAAAGATTGTGGAAAAATATTTTTAAATGAACAAAAATTTTGGTTGGCATTTGTATAATTTAGTATTTACTATCATTGTATATGAAAAATCTATTCGAGATTTTTTTGAATGAAACGAGCTAACAAAGGCACGAAACATGAGTTTTAGGTGCAAACAAAGATTGTGGAAAAATATTTAAAACGAATACCAATTTTTATTTGCATTGGAATAATTTAGTATTTACTATCATTCTTTACGAAAAATTTATCTTAGTTTTTTTTTGAATGAAACGAGCAAACAAACGCACGAAACATGAGTGTTAGGTGCAAACAAAGATTATGGAGAAATATTTTAAAATAAACACGAATTTCGGTATACATTCGAATAATTTAGTATTTACTATCGTTCTTTACGAAAAATCTATCCGAGTTTTTATGATTGAAACGAGCAAACAGACACACGAAACATGAGTTCTAGGTGCAAACAATGATTGTGGAAAAATATTTCAAAATGAACACAAATTTTGATTTGTATTTGAATAATTTAGTATTTACTATCATTCTTTACGAAAAATCTATCGGAGTTTTTTTTAATGTAACGAGCAAACGAACGCACGAAACATGAGTTTTAGGTGCTTACAAAGATTATGGAAAAATATTTTAAAATGAACACAAATTTTGGTTTCTTTTTGAATAATTTAGTATTACTATCATTCTTGACGAAAAATCTATCCGAGTTTTGTTGATTGAAACGAGCAAACAAACTCACGAAACATGAGTATTAGGTGTAAACAAAGATTGTGGAAAAATATTTTAAAATGAACATAAATTTTGATTTGCATTTGAATAATTCAGTATTTACTATCATTCTTTACGAAAAATCTATCCGAGTTTTTTTTTCAATGAAACGAGCAAACAAACGAGTATTTACTATCATTCGTTACGAAAAATCTATCCGTGTTTTTTTTGAATGAAACGAGCAAACAAACGCACGAAACATGAGTTTTAGGTGCAAACAAAGATTATGGAGAAATATTTTAAAATAAACACGAATTTCGGTATACATTCGTATAATTTAGTATTTACTATCATTCTTTACGAAAAATTAATCCGAGTTTTTATGATTGAAACGAGCGAACAAACACACGAAACATGAGTTCTAGGTGCAGACAATGATTATGGAAAAATATTTCAAAATGAACACAAATTTTGATTTGTATTTGAATAATTTAGTATTTACTATCATTCTTTACGAAAAATCTATCCTAGTTTTTTTTAATGTAACGAGCAAACAAACGCACGAAACATGAGTTTTAGGTGCAAACAAAGATTATGGAAAAATATTTTAAAATGAACACAAATTTTGTTTTCTTTTTGAATAATTTGGTATTACTATCATTCTTGACGAAAAATCTATCCGAGTTTTGTTGATTGAAACGAGCAAACAAACTCACGAAACATGAGTTAGGTGCAAACAATGATTGTGGAAAAATATTTCAAAATGAACACAAATTTTGATTTGTATTTGAATAATTTAGTATTTACTATCATTCTTTACGAAAAATCTATGCGTGTTTTTTTTGAATGAAACGAGCAAACAAACGCACGAAACATGAGTATTAGGTGCAAACAAAGATTATGGAGAAATATTTTAAAATAAACACGAATTTCGGTATACATTCGTATAATTTAGTATTTACTATCATTCTTTACGAAAAATTAATCCGAGTTTTTATGATTGAAACGAGCGAACAAACACACGAAACATGAGTTCTAGGTGCAGACAATGATTATGGAAAAATATTTCAAAATGAACACAAATATTGATTTGTATTTGAATAATTTAGTATTTACTATCATTCTTTACGAAAAATCTATCCTAGTTTTTTTTAATGTAACGAGCAAACAAACGCACGAAACATGAGTTTTAGGTGCAAATAAAGATTATGGAAAAATATTTTAAAATGAACACAAATTTTGTTTTCTTTTTGAATAATTTGGTATTACTATCATTCTTGACGAAAAATCTATCCGAGTTTTGTTGATTGAAACGAGCAAACAAACTCACGAAACATGAGTTTTAGGTGCAAACAATGATTGTGGAAAAATATTTCAAAATGAACACAAATTTTGATTTGTATTTGAATAATTTAGTATTTACTATCATTCTTTACGAAAAATCTATGCGTGTTTTTTTTGAATAAAACGAGCAAACAAACGCACGAAACATGAGTTTTAGGTGCAAACAAAGATTATGGAGAAATATTTTAAAATAAACACGAATTTCGGTATACATTCGTATAATTTAGTATTTACTATCATTCTTTACGAAAAATTAATCCGAGTTTTTATGATTGAAACGAGCGAACAAACACACGAAACATGAGTTCTAGGTGCAGACAATGATTATGGAAAAATATTTCAAAATGAACACAAATTTTGATTTGTATTTGAATAATTTAGTATTTACTATCATTCTTTACGAAAAATCTATCCTAGTTTTTTTTAATGTAACGAGCAAACAAACGCACGAAACATGAGTTTTAGGTGCAAAAAAAGATTATGGAAAAATATTTTAAAATGAACACAAATTTTGTTTTCTTTTTGAATAATTTGGTATTACTATCATTCTTGACGAAAAATCTATCCGAGTTTTGTTGATTGAAACGAGCAAACAAACTCACGAAACATGAGTTTTAGGTGCAAACAATGATTGTGGAAAAATATTTCAAAATGAACACAAATTTTGATTTGTATTTGAATAATTTAGTATTTACTATCATTCTTTACGAAAAATCTATGCGTGTTTTTTTTGAATGAAACGAGCAAACAAACGCACGAAACATGAGTTTTAGGTGCAAACAAAGATTATGGAGAAATATTTTAAAATAAACACGAATTTCGGTATACATTCGTATAATTTAGTATTTACTATCATTCTTTACGGAAAATTAATCCGTGTTTTTATGATTGAAACGAGCGAACAAACACACGAAACATGAGTTCTAGGTGCAGACAATGATTATGGAAAAATATTTCAAAATGAACACAAATTTTGATTTGTATTTGAATAATTTAGTATTTACTATCATTCTTTACGAAAAATCTATCCTAGTTTTTTTTAATTTAACGAGCAAACAAACGCACGAAACATGAGTTTTAGGTGCAAACAAAGATTATGGAAAAATATTTTAAAATGACCACAAATTTTGTTTTCTTTTTGAATAATTTGGTATTACTATCATTCTTGACGAAAAATCTATCCGAGTTTTGTTGATTGAAACGAGCAAACAAAATCACGAAACATGAGTTTTGGGCGTAAACAATGATTGTGGAAATATATTTTAAAATGAACATAAATTTTGATTTTAATTTGAATAATTCAGTATTTACTATCATTCTTTACGAAAAATCTATACGAGTGTTTTTTTTAATGAAACGAGCAAACAAACGCACGAAACATGAGTTCTAGGTGCATACAAAGATTATGGAGAAATATTTTAAAATAAACACGAATTTCGGTATACATTCGAATAATTAAGTATTTACTATCATTCTTTACGAAAAATCAATCCGAGTTTTTATGATTGAAACGAGCAAACAAACACACAAAACATGAGTTCTAGGTGCAGACAATGATTATGGAAAAATATTTCAAAATGAACACAAATTTTGATTTGTATTTGAATAATTTAGTATTTACTATCATTCTTTACGAAAAATCTATCCTAGTTTTTTTTAATGTAACGAGCAAACAAACGCACGAAACATGAGTTTTAGGTGCAAAGAAAGATTATGGAAAAATATTTTAAAATGAACACAAATTTTGTTTTCTTTTTGAATAATTTGGTATTACTATCATTCTTGACGAAAAATCTATCCGAGTTTTGTTGATTGAAACGAGCAAACAAACTCACGAAACATAAGTTAGGTGCAAACAATGATTGTGGAAAAATATTTCAAAATGAACACAAGTTTTGATTTGTATTTGAATAATTTAGTATTTACTATCATTCTTTACGAAAAATCTATGCGTGTTTTTTTTGAATGAAACGAGCAAACAAACGCACGAAACATGAGTATTAGGTGCAAACAAAGATTATGGAGAAATATTTTAAAATAAACACGAATTTCGGTATACATTCGTATAATTTAGTATTTACTATCATTCTTTACGAAAAATTAATCCGAGTTTTTATGATTGAAACGAGCGAACAAACACACGAAACATGAGTTCTAGGTGCAGACAATGATTATGGAAAAATATTTCAAAATGAACACAAATATTGATTTGTATTTGAATAATTTAGTATTTACTATCATTCTTTACGAAAAATCTATCCTAGTTTTTTTTAATGTAACGAGCAAACAAACGCACGAAACATGAGTTTTAGGTGCAAATAAAGATTATGGAAAAATATTTTAAAATGAACACAAATTTTGTTTTCTTTTTGAATAATTTGGTATTACTATCATTCTTGACGAAAAATCTATCCGAGTTTTGTTGATTGAAACGAGCAAACAAACTCACGAAACATGAGTTTTAGGTGCAAACAATGATTGTGGAAAAATATTTCAAAATGAACACAAATTTTGATTTGTATTTGAATAATTTAGTATTTACTATCATTCTTTACGAAAAATCTATGCGTGTTTTTTTTGAATGAAACGAGCAAACAAACGCACGAAACATGAGTTTTAGGTGCAAACAAAGATTATGGAGAAATATTTTAAAATAAACACGAATTTCGGTATACATTCGTATAATTTAGTATTTACTATCATTCTTTACGAAAAATTAATCCGAGTTTTTATGATTGAAACGAGCGAACAAACACACGAAACATGAGTTCTAGGTGCAGACAATGATTATGGAAAAATATTTCAAAATGAACACAAATTTTGATTTGTATTTGAATAATTTAGTATTTACTATCATTCTTTACGAAAAATCTATCCTAGTTTTTTTTAATGTAACGAGCAAACAAACGCACGAAACATGAGTTTTAGGTGCAAACAAAGATTATGGAAAAATATTTTAAAATGAACACAAATTTTGTTTTCTTTTTGAATAATTTGGTATTACTATCATTCTTGACGAAAAATCTATCCGAGTTTTGTTGATTGAAACGAGCAAACAAACTCACGAAACATGAGTTTTAGGTGCAAACAATGATTGTGGAAAAATATTTCAAAATGAACACAAATTTTGATTTGTATTTGAATAATTTAGTATTTACTATCATTCTTTACGAAAAATCTATGCGTGTTTTTTTTGAATGAAACGAGCAAACAAACGCACGAAACATGAGTTTTAGGTGCAAACAAAGATTATGGAGAAATATTTTAAAATAAACACGAATTTCGGTATACATTCGTATAATTTAGTATTTACTATCATTCTTTACGGAAAATTAATCCGTGTTTTTATGATTGAAACGAGCGAACAAACACACGAAACATGAGTTCTAGGTGCAGACAATGATTATGGAAAAATATTTCAAAATGAACACAAATTTTGATTTGTATTTGAATAATTTAGTATTTACTATCATTCTTTACGAAAAATCTATCCTAGTTTTTTTTAATTTAACGAGCAAACAAACGCACGAAACATGAGTTTTAGGTGCAAACAAAGATTATGGAAAAATATTTTAAAATGAACACAAATTTTGTTTTCTTTTTGAATAATTTGGTATTACTATCATTCTTGACGAAAAATCTATCCGAGTTTTGTTGATTGAAACGAGCAAACAAACTCACGAAACATGAGTTTTGGGCGTAAACAAAGATTGTGGAAATATATTTTAAAATGAACATAAATTTTGATTTTAATTTGAATAATTCAGTATTTACTATCATTCTTTACGAAAAATCTATACGAGTGTTTTTTTTAATTAAACGAGCAAACAAACGCACGAAACATGAGTTCTAGGTGCATACAAAGATTATGGAGAAATATTTTAAAATAAACACGAATTTCGGTATACATTCGAATAATTAAGTATTTACTATCATTCTTTACGAAAAATCAATCCGAGTTTTTATGATTGAAACGAGCAAACAAACACACGAAACATGAGTTCTAGGTGCAAACAATGATTGTGGAAAAATATTTCAAAATGAACACAAATTTTGATTTGCATTTGAATAATTCTGTATTTACTATCATTCTTTACGAAAAATCTATCCGAGTATTTTTTAATGTAACGAGCAAACAAACGCACGAAACATGAGTTTTAGCTACAAACAAAGATTATGGAAAAATATTTTAAAATGAACACAAATTTTGGTTTGCATTTGAATAATTTAGTATTACTATCATTTTTGACGAAAAATCTATCCGAGTTTTCTTGATTGAAACGAGCAAACAAACTCACGAAACATGAGTTTTAGGTGTAAACAAAGATTGTGGAAAAATATTTTAAAATGAACATAAATTTTGATTTGCATTTGAATAATTCAGTATTTACTATCATTCTTTACGAAAAAACTATGCGAGTTTTTTTTGAATGAAACGAGCAAACAAACGCACGAAACATTAGTTTTTGGTGCAAACAAAGATTATGGAGAAATTTTTTAAAATAAACACGAATTTCTGTTTACATTCGAATAATTTAGTACTTACTATCATTCTTTACGAAAAATCTATCCGAGTTTTTTTGATTGAAACGAGCAAACAAACTCACGAAACATGAGTTTTAGGTGTGAAGAAAGATTGTGGAAAAATATTTTAAAATGAACACAAATTTTGATTTGCATTTGAATAATTTAGTATTTACTATCCTTCTTTACGAAAAATTTATCTTAGTTTTTTTTTGAATGAAACGAGCAAACAAACGCACGAAACATGAGTGTTAGGTGCAAACAAAGATTATGGAGAAATATTTTAAAATAAACACGAATTTCGGTATACATTCGAATAATTTAGTATTTACTATCGTTCTTTACGAAAAATCAATCCGAGTTTTTATGATTGAAACGAGCAAACAGACACACGAAACTTGAGTTCTAGGTGCAAACAATGATTGTGGAAAAATATTTCAAAATGAACACAAATTTTGATTTGTATTTGAATAATTTAGTATTTACTATCATTCTTTACGAAAAATCTATCGGAGTTTTTTTTAATGTAACGAGCAAACAAACGCACGAAACATGAGTTTTAGGTGCAAACAAAGATTATGGAAAAATATTTTAAAATGAACACAGATTTTAGTTTGCATTTGAATAATTTAGTATTACTATCATTCTTGACGAAAAATCTATCCGAGTTTTGTTGATTGAAACGAGCAAACAAACTCACGAAACATGAGTTTTAGGTGTAAACAAAGATTGTGGAAAAATATTTTAAAATGAACATAAATTTTGATTTGCATTTGAAATTTAGTATTTCCTATCATTCTTTACGAAAAATCTATCCGAGTTTTTTTTCAATGAAACGACCAAACAAACGCGCGAAACATGAGTCCTACGTGCAAACAAAGATTATGGAGAAATATTTTAAAATAAACACGAATTTCGGTTTACATTCGAATAATTTAGTATTTACTATCATTCTTTACGAAAAATCAATCCGAGTTTTTATGATTGAAACGAGCAAATAAAAGCACGAAACATGAGTATTAGGTGCAAAGATAGATTGTGGAGAAATATTTTAACATGAACGCAAATTTTGGTTTGTATTTGAATAATTTAGTATTTACTATCATTGTTAACGAAAAATCTAGCCGAGTTTTTTAGCATGAAACGAGCGTACAAACGCATGAAACATGAGTTTTAAGAAGAAACAAAGATTGTGGAAAAATATTTTTAAATGAACAAAAATTTTGGTTGGCATTTGTATAATTTAGCATTTACTATCATTGTATATGAAAAATCTATTCGAGATTTTTTTGAATGAAACGAGCTAACAAACGCACGAAACATGAGTTTTAGGTGCAAACAAAGATTGTGGAAAAATATTTAAAATGAACACCAATTTTTATTTGCATTGGAATAATTTAGTATTTACTATCATTCTTTACGAAAATCTATCTGAGTTTTTTTTTTTAATGAAACGAGCAATTAAACGCACGAAACATGAGTTTTTGGTACAGAAAAAGGTTATGGAGAAATATTATAAAATAAACACAAATTTTGGTTTGTATTTAATATCATTCTTTACGAAAAATCTATCCGAGGATTTTATTAATGAAACGAGCTTACAAACGCACGAAACATAAGTTCTAGGTGCAAACAAAGATAATGAAAATATATTTTAAAATGAACACAAATTTTGGTTTGCATTTGAATAATTTAGTATTACTATCATTCTTGACGAAAAATCTATCCGAGTTTTGTTGATTGAAACGAGCAAACAAACTCACGAAACATGAGTTTTAGGTGTAAACAAAGATTGTGGAAAAATATTTTAAAATGAACATAAATTTTGATTTGCATTTGAATAATTTAGTATTTCCTATCATTCTTTACGAAAAATCTATCCGAGTTTTTTTTCAATGAAACGACCAAACAAACGCGCGAAACATGAGTCCTAGGTGCAAACAAAGATTATGGAGAAATATTTTAAAATAAACATGAATTTTGGGTTACATTCGAATAATTTAGTATTTACTATCATTCTTTACGAAAAATTAATCCGAGTTTTTATGATTGAAACGAGCAAACCAACACACGAAACATAAGTTCTAGGTGCAAACAATGATTGTGGAAAAATATTTCAAAATGAACACAAATTTTGATTTGTATTTGAATAATTTAGTATTTACTATCATTCTTTACGAAAAATCTATCCGAGTTTTTTTTAACGTAACGAGCAAACAAACGCACGAAACATGAGTTTTAGGTGCAAACAAAGATTATGGAAAAATATTTTAAAATGAACACAGATTTTAGTTTGCATTTGAATAATTTAGTATTACTATCATTCTTGACGAAAAATCTATCCGAGTTTTCTTGATTGAAACGAGCAAACAAACTCACGAAACATGAGTTTTAGGTGTAAACAAAGATTGTGGAAAAATATTTTAAAATGAACATAAATTTTTATTTGCATTTGAATAATTTAGTATTTCCTATCATTCTTTACGAAAAATCTATCCGAGTTTTTTTTCAATGAAACGACCAAACAAACGCGCGAAACATGAGTCCTACGTGCAAACAAAGATTATGGAGACATATTTTAAAATAAACACGAATTTCGGTTTACATTCGAATAATTTGGTATTTACTATCATTCTTTACGAAAAATCAATCCGAGTTTTTATGATTGAAACGAGCAAATAAAAGCACGAAACATGAGTATTAGGTGCAAAGAAAGATTGTGGAGAAATATTTTAAAATGAACGCAAATTTTGGTTTGTATTTGAATAATTTAGTATTTACTATCATTGTTAACGAAAAATCGAGCCGAGTTTTTTAGCATGAAACGAGCGTACAAACGCATGAAACATGAGTTTTAAGAAGAAACAAAGATTGTGGAAAAATATTTTAAAATGAACATAAATTTTGATTTGCATTTGAATAATTTAGTATTTCATATCATTCTTTACGAAAAATCTATCCGAGTTTTTTTTCAATGAAACGACCAAACAAACGCGCGAAACATGAGTCCTAGGTGCAAACAAAGATTATGGAGAAATATTTCAAAATAAACATGAATTTTGGGTTACATTCGAATAATTTAGTATTTACTATCATTCTTTACGAAAAATTAATCCGAGTTTTTATGATTGAAACGAGCAAACCAACACACGAAACATAAGTTCTAGGTGCAAACAATGATTGTGGAAAAATATTTAAAAATGAACAAAAATTTTGATTTGTATTTGAATAATTTAGTATTTACTATCATTCTTTACGAGAAATCGATCCGAGTTTTTTTTAATGTAACGAGCAAACAAACGCACGAAACATAAGTTTTAGGTGCAAACAAAGATTATGGAAAAATATTTTAAAATGAACACAAATTTTGGTTTGCATTTGAATAATTTAGTATTACTATCATTCTTGACGAAAAATCTATCCGAGTTTTGTTGATTGAAACGAGCAAACAAACTCACGAAACATGAGTTTTAGGTGTAAACAAAGATTGTGGAAAAATATTTTAAAATGAACATAAATTTTGATTTGCATTTGAATAATTTAATATTTCCTATCATTCTTTACGAAAAATCTATCCGAGTTTTTTTTCAATGAAACGACCAAACAAACGCGCGAAACATGAGTCCTAGGTGCAAACAAAGATTATGGAGAAATATTTTAAAATAAACATGAATTTTGGGTTACATTCGAATAATTTAGTATTTACTATCATTTTTTACGAAAAATTAATCCGAGTTTTTATGATTGAAACGAGCAAACCAATACACGAAACATAAGTTCTAGGTGCAAACAATGATTGTGGAAAAATATTTCAAAATGAACACAAATTTTGATTTGTATTTGAATAATTTAGTATTTACTATCATTCTTTACGAAAAATCTATCCGAGTTTTTTTTAATGTAACGAGCAAACAAACGCACGAAACGTAAGTTTTATGTGCAAACAAAGATTATGGAAAAACATTTTAAAATGAACACAAATTTTGGTTTGCATTTGAATAATTTAGTTTTACTATCATTCTTGACGAAAAATCTATCCGAGTTTTGTTGATTGAAACGAGCTAACAAACTCACGAAACATGAGTTTTGGGTGTAAACAAAGATTGTGGAAAAATATTTTAAAATGAACATAAATTTTGATTTGCATTTGAATAATTCAGTATTTACTATCATTCTTTACGAAAATTCTATCCGAGTTTTTTTTCAATGAAATGAGCAAACAAACGCACGAAACATGAGTTTTAGGTGCAAACAAAGATTATGGAGAAATATTTTAAAATAAACACGAATTTCGGTTTACATTTGAATAATTTAGTAATTACTATCATTCTTTACGAAAAATCAATCCGAGTTTTTATGATTGAAACGAGCAAACAAACACACGAAACATGAGTTCTAGGTGCAAACAATGATTGTGGAAAAATATTTCAAAATGAACACAAATTTTGATTTGCATTTGAATAATTCTGTATTTACTAGCATTCTTTACGAAAAATCTATCCGAGTTTTTTTTAATGTAACGAGCAAACAAACGCACGAAACATGAGTTTTCGGTGCAAACAAAGATTATGGAAAAATATTTTAAAATGAACACAAATTTTGGTTTCCATTTGAATAATTTAGTATTACTATCATTCTTGACGAAACATCTATCCGAGTTTTGTTGATTGAAACGAGCAAACAAACTCACGAAATATGAGTTTTAGGTGTAAACAAAGATTGTGGAAAAATATTTTAAAATGAACATAAATATTGATTTGCATTTGAATAATTTAGTATTTACTATCATTCTTTACGAATAATCTATCCGAGTTTTTTTTCAATGAAACGAGCAAACAAACGCACGAAACATGAGTTCTAGGTGCAAACAAAGATTATGGAGAAATATTTTAAAATAAACACGAATTTCGGTATACATTCGAATAATTTAGTATTTACTATCATTCTTTACAAAAAATCAATCCGAGTTTTTATGATTGAAATGAGCAAACAAACACACGAAACATGAGTTCTAGGTGCAAACAATGATTGTGAAAAAATATTTCAAAATGAACACAAATTTTGATTTGCATTTGAATAATTTTGTATTTACTATCATTATTTACGAATAATCAATGCAAACCAAAATTTGTGTTCATTTTAAAATATTTTTCCACAATCTTTGTTTACACCTAAAACTCATGTTTCGTGAGTTTGTTTGCTTGTTTCAATCAAAAAAACTCGGATAGATTTTTCGTCAAGAATGATAGTAAATACTAAATTCTTCAAATGCAAAACAAAATTTGTGTTCATTTTAAAATATTTTTCCATAATCTTTGTTTGCACCTAAAACTCATGATTCGTGCGTTTGTTTGCTCGTTTCATTAAAAAAAACTCGGATAGATTTTTCGTAAAGAATGATAGTAAATACTGAATTATTCAAATGCAAATCAAAATTTATGTTCATTTTAAAATATTTTTCCACAATCTTTGTTTACACCTAAAACTCATGTTTCGTGAGTTTGTTTGCTCGTTTCAATCAACAAAACTCGGATAGATTTTTCGTCAAGAATGATAGTAATACTAAATTATTCAAAAAGAAACCAAAATTTGTGTTCATTTTAAAATATTTTTCCATAATCTTTGTTTGCACTTAAGACTCATGTTTCGTGCGTTTGTTTGCTAGTTACATTAAAAAAAACTCTGATAGATTTTTCGTAAAGAATGATAGTAAATACTAAATTATTCAAATACAAATCAAAATTTGTGTTCATTTTGAAATATTTTTCCATAATCATTGTTTGACAAAGATTATGGAGAAATATTTTAAAATAAACACGAATTTCGGTTTACATTCGAATAATTTAGTATCTACTATCATTCTTTACGAAAAATCAATCCGAGTTTTTATGATTGAAACGAGCAAACAAACACACGAAACATGAGTTCTAGGTGCAAACAATGATTGTGGAAAAATATTTCAAAATGAACACAAATTTTGATTTGTATTTGAATAATTTAGTATTTACTAGCATTCTTTACGAAAAATCTATCCGAGTTTTTTTTAATGTAACGAGCAAACAAACGCACGAAACATGAGTTTTCGGTGCAAATAAAGGTTATGGAAAAATATTTTAAAATGTACACAAATTTTGGTTTGCATTTGAATAATTTAGTATTACTATCATTCTTGACGAAAAATCTATCCGAGTTTTGTTGATTGAAACGAGCAAACAAACTCACGAAATATGAGTATTAGGTGTAAACAAAGATTGTGGAAAAATATTTTAAAATGAACATAAATAATGATTTGTATTTGAATAATTTAGTATTTACTATCATTCTTTACGAATAATCTATCCGAGATTTTTTTAAATGAAACGAGCAAACAAACGCATGAAACATGAGTTCTAGGTGCAAACAAAGATTATGGAGAAATATTTTAAAATAAACACGAATTTCGGTATACATTCGAATAATTTAGTAGTTACTATCATTCTTTACGAAAAATCAATCCGAGTTTTTATGATTGAAACGAGCAAACTAACACACGAAACATGAGTTCTAGGTGCAAACAATGATTGTGAAAAAATATTTCAAAATGAACACAAATTTTGATTTGCATTTGAATAATTCTGTATTTACTATCATTATTTACGAAAAATCAATGCAAACCAAAATTTGTGTTCATTTTAAAATATTTTTTCACAATCTTTGTTTACACCTAAAACTCATGTTTCGTGAGTTTGTTTACTTGTTTCAATTAAAAAAACTCGGATAGATTTTTCGGCAAGAATGATAGTAAATACTAAATTCTTCAAATGCAAAACAAAATTTGTGTTCATTTTAAAATATTTTTCCATAATCTTTGTTTGCACCTAAAACTCATGATTCGTGCGTTTGTTTGCTCGTTTTATTAAAAAAAACTCGGATAGATTTTTCGTAAAGAATGATAGTAAATATTGAATTATTCAAATGCAAATCAAAATTTATGTTCATTTTAAAATATTTTTCCACAATCTTTGTTTCCACCGAAAACTCATGTTTCGTGAGTTTTGTTTGAATTTTCTTTTTGTTTTGAATCTCATGTAATTATAGTTCAAGTTTATTTTTTTTTCTCACTAAAGTACGTGAAGATAAACTATAAAAATATGTGAAAACGCTCATGTAAGAAAATATATCTTAACATAATTTTAAATAGTAAGAATTTTAAAATATAATATAATAAATTATTTTATTTTTCTATTATCAATAAAGTGTAAGTTCGAAATCATTGGATATAATTAACCCCACCCATTATTTTTTACCCCTTGTGAACCTTCTCATATTAAGCCACTTCATCTTTTTTTCGGTCATCTAATAAAATATCCTCGAAAAACAGTCTATCATTTTCTATTATTTGATGATATTTTCTCATAATATGTGTGTGGTTTATTAACACAAAATTATATAATTGGTTGGATTGATGTTTTCTGTTCTATCTCCTATTTTTCTTTTTTCAACAACCCATAAGTAAGGTTTTATTGAAAAGGACGAAAAGCCAAAGTGCAATTACAAGATTATAAAAAAGCAAAGTAGGCAAATGATAAAAACGAAAAAAATTCATCATCCCTCACAAATACAAAACTATCACCAAATAAAATACCTCATGACCATAATTGTCAAGAGGGCATGACACAATCCATATAAGCAACTGAGAAAATCCTCGAAAGTTTTGCTAGGTAATCTGCTTACGAATTCTCAGCTCTATTAATATAATGAAATGTCGGCTCTTTGAGTCGACGCTTCCAAATTACACAATCTCGACCATTTTGTATTTCCATCCAAGAAGATAGCATTTAGAGGTCATGACAGTTCCATCTGAGAATAATCAAGTCATTTGGTTTCTTAAATTTATTACTATTTTGTAACAATGTAGACGATATTATTAGCATACCATCATAACAACGTAGACAATTGTTTTAGTATGTCATGTATCAATATTCTATTTGCATAAAATATTAGGAGAAGTTTTAAAAAGCCCCCTATATTATGCCCATATTGATAAAAAAAAATCCTGTTTTATTGAAAATTGCAAAAAAAAAAAAAATACAATTTTATACTTAAATTAATTCTCGCTCTCTCTTTTTTTTTGAGAGGATAATTGAAATGAAATTGTTCTCTTATAAAGTTAATTAACATCTCTACGGCGATCAACGTGAGTGATCATTAAAAGAGCCGCTTGTATTTACATTTAACAATGTGTTCTTACAATGATCACTCTCGTTATTCATTTTATGAGTTCTTACAATGAGATTACACTGCGCTATGGTTAATTACAACTAGATGGGACTTCTCGCTCCGCTTCGGCCTAGATATAAATATTATTTTAAGATTCTTTAATATTATACGTTAATTTTTCTTGTAAACGATATTTTTTTTATTGTGTAATAGTAGTGTATATGACATTTTTGAATTTTCTTAATAGTACACTTAGAAACTTCTCTTTATGTTAAGTTTTTTGTAATTGTAAATGATATTCCTGTTTTACAAAGAATAAAGATAAATTAAACTGATCATTATCATGGTAAGGGGTAATTATATTTTTCAAATTTCGGTTTATTACACATAAAGTTTATGTTTCTATAGATATTATTTTGCACGTGATATTTTGATACTTTATAATGCATATTTCATGGTATTTTCTTCATTTCGTAAAGAATGCTGATATTAATCGTAACTACAATAATTTGACTAATTACTATTCTTTAATTAGTACCATTTTATAATATTATTAATGCGATATTATTATTAATCCGATATTATAATATCGTGCACCGATTAATACTATTTTGTAATATCATTAATTGTTTTAAGCTTATGACTATAATATTATTAATACTATTTTATAATATTATGAACAATTATGAGCTTATAATGATATATAATTAGTCTGTTTTATATTATTATTAATATGTTAATACTATTCATAATATAATAATTTGACTATAACAATATATAATAATGCTCTTAAAATAACATAAAAAATATATTTCTTGGCCATATGGCTAGGGGTGTAAACGGGGCGGATAATATCCGAATCCGAACCGTACCGTATCCGCAAAATATCCATATCCAAATAAAAATATCCGTATCCGACGGATACGGATACAGATATGGATAATTTATACGGATATAGATACGGATACAATATTTATTTTATAAGGCCGATAAGGATACAGATACGGATATTATCCGTATCCGGATAATATTTCTATTCGGATATCCGTTTTTATAAAACTCAACATGAATCCATATCCATTAAGTATTAATTTTATTTTATTTCACAACCATATTATTTTTCATCTGTCCTAATTTCCTTTTAATTCGTCTTCTTGTATTTCTTTCCTCTTAATTGTCAACCGAGTTTCCATCTTTTCATATTATTCTTTAATTACCACATTCAACTTAGACATGTTTTAACTCCTTCTCCATCTAATAAAATCCTAGCCGCCAAAGTTGTGACATTTTTGTTTTAGTATGGTTATTATATTGAAGTAGTTGTATTTTTTTTTTATAGTTTGTCTATGTAAAACGATTATAATATCTAATATAATTTCTTACTCAAAATGTTTTCCTCTAAAATCTATATTTATATAGCAATCTAGCAAAGTCGAGTTTTGAATTGATATATCGGACTACATATTAGAATATTCGTTTTAACAATCCGAAATGAGTCTGTATTCGTATCCGTATCCGGGATATCCGAACCGTATCCATATCCGTTTAATATCCGAACCGTATCCGTATCCGGATCTATCTGTATTCGTATCCGTATCCGAAAAAAAATATGGATACGGATATGGTAAGAGCACTATCCGAACCGTTTACACCCCTACATATGGCATGAACACCCTAAATGTCTAAAATTTTCTTAAAAAAGGGAACATGGATAGGAAACATATTTTATTTTGTTATGGTAGGCAACAATTTTTTTGTGTGAGGCTATATGATGAAGAGAAAATAATTTACATTTATAGGGATTTTTAAAATGAAAGAGAAAATATTTAAAGTATAAACTTCAATATCTTAATATATTGATAAAAGTGATTTTTAGTTTTGAAAAACATATTTGATATTATCAATATTTTTAGGGGTATGTATAAAAATTTGCAAAGAAAATAAGAGGAATAAAGAAGGAATGAATAGGAGGAGGGAGAACGTTGAAAAAAATAATGGGAGATTTTTCACTATATATACTCAAGTAGAACTGGATCTTTTGTGGCTTATTTCCATCAATCTGTTGCGCAGTGAGTGAGTTGGTTATTAGTTATGACTCCCTAAATATTCCTTCCACTTTACAATGTTCACAAAAATCGTTTCATGGAAGCGGTTCACGTGAACTGTAGTTTTATACTAATTTTGGTGTATATGAAACTGATGCTTCTAAAAGTCGCAGCTTGGCCCATTCAACTTTTTGCTGCCACGTGTAAAAAATTGGAGGAAAAAAATTATCAGGGTATCGAACTCGCGATCCCCAAGCATATCCGCGTGACTCCATACTAACTGCGCTACTCAAATTTAACAAATTTGGGCCAACCAACTGCCTTGAAGAAGTATCCTTCCCTCAAAGTAACTCGCTTCTTTCAGTCCTAAAGATTATGTTGCGAACTTATGGACATCAAATCCGTTTGAACTGGCCTACGTCGCTTCTATAGTTGCGAACATTCTTTGTTTGATGCTGATAGTAATTATGTCTCATGTGATGTTGTCTGAATCTCTGATCTGGGGAACTTGTTGCAACTAAATAGCCTGAGGAGCGAGTGTGACGTATATCATCTGCTTAATTAGTTGGGTTGGTTGCGACCATTTATTTTCGGTGGTCTTTTGGATGCTTTTGTAACTCGGCCCTGCTCTAGTTTGTTGCTCTCTGACTTCAGGTAGGCAACTAAATTCGTCTAAGAGACAATACCGATTGGTATACCTATGGTTACTAAGAAAGTGACTTGGTGGTGAGCTCAGCACATAACTAGTATTCGGTTACTCTCACAATTGGTACGCCAAATCCTTCATTACTACTTTGTGCACTGTTACAGTTGATAAAAGATTGAATCCAAAAACGTTGGTTAAGTAAAGATACCAAATGAACTCATTGATTATGGAAGGAATTAATAAAATGACTGATCTAGGTTATATGTCAATTAAACCACTTCTTTGTTTGCTAGCTTCCACATACATGGCTACCTTTTGGTGGCGAGCTTTTATACAATCTAAGTTCCCTCGTTACACTCTAATATATTAAAAAAATGTTCATTACAGTATACTATTTTTTCTTATATGTGTTGAATTCATCCAAAAACTCAATTAATTGTTTAAAAATAATTTATAAAAGTTTGAATTCATCCAAAAACTCAATTAATTCTTTAAAAATATTTTATAAAAGTTTAAATAACATAAGAAAAATATTCTCGAAGATAGTCTCTTCTTTAAATACATATCTCATTTTTTTTTTATATTTAATTGAGAAAATTTAAGTGGGAACTTTACTATCATGAAACTCAATATAAAGAAAAATTAAAAAAAAATTATATATTTTTGATAGTTTAAGGAGGAAAACATAATTGAATACTATTTATTTTGAAAAAAGGAGAAAGAAGAGAAAAGAAAAGAAATGTAGAGACTCACTTAAAATAATCCAAATATATTTTTAAGTGTTATGAATATAATTAATGTGGATGTCCATTACTTGGCCCCTAAGCAAAGATAAATTAGGAAATGCTTATAAGAATGGAAGAAGGAGTCATGGCAGGATATTTATTACTGTATATTTTATTGTATTTAGGTTAGATTATTTCCTTTATTGTAATTCTAAATCAGGCAAGAGATTTCTTGGCCAGCACTCACCCTCGGCCAGCACTCACCCTCTACTATATAAAGAGGGCAGTGGCTATTGTATTCTCAATCCACAATTCAATACATAATTCTCTCCTTCCAATTCTCTCATTTATTATTCTTTTGTTCTTTATTTTATAACACGTTATCAGCACGACTCTACAATAAGCATTTGAAGTTCTAAATAACATAACTGAAACTCTGCTTCAGAAGGTACAATTTCAAATTATTAATATTTCATTATATTATTTATTTTGGATTTCTTTTATTGGATTTTTTTTCTTTTCTTGAAATTCGTTATTTTACGAGCTTCTTTCAAGAACATATCTCTGCACCAGAAGTTGCAGATTCTCTTTATAGATCAATGTACCAGAAGTTACTTATTTAATTATTTTTATTTTGCAACCAGAAGTTGCGTGTTTATTTTTATTCACGCACCAGAAGTTGCTCGTTTAAATTATTTTGTATGCACCAAGAGTTTCTTGTTTAATTATTTTTGCAACCAGAAGTTGCATGTTTATTTTTATTTACGTACCAGAAGTTGCTTGTTTAATTTTATTTACGCAACCAGAAGTTACATGTTTATTTTTATTTATGCACCAGAAGTTGTAAGTATATTTATGCACCAGAAGTTGTAAGTATATTTATGCACCAGAAGTTACAAGTATATTTATCTTTATTCTATGTACATTTATTTTATGCACATTTACTTTTATGCACATTTACTTTTATGTACATTTATTTTACGCGCATTTCTTTTTATGCAAATTTATTTATGCACCTGTAGTTGCAATAATTTTTTTTTCTTTGCAAACAAGCTGCAAAATTTATTTTATGCACCATAAGTTGCAAAATATAGCACCAGTAGTTGCAAGAATATAAATCAGAAATATTGTCTAAATCTGGAAGATCAACTCTCAAATAATAATTTGAAAAAATAAATAAATAAATAAAGAACATATATTAAATAATGATACTCCTTACCTTTTATCTTACTCTTGAAGCAGCAACAAGATGAAGGAGAGTTGTAAGATATATTGAAAACCAATATCATATCTTATTATGAATAAGCAAACTAATGAGTTGTAAAAGAAGAAATTATGAAACTTGTCTAAATAATTGCATTCAATTCCCAGAAGTGAATGTTGCAAAATAATGACATAAATGAGACCAATGCCAGAAGTCATTACAAGAAAATCACAGAAGACAATGAGAAGATACAACAAGATATTACTTGTAATTGATTCCAAAATATGTATTTTTGATGTTGTATAAAAGAGCACTGGTTAAGTACCTGTTGTACACTAAAATATTTTGTCGAATTCTATAAAGTCTCTTTAAAAAAAAAAAAAATTATGGTTAATTATGTTTATAATTGAAAACCATTTCAGTAAGCTCTTAAATATTACATAAGACTTTTAGGCGGACTTCCTTGACCATATATTTATTCAATTTATTTTATTTATTTGTGGAATCCAAAATGTATGTCATATGTCCAGCAGACATTGAACAACTAAAATAATAATTAGAAATTGAAAGACAGGTATTAATATAATACCATGTATTGTAAATGTAATTTAAGACTCCAGAAGAGTTACCATTTTGTTGCCTGTATATAATAGATAATGCTTTAAAATTATAAATTACTGTTTCTTGTATATAAGCAAAATAATGAATTTTCATTAAAATGAAAAATCACGAATTCCGTACAATTGGTTCCGCATCATTCCCAGAAGTGAATACCACATATACAAGTCGTGATTATTAATATGGATGCTGACGTGTAAGAGGTCAAGGTCGAAATTATACTTGTGAGTGTGATGATTATATTAAGAAAACACACAAGAAAGCGGAAAGAACACACAAAATGGTCTAAAAATTTATGTGGTAGTAAAGGACATTTGATATGTCTCTATGTACGCCCTAGAATCTTGTGGAGGTTTATTAAGCCGTCTTAAAAGCAAAGATAAAATAATAATGTCGACTTGTTTATCACCATAATGAAAAGTTGATAACCGATAATGATATCATGCGCTGGATTTAAAGCACATTAACAAAAACGAGTTAGAGAAAGAACCGAGTAAGAAAAATTTCTTTTATTCTATTTTATATTCTTATTATTATTGTTATTATCATTATCATTATTTTTCTTTCTTTTGATACTACTAATATGAATCAAAGTATGTATGGGCACAATAAGAATTATAAATATGTGTGCCTCATTGTAGTGGACAATATTTCTGTATTTTGAGAAATATTCATTAGAACAACATGTAGCTTTTCTATTGATTTGTATTATGAAGGACTAATACAATTAAGTCAGATTTATTAGTAAACCAGAAGTTTATTGACGTAAAACTTATTTATGCTTCTGCATATCAGATTTCGTCCAGTCGAAAAGTAATTTTATAATTTGACAAGAACTTGAAGTTCACTAATTAGAAAAGCAATTTTATGATTTTGAAATAAACTTGAAGTTAATTAGAAAATCAACTTTATTATTAAACATGAACTGGAAGTTCAATAATTCGAAAAGTAATTTAATGATTTGACATGAACCAGAAGTCCACTAATTCCAAGAGAAATTTCATGATTTGGCATGAAACAAAAGTTAACTAATCTCGGAGCAATGATGATGCAAATAATCACAGAGAATTCAAATATGCATCAATTAAAGAACCAGAAGATTCTTTTATCAAATAAATTTTCATGTGCTGCATGTTATCAAAGGAGAATTAATTGTTAGACATCACAAATCAGGGTTGGGAATAAATCACCCAATTTCCTTGAGCGTATTAATCGAAATATATGTGGCCCTATTACTCTTTCATGTGGACCATCTAGATATTTTACGGTATTAATAGATGCATCTATTAGATGGTCACATGTACATTTATTTAATCTCGAAATATTATATTTGCGAGATTGCTTGCTCGAATATTCTAATTAAGATAATAATTTCTGGATCGTACAACTAAGAAAAATCGTCTTGATGATGATCAGTTGGCTACATCCCAAGTAATAATTGACTATTGTACGTTGATTTAGATTATAGTTGAGCATTGGCCCACAAACGCACTTAGAATGATCTAACATCATATCGTGTTAAGTGATTATAATTAATCGTTGGCCCCTAATAATGAAATGAAAGCTCGTCTTTTGATTGAGGCTATGAAATAATATATGCTACAGCACTAATTAGAGTAAAGCCAACATTTTATAATAAGTACTCCCCATTATAATTTGTGACTGGCCTGCAGCCAAGTAAATACTATTTGAAATATTTTGGATGTATAATATTTATTCCGGTAGCTCCACCGCAACGCACAAAAATGGGTCACAAATAAAAGTCGGGCATATATGTTAAGTTAAATTGCCCTGCATAATTTGATATCTTGAACTTCATTACATGAATTTATTCACTACATAATTTATTGATTATAAATTTGATGTGATGAATTTTCGATCATTATCTAATTTTGATACTTAATCTTATATATATGAACTATAAGTTAAAATATAACTCATTTGTAAAATAGAGCAAATCTATTATCAGACATATTTGTTCTTTCATAAAAGTAATGTAACACACCTGAAGTGTGTTAGATATTTGTAGACAAAATTATTCACTACATCTTAATTCGGATGGATATCCCTGGAGGATCATCCAAAAACACACCTGAAGTATGTTAGATGTTTGTAGACAAAATTCCAGAAGAAAGAATTAAATGAATACCAAAGTGATTGTTATGAAACAAATCAAATATTAATGAATATGTTCAAGATATAATAGACAATGAAAGTCCTGGAGAACTTGATTAATAATTAATGATAACATTAGGGGGAGAGAAACAAGAGCTGGAAAACATAAGTTATAACTTATATGGAATGCATCATTAATATCTTTCACTTCGATGCTCTAACAAGTTAATATGAACTAGAAGTTCATAAATTTATTAATGTGAAACAATATGCAATTATATTATTTATATTGATGCAAAAATGATATTCCAGCATTTAGTGCTCATTGAGATACCCTTGGATAATTCTATGTTTGAGATATGCCAGAAGCATGGTCGACCAATCGGTTCCAAATGATAAAGATCCAAGGAAGAAGAAAAGAGCATGATAAGAAAGTTGGCTTGAAGTTATCAATACTTCAAAAGAAATAAATTCTTCTGAAAAGAATATTGATGATAAAAGAGTAGAAGACAATGACGAGCAAATAACTCCAGAAGAGGTTCAGGTACCTAATAATATTGAAAATATTGAAAATGATGAGATCTCAATAAATTATGTCTCTACTAGAATAAATATGGAACCGAAATAAAATTGTGATTAATCAAAATTTAGTTATGCAATTGCACTTGATTTATAAATGAAAATGAGGATCTAAAATTAAAATTATTTGTATAATGTCGACGGATAAAGTATTGGCCAAATCGAAAGATGTGATTAAAGCATCATTATTTTCACTAGTGAAATATAAAATTGTGGATATGTACTCCAAACACCTGGCGTTGTATAACGGTAACTTATAAGCGAGTATAACTTATAAGAGGGTGTTTTAAGAATATGTAATGAAAATTCAATTGTGATATGCAATTATATTTCTAATTTTGTCGTCCCTGATGGACTTATTAATGTAGTAGCAAATTATTCATATCTCATTTGATTGCAATATATTAATGAAAATCCCTGAAGGATTTAGAATGCCTGAAGCATTTCAAACTCTCGAGACATTTAATCTATTAAATTACAAAGATCTTTGTACTAATTAATGCAATATTGAGATATGTGATAAAATTGCTATAACAAATGTTTGTTGAATGAATGTTATGTAATTGATCAAAATTACGTTTATGATACCTTTTGAATGTTCATATATATATTGATGATTTAAAATTTTATGGTACTTTCGAAGAGCTCTAAAAGCTACCATATTATTCAAAAGAATATAAGATTAAATTCTTTAAGGCATAAAATATTATCTTGAATCATAAATTGAATATTATTTCCTGGAAGGAGTTATTATTTCACAATTCATCTATTACAATGATATAATGTGGAGAAATCGCATCCATTAAGATCATCGAGATAACT
This sequence comes from Juncus effusus, assembly GCA_027726005.1. NCBI lineage: Eukaryota > Viridiplantae > Streptophyta > Magnoliopsida > Poales > Juncaceae > Juncus > Juncus effusus. The sequence continues at coordinate 4,649,899 of CM050892.1, forward strand.
TGTTTGATGTATTGACAATTGAAGTAAAGGATGCTAAGTTATTTTCATGCATGAGCATGATGATTGTGAAACGAATATTTAACGAATCTCCTCAAATAATGATCCAGCAGATCTCTTCTTAAGCATATATTACAGAGATTGAACTTTGTCATCTCACATATAGTTGCATATATGAGGGGGAGAAATAATACGCACTGCACTCTTTTTCCCTTGTCTATGGTTTTTGTCCCAATGGGTTTTCCTAGCAAGGTTTTTAACGAGGCTGTTTTTGTGCGTAATATATAGAATGATAATGCACTTTTTTTCCTTCACTAGGATTTTTGCCCATAGGGTTTTACCTAGTAAGGTTTTAACGAGGCATATTTAATATATGAAATAATGAGAAATAATGATAATACGCGATGCACTCTTTTTTCCTTAACCAAGGTTTTGTCCTACTAGGTTTTCCTTATAAGGTTTTTAATGAGGCAAATTCTAATGCGTATGAAAGATAAAATATGGACATCCAAGGGGGATTGTTATGAATATAATTAATGTGGATGTCCATTACTTGGCCCCTAAGCAAAGATAAATTAGGAAATGCTTATAAGAATGGAAGGAGTCATGGCAGGATATTTATTACTGTATATTCTATTGTATTTAGGTTAGATTATTTCCTTTATTGTAATTCTAAATCAGGCAAGAGATTTCTTGGCCAGCACTCACCCTCGGCCAGCACTCACCCTCTACTATATAAAGAGGGCAGTGACTATTGTATTCTCAATCCACAATTCAATACATAATTCTCTCCTTCCAATTTTCTCTTTTATTATTCTTTTGTTCTTTATTTTATAACATTAAGTTATTTATTTATGTAAACAATCTATCCTTAATTACTTAAACATTCTTTGGAATTATATCCAACGGCTGTAGAAGTCAGTATAGCATGTGACGTTTGAGAGAGCTCCAAAGTAAGAGGGTAGCTGCTTTGTGTGAAGCTACTCCACATTAATGCTATGGTCAATATTTCCTTGCTTTATATGTAACGGATCAAGTAAAATATTATATTTTATCTAAATATTTTTAAAATTTCATTGATTTCTAAATATTTGTATTACTCGCTCGATATCTTTCATATATAATATATATTGTATGCTAATTATCTAAAGAGACCACAAATGACAATATAATCAAGTTACTAAATATGATAATATTTTTTGACAACAATTGTCCCAATTTATGTATTACTTTTTGTTTAATTTTTTCATCTGATAGATGTAAACGTCGCATTGTTTAGCTTGAGATATATATTTTGAGTGATGCATGTCTTGCAACATAAAAGATAACAAAAAAATCAATGCAGAAGAAATGTGCTTGTGTTTGGGCCCAAATCAAAAGCGCACAATAATCATCCAATGATGTTGGAAATAAATCCCAGCAATCAGCGGTTCCTATGCTCGAAGCAGCATGCAATATGCTTCCTTATAAAATCAAGATTTTTTTTGAAATTCAACCCATGTTTGATGGATTAAGAAATTTTATTAAATATGTGCTAAATAAGTTTACGTTTGCCGTGATTTGAATCTATGACTTTTTGGTCTATATACAGTAGACTCTATCAACTAAGTTATAAGTTATTTGCTATAAAATCAAGATTTAATCAATGATTTAGATCCAAAAATATTTTTATTCAACGGTATTGATAATTTGAATGACGTGAGATGTTTAAGGATGCTCAAAAGAAAGTGAAAAATAATGAGTTAGATTAATCATTACAATTAATAAATAGAATACACTGATCATGTTAATAAATAGCTCACCTTTCCTTCTTGCAAATTCTGCTTGGTTGTTGAGTGACCTCAATATTAGTAATTTATAAGATAATTATAAATTTAGAAGATAATATTGAGTGACCTCAATAGTAATAATTTAGGACATAATAAGAGATATTTATTTATATAATGTTGAGTCAAAGGACAGGGGTATAAATTGGGTATCTATAACATTTTGCAAAGTATTCTCTCTTTCTAAGCTATCTTTAAGCATTTAGTGGTTGTCTTAACCAAATATCAGTAATAATATAATAAAAAAAGCGAGTAATCTAGGTCAGGAAAGGGATATTTTATTTTCCCTCTCATGTCCCTTTCGAACCTCGTAAATTATCCTCGGTGGAAGTAGACGTCAGAGCCAAATTAAAAAAAATAAAATAAACAACAAATATTTCATTTTCACAAATTAATGATCATATCCAATAAATTACGTGAACGTTTGTTCATCAATCATCATCTTTCCAGGTCTCCAAATGGAGTGATCCATTATCATTCATCAAGTGTGATGAATGGTTCTCACACTCCATCAAATATGATGGATGGTCCTGATTTCTCTGCAGCCAGCAGCTGGCTGCAGAGTATCTGCACTCCTCCAAATGAGCTGAGAATGAGTAAAGTGCCTATTGGGTGTTCATGGTAATTGAACCAATTCAATTAATTTGGTTTAGTTATTCAGTTTAATTCAATTTAAATATTTGGGTTATTTGTTTATATTAGTTTGGTTCAATTTTGACTTGCAAAAACCAAATAAACCGAACATACCAAATTATATTCTGTGTTGTTAATTTATAATAATTTGAACTAAATTTTTGGGTTACATATTAATATTACCAATTCTTATTTAATATTATTTGGATTGCTTTCTAATTTCATTTAACTGAATAAAACCCAAAATTTAGTTTCTTCTGTTCGGTTCAAAATTTTATCCTAATATTCTTCTATTTAGTTTGATTTCGTCTTATTTGGTTTAGTTGGAATCGACCCGAAGGAATGAACACCCAGTTTAATGCATGTAGTTTTGGTTGGACTGAGCTGTAAATTAAAAATCGAGGGGTCTATCCAAAATTGAATGAAATATCAATGGCCGTCCAGTCTTATCATTTGAAACTTGTATGTATGTTAAAAACAAATGTTTGCATGACCAAATAATGAACATATAAATGAAATATTCTTTTGATAAGTGAAATATATGCAGTAAAAGCATATATGAAGGACAGTTACGCAGCAACTTTCCACAGGACACAGATTCTGCTCTCTCTTTTTGCATTGTTCCAGTTTGTGACAGTGATATATCACCTGGCTTAAATTGCAAAAAGAAAAAAGAAGATATATCACTTGCCTTGGTCTCCTCTCCTTCTCCTATATATCAGTTAGGGTTTAGCTTGTCTCTAGCTAATTGATGCTATATCATCATTCTAAGCAAATTCGAACAAAAAAAAATAAAGAATCTCACTGATCTTATTGACATTTTGTAACAGAGGTGAAATGTGACTTTTTTTTTTGTGAAAGGGAAAGGACCCAGTTTCGAACGGGTGCGAACAGGTGCAATGTGACTTTACCACCTAAAAGTTTTCCTTTATCCAACAAAATATTAAACTGACTTTCTCTTCAAAAAATAAAAAATATGGCTTCTTTATATTATAATTCATTCGAAGTATTATATATTACTGATTTTCCAAAGCATTAATTTTCTCTCTCTTTCTGTCTCTCTCTCTTGGAGTTCTGTGCATAGCTCAGAAGAAGCCAGAAGTGTGTGATTGTTCTCATTTCGTCTTGTATTGTAACGTGATGTGAATAAGAGAGGGGACCTAAATTGCCTCCTCTGTGTCCAGCCTTCACCCAGTACTGTGCACTGCCAAATTGTTGTCACAGGCTCAGAAATACATAGTTCTTGCCTAATATGTGTAACCCATATATTTCGTTCAAATTTTCAATCAGTATAAAACTTAAAAAAAACGGAATCTTTCAATCGAGAAACAATTAAACTGTTTAATTTCATGTGTATGAGGTTTCAAATCATCATGACAGAATAGATTTTGAAGAAAGGAACTTGATGTGCACAAACGTACAAAGTGCATCTATGCTAATTTAGCTTGAGAAATCTAAATTGGAAGCCTTTGGGTACGTGTAGGTAATTGTACTTATCTTAAATTAGTAGTGTGAAAGTATATATGAGAAAATGATACTGCCAGAAAAAAATTACTATGCGAAAAAATTAGTATCTAAATTTAAAATGGCAAACTTAATTTTACTATATACTAATTTTATATGTTCATTTCATGTCAACGAAAAATATGTTGCTAAAATCATTGCCCTATAATGATGACATTTAGTACCAAAAGATGTAGCATGCCCAAGAGCTACATATAAATGTAGTTAATATGTTTAGGGCACAAATAATTGACGTATTAAAGGCATTTCATAATAATGCAAGAAATAAAACTAATAACAATTGAAAGAATCTTATATAGTAAAATTGTACCTAGAAGTATTTTGTTTGAAAAGGAAATAGTGAAAACTCACAATCACACAAGAGTTGTATGTTTAAGGGTCATCAGAGTGGAACCCAAAAATGGCAAAAATCAGATGAATAGGCTATATTCATTCAAGTCTGTGGTCTGACACACTGATTTCAAACTTGCATGGGTTGAGATTTTGAATTGAGAGTACTAATGTCTAAAAGTAATCATGACTTGTCATTAAGTGATCGATCAAATGAAAATGGTATTATTTTACCTTCAAAATGAAAATGGTGTATTTTTATTTTGGTATCTAAAGATCTCTAATTTTCTATGAAATTAACCCAAAGAGCTTCAAGATATGCATTATCGTCTCCGGTACTGCAAACCCTCTACCGCTAACCCGGCAAACTATTTGCAGATTCTATTTTTTTGTTTAGTATTACAGAATTAATATTGTTAAAAGAAGAAACGGATATAAAAAAAATATTTTTGCACAATAAACTGTATGTTATGTGTTTAAATTTGATTGACATTAAATAATATTTTTGATCAAACAGACTCTAGGTCATGCTTGGAGGTCTGAATAGTTTTATATTAGAATAGAAGAGTAGTTTATCCGTCAAGAGAATTGATGAACATTAAATAATAAAAGTAGTAAAAAGAATCTTCTAGAAAGAAATATTGTTTCATTATCTGAGATTATGGTGGGAGAAATCTAATTAGGGAAATATTGTTTCATGGATTTTACGATCACATGATTTTCTGTCGAGTTATTTTCATAAAATGAAATTTGTGAATATTGAAAAATTGAATATTATTGCAACAAAAATTATGTACATATTTTATGAAGGATAAATAAATTACGGAGACGTAGACAAAGGGACTTTTGCCTTGTAATGAATGGAGGTATATGGTGGGTCATTTATGTCCCAAGGATTTTGGATCCCAATGCTGAAATTGCTACATTACACTGTTCCCATGTCTTCTTCTTCTACTGATATCATGTGAGTCTGTGTGAGCCCAAGAAAGTGTTTATCATTTAACTTGTGTTTGTACCGTGTTAATTAAGTTTTGTGGGATTTTATTTTGACATCATTACTTCATTTTGCGCATGATCAAATCAAGGGTTTGTTCGTGCTGTGCAAACACAACGGCACTGTAGTACGACTGTAGCACGATGACACTGTAGATATACTATTTTTTTTCATTTTATATACTATTTTCTCATTTTATATACTGTTTTGCCATTTAATATACTGTTATTTATTTTTTGTGTATTTTTTATTTTTTTACTTTTATATATTGTTTTCCCATTTTATATATTGTTTTCCTATTTTTATATACTGTTTACACTTTTTATGTATATACTATTATTAAAAAATAAATTATATATACTGTTATGTATATATTGTTATTAGAAAATAAATTATATATACTGTTATTGGATCCATCAATTGTAATAAAGTAAAAAATTAAGGGTATTTTTCAAAGGGAAATGATATGGGCAGGAAAATATTTGATGCGAGCAGAAAAACTTATTGCAAAATGACCTTTTTACCCATCTTTATATATGCTAATCAATTGAACTAAAAAAGACAAGAATATATTGGTCTTTATTGTTGATTCTTCTCTCTCCAACATAATTGTTATCAAAACTATTTAAATTTATTGTTACTCATCAAAACTTCAAAAATAATTGTTTCTTTCTTATTTGAAATTTACGAGACAACACTTGATTTGAGTTGTTATTAGCCTTCTAATGTCTCTGGAAGTTTGGAAGAATGAAAAATATAATTAAGTTTGGAAGAATGAAAAATATAACTTATTTTTACTTGTGATTTATATCATCTAATTTGTGACAAATGGTTTTCCGAGTTCAGAGCCACATGAAATAATTAAGAACTATTATTTTTTTGTTATAGCAAAACTCCTAATCTAATTTGTAACATGAAAGGAAAAGATAATATGAATCATCCTTAGTCTAATTTGTAAAATGGAGCCAGACAACATGGACGAACCAAATCAAACCTTGGTGCATGAGATTTTATGGATTTCGATGTGAAAATATCAACTCTTCTGAGCAACACATGAACGGATGTTGATTTGTAATAATACATGAGGTTTTATGGATTTTTGGACCATATTGATGGACGCTGGACGTTGATTTTTCGATATGTAACAAAGTTTATAAATTTTATTAATATTTCGATTGGATGATTTAAAAATATGTAATTAAGATCACATTAGCAATTAACCAGTTCAAATGTAATCTTTAGGTTCAAAAGCTTATAGGTGTTTACTATTTCGAAAAAAAAGAAAAAGAAGAAGTTTATAGGTGTTTTATATGATTCAGAGTTGTGAAAGTGAAGAGACGACATAAATAAGCAAATGAGCAAGAAAATCCACATATTAATTAGTATATTTATTATTCAAATCTTCATTTCCTTCTTTAATTGGATTGATTGGCATACATAATGAAGGATAAATATGTCATGATTTTCTGTTCTTATCAAATAAATTCCTGCCCATATCACCACCCTTTTTCAAAAGAGAAAGAGCAAAACATAATGCATCCATTATTATATGGCCAATTGTGCAATAAGTAGTATATTTGCTTAGAAATTACATGCTTTATAATTGTGTATATGAGGTATGGCACAGAAGATCCTGGGTATTCTGTAAGAATATGATTTCAACTTAATCAATCTACTAATGATTTAAAATTTAAATCTTTGTAGTTTCTGTGCATTTAATCCCTGCATTAATGAATAAACTATTCAAATATAAAACACCAATTTAATGCTTCTAATTAATGTTAAAACATTCCCTGAATCCAAAACAAATTGATTTTGTTATTTTATATGTACATGGCACATGTATAAGAACCTATATATATAAGCACGAAGAAGACAAAACGCAGGCAGTGTATGTCCAAAGAATAATTAAAAGCTAACTTTGCAATCCCTACCTAAAAGATGAAAAGTGGTCGGATTTGAGTCATTTAATGAAAAAACTATTCCACCTTTTATTTCGAGTCCCTCCAAACACACCGAACAAACACATATCAAAAGAAAGAGAAGACATGAGTTTTCTCTAGTATATAAAATGTTGCTCTTTCATTTGAGTTTTGGTGCTCAACGTTTCAATTTATGATGGAAATAAGAGACCGAGGTGGCGGAGCTTGGGTAGTTCGTTTTAGTTCAGATTTAGTTAGTGTTTTTTTCAGAATTGAACTAACGATATTTAAGAACTAAAATATAGTAACGATATTTAATATTGTAAAGAAAAATGTAAATGGGCTAAAGAGAACATGTGGGCCTAGCCCCTTGTCCCATATTCGCTGTCCCCTCATATGTAGTAGATTCCCTCTTTGGAGGGTCTATTTTCACTATTTTACTATTGCCTTATATGTTTATATATTTATATTTTCATTTCGTCTACGGTACTTTATTTATTTATTTTTTTTAACTTCATAATAAATTTAATCAAAACCACTAAATTAACATGGATATTTTCGATATATATGATATTAATTACACAGATCTAATCTCAAATTAATTTTCATTCTATTTTGCCCTCCATTTCTTCAATCAATGGAGAGCTCCATTTGGTAATTGTTTCTCTTTTGATTTCGTTTGTTAAATTTGACTTTTTATTTGCTTGCTAAATTGGCGGGGTACTCCAGGAAATAGAGGACATCAAAGCAAATTGAAAAATCTGTCAGGAAATTATGTATCATTCCAAAATAAAAAAGCTAATTAAATTTGACAATCAATAGCAAATTGATTAAGATGGCTAGCGCATAATTTCTCTTATTAAGTATACATCTTCAGCATCATGTAAAGTCATGAATTAGAAGTGAATTGAATGTAATAGATTCAACAATAGGATTGTGTAAGAGGTATAAATGAATGTCAGTTTAAAAGCAATTGGATGATATAGTATGTATAATATTGATATCTTGACCACCAAGATTATGAATATGTAATTTGCAAATTATTATTTAAATTTTAACTTTCAAAATACATGCTCCAACATCAACAATAACAAGACAGCAAGATCAACACACAGACATAATCTCTCAAAAAGAAAACACACAAACAGAGAAAAGATTGATAATATAAAGAAGACACTAGAAAAAAAAAGAAGGGAAAATACCTAGACCCGAAATTATGATTTTACCTTTTTATCATTTATCATTTATTTTATATAGAAAAAACATCCTTTTTACTTATTTACCAAGGCTTAGCGTGGTCGTGCTCAGTACGTCTTTACGTTTCTAGCAGGGGGACCCTTTGTCCCCCACTTATTTATTCTTGCCATTGATGCCCTGGCGAGGGTGGCAGAGGCATTTGGGAGACTAAACTTCTTAGAAAGACCCATCCCCCACTCTAATGTCTCTCTTTTTTATGCAGATGACTCTTTGTTTCTCATCAAACCAGAAGTCATTCAGGCAAGGAGGTTGAAATTCTTACTCAACACTTTTGGCGGCAATTCTAGGCTGGCAATAAACTTCGAAAAATCCGAGTTCATTGTCATTCCAGATTCAACCCCCATAATCTCAGACCTGGCGCGTGAATTAGGGTGCCCTCACGTCAATCTTCCGTTCACCTACCTCGGGTACCCCCTTCACTTCAGAAAACCCACGAGAGAGGATTTCATGAAAATCATTAAGAAGTTTGACAGGAGGTTGCAGGGGTGGAAGGGAGCCCTGTTGAGTATTGGAGGGAGGCTGACCTTAATCAATGCAGTGCTTACATCCCTCCCAATTTATCAATTCTCAGTTTTTAAGTTCCCACAATGGGTCATCAACGAAATGGTATGGATTCGGAGGAATTTTTTGTGGAAGGGGAACGAGGACTCAGGATTTCATTTAGTTTACTGGAAGATGGTGTGTAGACCAAAAGAGGTTGGAGGTATGGGGGTTTTAGACCTTCAGACTTTCAACAAGGCTATGATCCTGAAGTGGGCCTGGAAGTACTTCGCCAAAAGAGGAGGGCTTAATTGGCACCACTTTGTTAGCAACATGGCTGAGGAGGATTTAAAGTCGAAAGACCCTAAGAAAGGCTCTTACTTCTGGAAAAATATCAAGTAACTAATGCCTTTCTTCTATGAGTGGAATTTGAGATACAAGGGGATGAAAACAGTAATCTGTGGTATTGCAATTGGGAAAAGGGGGGTGCTACACCAGTCTATGCCCTCTCTCTCTTCTCTCATGCAAATTACAGAGGCATGTCGGTTGCCCAATTCAAGCACACTCAGGAGCCAAACGAGCTGTTTCGATTAATCACCGCTGACCAGCCAGACCGAACTCACCCTTCTGAAAAATTAGATAACATATTTGGAATTAACCCAAAATGATGAGAAAGTAAAATGAGTATTAAATGAAAATGGAAATTTCTCCACTAAAAGTGCCTACACCAAGCTAACAGCAGATAATTTACCAAGCTCGCTGAAAAACGTTTGGACGATTCAAATTCCAATTCGAATGCGGATTCACCTGTGGGTGAGAAGACAGAGGAAGATTCTTACACTAGACAATGTCCGGAAGAGGGGAATTTCGGTGGTGAACAGGTGCTTTTACTGCAAGAAGGATCTCGAGACAGTGAGGCACATATCGGGTGATTGTGAGGTCCTGGAGCGTTTGTGGGGGATGTGGCGGGTCGGATTCGACGGAGGATCTAGACTCTCCAGCTCAGTTTCAACCATGGTAGAGCGTCTCTATCGCACTGGAGGCGAAAAGAGTGTTAAGCAGGTGTCGGCGATTTTCTTGTTCATCACTTGGCGCGAGCGATGTAGGCGCACCTTCTCGGATGGGGATTTAATGGAGGAAATTGAAAATGAGATGAGGCTGGTGGCTTCACTAAGTGCTAGTGAAGAGAGTGAGTAGTCAGGGGCGGATCTACCGAAGTGAAAAAGGTGAAAGCGGTGAAGAAGGGAGAGAGCCAGTGAGCTGGCGAGTGTCATTTCAAAGAGAATGAGAGAGATGGTGGCTGGGCCGGACTTCTCATTTTTTTGCTCAAATGATTTTTTAATTGTAATTTGTTTTTAGAGCTCGGCTTTTGGGTGGGATTGATCCGATTGGTTTGGCCCGGTTTTCTTTTCTTATTCTTTTCTTTATTTTTATAGATTTAGTGTAAATCTGAGATGAAATTGTAAACTATATAAATATAGATATAAAAATTCTAAACCTGGCTTCATCAATAATGCCTACCAATATCAATTCCCCTCTATTTGGTCTATGCTTACTCAATTTTATTTGGACAAATTATATAAACTGAACCAACCAAATAAAGTAAATATAGTTCTTGTTCGGTTCATAATTTGATTTATATAGAAAAAACGTTTATCATTTATTTTATATAGAAAAAACGTTTACAGTACTCCACTTTCAGGCTCATCTGAACTGTTTATCAAAACTAAGATTTTCAATGTGGAGTACTGTAGACAAGCTCTTATATTTTATTGTTCTCTTTCTTCTCCACATTTATTTACAATTGAATGATACTGTTTTTTTTTTCTGAAACGGGAATCATATGTACTAGTTACGAGTTTATTGGATCAATTCAATTGTCAATTATGCATAAACCAAATCAAATTATGAACCGAAGAAGAACTATATTTACTTTATTTGGTTGGTTCAGTTTATATAATTTGTCCAAATAAAATTGAGTAAGCATAGACCAAATAGAGGGGAATTGATATTGGTAGGTATTATTTTGATGAAGCCAGGTTTAGAATTTTTTCATGACAATTTTAATCCTGCAATTAATACAGCCTTTAATATTCCTAAACATGCTATCTTTCCAATTTAAATTTTCAACAGTCAAATGACAAATTATTATCACTTTTTCTTTGCCTAAATAGAATTTTGTATTAAATATCATACATTTTTTATAAGTTTAGTAAATGTATTTCCTAAGAATGAAAAATATATTTTCATGTATGTAGTAATTTTTTATATCAATCCTTATATTTTCCATATCATGTTCTAAAAAATATTTATTTTCTTAATTAACCTTTAAAAATATGACATAACAAGTCATATGTCAAGCCCAAAAAAATTTATAAAAGGTACAAACTTTTTTTTATTCATTAATACATAAAATTTCATTTATGATTTTTACATTAACTAAATTCCAAATCTTTCTGAAACATGAGCTTAACTATATTCTAACATTTAATCACAAATTTGTAGTTACTTATTGTCTTGTTTATTCAGTTTCTCATTTAAAAATTAAGATATTTTTTTTTATCAAAAGATATGAATAATATTTGAGATTGATTATAAGGTACAAATAAAGAATCTTTTTTAATTTGGCCGTCAACATATTTAAGTGATGCATTTATTGTAAGGGTAAAAAAGTCATTTCATATTTTTCTTGCCTGTACACCTCAAATTTGGAGATTTGTTAGGTGTTGTTTCAAGTTATCAAATTAGAGTTGTCAGTTAAATACCTAGTGATGATCTACTACTGTTATATTCGGCAAAAACATTTTGGACTAATTTGGGCCTGAGTTAAAATGTGTGAGTAAATTAGAATATAATAACAAGTATAATCAAGTGAATTTAAAACATATTGTACAAACTCTTGCATTTCGAAAAGAAATTAAGAAAGTCAATTTTTTTCTTGATTATTGGAAAAATGGTACCATACTAATGTGGTACCATTACAGTATATAATAATAATAGAGGAATAAACCTAACCTTAATGTTGAAGCCAGCTTTAGCATTACTCTTATTTGTTGTACAAATAAATTATATTAAAGTTAAACACATGATTTCCTTTGAGGAAAGGAATTTTTATTTCTTACATTTAATATATATACATATATATATATATATATATATATATATATATATATATATGAAATACTTTTTTTATTCCTCTATCTGTACTTTTGCTTTGTTGAATATACCTTGCTTTAGTTATTTTCTCTCTGTTTTTTTTTAACAAAAGGGGGTGTGAGTGATTAGTGAATATTCATGCTAATAAAACCATTTGATTAACTAGGTGATACATCCAACTTCATTCATGACCCAAATAAGCCCATGAATGAATCCCAGCCCAGTTCAACTTGACCAAATACTACTCGCACTCAAATTATGGGAAATGATATTAGCAGGCAAGGTTTTGATGCATACATGCATGAGATAAATAATTGACGAATTTGCCCTTGCCATAAATGCATTAGCTGTATTAAAATTTGAAGCTACAACATTTTTGTGTCATGAAATTTTTTTCAAGTACTTTCAATGAGAACTAATATTTTTTATTTTTTGTTTTGATCAAAATATAAAAAAATAATAATGATGTTAAATATTCTGTCTAAAATATTTGATATCATTTTTTCTTAGAAATTTTAAAATTTAGCATTTGGCCAAAAATAATAGTAATAATGAATGATAATAATTAAAATTTTCTTCAATCACAAGAATTTAAATCACAAAATCAAAAAAAAAGTAATGTACAAATAATGCCTTGTTAGAAAAAAATAACACTAGTTTATTAGTTGCAACTTACCACTTCTTATTTATATAGTGTATTTATATAAAGAGTAAATTAGTAATTTTCTCTCTCTCATGTCTGTATGTATCGAAACTTTGCATGTCAATATCAATCCCCCAAATAGAGAGCGAACAAAGAAACTGATTGTCCAAATAAAATTGAATAGAAAACTCCAAAAAAATTAACTGAATAGAAACTCAAAAATTAAGCATAGACCAAATAGAGAGCGGATCAAAATTAAATCTGTTTGATTTGGTAACTGAATAAACCGAGTCAAATATATCATTCACTCCTAAAGATATAGGCCCTTACAAGCTATTGTTATGGGCCTGATTATAAAGTCCATAAATAACGTATAAACGGAAATAATTAATAGGCTGAAAATTGGTTTAGGAAAGAAGTTACCAGCTTCTGTCTCATTAATAAGTCTGAATATTTCGGCCATCCAGAAAATAAACCGCTCGTGTTTGTAAGATGATGAAATTTGTTAATCAATTTTGTATTGAAAAATACAAAATCAATAATTATAGTATATTTAAAAAATTTAACTATATTTATCTATTAATATAGATATACATTCTATTAAACAAGTCTCTCTTATGTAATCTTCTTTTCATATATTATTTTACATAGTTTATCTATCTTTATATAATTAATACGAGAGAAAAACATGAATCATTCCGAGTTTTTCAGTAGAAGATTAGGTTTAGATAGAAATGGGCTGAAAAAATTACAAGCCCATTTTTAAAAAAAATTCCCTCTTTTTTCCAACTTAGGTGATAGGTGAAATTTGAATTTGGAGGGAAACTAGCAGATTTTTGCATTTGTAATCAATAGGAAAATTATATTCATATTTTTATGGGTAATTTCACCATAAGTCACTTAATTTTTAAAAATGACCAAATAAGTCACTCAACTTTCAATTTTCTCTTATAGGTCACTCAATTCTAAAAAATTATAAATAGGTCACCAAACTTTCAATTGTCCCCTATAAGTCACTCAACTTTAAAAAATAATCAAATAGATCACTCAAATTTTAATTAATCGGGTGATCTATTTGATAATTTTTTAAAAGTTGAGTGACCTATAAAGAATAATTGAAAGTTAGATGACTTATTTGATAATTTTTGAAAGTTTAGTGACCTATAGGGGACAATTGAAAGTTGAATAACTTATTTGGTCATTTTAAAAGTTAAGTGACTTACGATTAAAATTTATCCTACTTTTATAAATGGAAAATACACAACTGGAAGGGGGATTTTTAAGTCCTCTCCAATTTTCTTCAAAAAGATAAAAATAAAAAAAATAAATCATATTGTGTTTAGAAATAAAGAAAAAAACAAATGAAGAATACAGAGAGAGATACTTCATTAATTTCTGAAGAATAAGACAAGTTATTTGCTTTTAATGAGTGGACTATATATTTCTCTTCTATTTTATTAATATTTAAACTTAATACAAATGATAAATGATAATCCGTTGGATGAAATTAATCTAATATGAAATCAACGAATGACAATAGCTCATTTCACTAATATGTGTGTTTTTAAAAATATTCAAAACAGAGTAAAAAATAAGTACAAAGATGTCTACAGAAATTAACAGTCTAAAACATCAATATTGAATCAATGATTCAAATTTTATTATACTCATTATATAATGATTGATAAAATTTTGGTAAATGTAACCTAAGAAGATTATGGCAACTTGTACCTGCTATACAATTGGATAAAAGACAATAATTATGCAAAATCGAGTTATCTTTGAGTTAATCGATGTGGAAATAAGTTAAATTTCGATTAAGTTCAGTTTCTAGTTGGACATTAGAGTTCATATTTTGATCAATTATTAAAATTTAGCAATTTTCAGATCAAATAAGAGATGGGTGCGATGTTAGATTTACCAGGTCTAATAAATATTCGACCAAATATCAATTGATATTATAACAACAGTTGCGATAATTATAATGTAACCTTTGACTTGCAAACATATCATATAATTTCAATTAAATATCTTCACGCTAAATTAGGTGTTGATCATTTTGAACAACTGAGACTGACTGTCATTCTCATCTTGAAATACCGTGTTGACTCAATTAATTGTTAACAAAGAAACATAAATAAACACATCCCATTATTAACAAAGGAACATAAACAAATAAATCAGTAAGGACCTATGAGGATTGAATAACTTGGTAAATTCAAACGCGCTTATTAAAATTTATTATGCTATCTTGAATAGATAGTTGTGAATAATCTAGATATTGTATTGGCTTGACTTGAACATAAAGTCAATAGAAGTCAACTGATAGTCAACATTAATTTAATCTACCTAAAAAGTAAAGGAAGCAAAAAGTCAATAGAATATTTTACGAATGTTGACCATCATAATTTGATGCATAGGAGATTTCTCATTAAATTATCATAGACTTTTTGTGACGCTCCAAAAACTGGAATGGGACCGATATATATTCTTAAATTTAATTAAGAATATACCAATCACATTTTCTAACGTAGAGTCATTCCAAATATGACCTTTCAATTATTAAAAGACAAAATCTAGTTTGGGTCTATCAACTATTCAAATAGTTTATTTTTAGCCTCTTTTTAAATCCAATTTTAAACTTTCTAATAAAAAGAAACATATCTTATATTAAAAGATAAAAATATAAGAGAAGTTTTATTAAAACTTATTTTTATTAGAAAGTGTAAATTATTTATTTATATATATTATTTTTTTTAAATGAATACTATCCCATTGCTTATTTGTTAAAATTATATGCGAAATCATTTTTTACGTATCATGATAATATGCATGTAAATATTTAACGGATGGAAGGGTCGAAAATATACTAGTTTAATATTTAAGAGATTAAAATTAGACCAAATTTTTTTTTTAAGAGGTAAAGAATGGACCAATTCAATTCAATAGTTGAGTGACAAAAGACCTTTCTGTTATTAAAATAAATAAAAAATTAGCGGAGAAATTATATCAGAAATTTAGGTTTAATTTCTTCTTTAGTGTTTTTGTGGAGTGCTAGAAGGATCAAATTTCGCAATTTCCTTGAGAATAGCTCCTACAATTTGCCCAATTTGAATAATATAATATAAGTTTATAGTGGTCAATTGTTCCTCAAGGAAAGTTTATATTGGTTACATGTTACTCTGGAAATTTTCCGGTAGCTACTACCCTGATATCATTTTCACATAATTTACTAATTGGCCTATGATGTAAAATACTATCACACCTACATGATTTTACCCTTTAATAATCCCATGTTCCCATTGTTACGATTGATATTTCTTGTTTAATTAAGTGAAAAATTAATTATATTTCAGTAAAATGATGATACTTTTTTCCTGAAAAAAGTAGAATGAAGACTTGAACTCTGTTATAAATATAATTTGAATTAAACTTTTTCTAATGTTGATTAGATATTAGTAATTATATTGACTCAATAAAATTCTAGCAAATTGACATTTAGATGCATGCATGTTCATAGAACTTTAGTCTTGTTTTCTTTTCTTGCCTGGTCTTGTCTTGTTTGGGTCAATCTTTACTTGTTTTTATTTTTTTCTGATTAGTTCATAGTTCAACAATTTTTTTTTAAAAGAGATAGTTCAATTGAATTTATAGGAAACATGCCGATCAGCCCATGTGCAATGAAACTCAGATGTGAACCTAATTCTTGCCCGGAAAATTATCCATATTTTCCTCAATTGTGACGATTAGGTCATAGTGGCGTCATTACTGATAATTTAGACCACCACGTAGAACTGGTTTCGTTTAATGGCTGAATTATCAGTACTATTTTATTATAATTGTCTTTAAATTTGTATGGAATAATAGGCCAACAACACGTTCCAGCAAGAAAAGTTCCGAGCGGGACCAAGACCCCGAGGAAGCAAATGAACAGTGTGATGTTGAGAAGTGTGCACGAGTAAAACGCCGTGGGTAAATATATATACTTAAAAAATAAAATAATAAATATTATAACATCTAATTGTACAACTAAAGATAACAAATAAATACTTTACAATAAGACATTAATATAATAACAAATTTCTAATAACAAAATTTGTATCTTATTTGTATGCACTTTTCTTGTTATTTTAGTGTTTTGTCTTAGTTTTTATGCAAGAATCAAGTTACTACTGAAATTCTGTGTGTGTTGTAGTGAAAGGAGCAAAAATGTGTTACAAATGAGTCGAATAGAAACACATAGGCATAAATCGCGATCGATCAGAAGAAGCACTCGCGGTCCCACCCGCAACGCACAGAATATCCAAAACGAATGCGCGGCACCCTAGAATATGACAGCGCCTGGAGCCCCTCTTGACACCTAAACAAGGAAAGAGTCTGACGCATATGCCCGAGATTTGAAAAAGATTTGATTGATTCAAGAACAGAAACTCCAGCTAGTTCATTATGGCCAACCTACAAGGAGCAAATGGAGGAAGAGATGTCTAAAGACTCACCCAAGATTTATAAGGATCTCACACGAGATAAATAATTAAATATGTATATGCAGTGGCGATACTTGACTCCGTATTTTTTTGCTTTTTTTGGAGGGGGGGGGGGGCAACACACATCAATATTAATAACCTTCGGAATTTTGTATACTAAACATTTATTATATATACTATTGAATCAAAAATTTTGAAAGCACCATGCCCCCATCTGGTCTATGTAAATCTCCCCACTGTATATATGTTATAATTAATAACATAATAAAATAAATATAGAAAATAGACGTATCATATTTTTAAGTTTACTAAAATTAATGCATCAGAAATAATATTTGTATCCATATCAGTGCTTCGAATTTATAAAATATACACCAAATTACTTGCTTCGAATTTGGAGTATCAATGATAACCACGTATTTTTTTTAGCTTATGTGGTATGTATGTATACCGAGCATACATGTTTATGTACCAAGCATGAAGCATACATGTATTTGGACCAAGCATACATGTATATGTACCGAGCATATATGTTCAACGCAAACCGATCCGTCCAAAGCTCCGACTAAGCCAAACTAGTCATATGATTTTCGATCCATTGATGTTTGTGAAGAAAACTTTATATAAATACAGGGACTTTTTAAAAATCACAAAAGATGCATATATTATTTGATATTTGTAATTACTTTGTGAAAATAAAAGTATAAAGTAGATAATTTACGTAAATATCTCTTTTCAGTAAATTATAATAAAGATTTCAATTAGAATCGTACCATATGATGGATTTTTGAAGGATTATATGCCCAAAAATCCTTTTGACAAGACCCATTTCCTAGATCCTTTACACTTATTTATCAGCATATGCCCATTATTATCTGTAGTTATGAGTCATTGTAGAGTTTGTTCAGTCTCAAGCGATAAAAGAAATTTATATCTTTTGGTTGTTGATCGGCAGACATCAAATTTACAAGTTTATATCTTTTGGTTGTTGATCGTGAAGACATCAAATTTACAAGTTTATAACTTTTGGTTGTTGATCGTGAAGACATCAAATTTACAAGTATATATCTTGTGGTTGTTGATCATGAAGACATCAAATTTATGGTGGATATTTAGTTCATCATTAGTTATGATTTAGTACTATTGTACTGGTTTTAGTTGTCCCGTCTTGTTGGTATAATATTTTTTTTTAATTCAAAGGAGTAGGGTCTTGTTGGTATAATAGCAATTCTTTTTTCAAAATTACCTAAATCTAATGTTGGAATTTGCCATTTTTGAAAGCATGAGTTCATTTGGAATTTAAGTGAAATTTTTTAGTAAAACTCGACAATGTCATCAATTCGTTTTTGTTTAATTTCGTTGTATTATTTTGTTATCATTGTTGTCTATTAAATATCGGAGAGGATCCATAATAAATTCTTATCATAGATGCGCATACACGCATATATTATATATATTTATATATGAAAGGAAAGATGTTCACGTATTTTTGTACATATTCTGAGAAACCGACCGTTCTATTATATATATATATATATATATATATATATATATATATATATGGAAGAAAAAAGTTCACGTAATTTGGTAGAGAGGATTGCCTCGTTTTAAAACTTACCCACACAAGACAGAATTATCAAATAATATTTGTGTATTCGATTACTTTAAACTACACATTACATATGAAAATCGTATCTACCCAATAAACAAAACTAATAATTTTGACCCCCTTCGTATCTGCTTCCCTTACAACCAAACCCTAAACAATAAGAAAAACAGAGGATAACAAACACCCACGTATTGCCGTGTTAAGTGATAATCACCTTCCCTATCAAAGCCGAGACATAGCTATCACATGCTCGGCATGTGCCTCCGGTTGGCGGTTAATATCCGGCCCCACCTTGCAGGGAGAGCTTGAATCTCCCCCATTCGGGTTCTTCTTTTTCACTGTTGTCTTCAAGTTTCTTGCTACTTCACGTAAAAGGAACTTCTGTATTTTGCCTGTGGAGGTCTTAGGCAGTTCTTCTATGAAAACCACTTTCCTTGGAACCATAAAATGTGATAGTTTATCCCTACAATACTCAATTATATCACCTTCTTCAATTTCAGCATTGGGGAAGGCATATTCTTTCCTAAGTGCTATAAAAGCACAAGGTGTTTCGCCCCATTTCTCGTGAGGCATTGCCACAACTGCTGCTTCCAAGACCATCTGATGACGATACAACACTGCCTCTACCTCCACACTACTTATGTTCTCCCCACCTGATATGATGACATCTTTTGAACGGTCTTTTATTTCGATGTATCCATCCGGGTGCATCACACCCACGTCGCCGGTAAGAAACCACCCATTCTTGAAGGCTTTTTGGGTCTCCTTTTTGTTATTGAAGTAGCCTTTCATGATGTTGCTCCCCCTAAGACATATCTCGCCTTGAGTGATGCCGTCACGTGGCACACTTTCCATTGTTTCAATATTCTTTACGTCTGTATCAGCCAGGGAGAGCACACCGACACCTTGTCTGGCCTTCAACTTGGCACGATTGGCTGCTGGTAGATGATCCCACGCTGATCGCCACTCACAAACGAGTGCTGGTCCAGTTGCTTCGGTGAGACCATACGCATGTGTGACGCGGAATCCAATATTTTCAATCTTTTCTAGAAGTGCTGCTGGTGGAGGGGCCCCACCTGTCAAGATGTTGACCGGTGCAGTCAACATGCGACGGTCGGCAGGGGAAGCTTCTAGAAGGGTGTTGAAGAGGACTGGGGCACAACACATATGCGTCACACGATAGCAAGCAATCGCGTGATACATGTCACGTGCGGTCGGGGAGCGGATGCATATGTTGGTGCCACCTCGAGCTGCCATGCCCCATGTGAATGTCCAGCCATTACAGTGGAACATCGGTAAAGACCACAAGTAAACAGGCTCCTGCCCTACACCCCATTGTAGCAGAAGAACGAGAGTGCTTAGATAGGCGCCGCGATGGCTATACACTACTCCCTTGGGCTCTCCTGATGTCGTGCCCGAAGTGTAATTTAGGGCTATTGAGTCCCACTCGTTAGTGACTGGCACAGGTGGATAAGCAACTGGATCAGCTGAGGCAAGCACATGCTCATATTCCAAGCCGGTGGGGCCTTGATGATTAGAGGAGGAGGATTCACCAATCAGGATAACCATAGGAGGGGAAGGAACAAAAGAAAGAGCATCAATAGCGAGGGTAAGTAGTTGGTGATCCACAAACAAGACTTTGGGGCTCGCAAGACGGATGATTAGGGCAATGGCAGCTGCATCAAGACGGATGTTGATAGTGTTCAAGACAGCTCCAGCCATCGGCACACCAAAGTGTGACTCGTAGATTGCGGGAACATTTGGTGCAAGTATAGATACCTGTTAGTGACATGAGACATGCTAATTAGCTATTTGAGTACATATTTGTGTATAAACTTATTTACATGTATATTTAATTAATAGATCATAATTAGTATTAGTGTGTTAAGAAGTTAGGAGTGATCTTAGTCATTCATAACAAGACTTCTAACCTTACTAAACCACTAATACTAAATGCCCTATAAATAATATTATATGCTTATATACACACACATGTTTTTATGATAAGTATGTGTGCACTCACCACATCATTCTTTTTTACGCCGACAGATTGTAGCCAGGCAGCAAGGCAGAGACAACGCTCATAAGTTTGTTTCCATGTGAACATCTTGTTTTGGTATACGACCGATGTTTGGTCGGAGTACGCCTTAGCGGCCCGGTGTAAGAAAGTGAGTGGGGTGAGTGGAGCAAAGTTAGCATCATTCATGGGTAGCAAATCCATTTGTTTCTTTTGAGGAGTTTGTGTATGGTTGGTTTAAGAGGAAGAAGACAAGAGAAGATCTTAGTGTGCACTAGAATTGGAGATGAAGTGTTTTATAGAGAGAGGGATTGTAAAGTTCTGCGAATATATAGCCGGGGAAGTGGAGAGAGAGTGGGTGAGAACTTGTTGTGAAGTTTCACCTCTCTAGAATTCCTCTGGAATTGTCCTTGTGTATTAAAACAACGTGGTTCATATGGAATCCACTCTGTAACATAGGATTAAGAAGTCCACTTTAAAAAACCTTACAATGGAAAAGAGAGTATTTGGGGATTCTAGTAAGATTTATTGTAGAGTAATCCACCAGTTGATTATGAGGGGGGTGAGTACATGGAATTTAGAGGGGAAATAGCACAGACGTTCCAGTGTGAATAATTTTCCATTGAATATAGACTAAAAGACCACTGACCCTAGCTAAACTTATATTTTTTTCCCTTTTCTTTTCTTGTTCTTTTCTTATCATTTCCCTATTTGTAAGCAAATCACATGGCGATGGTGAACGGAAAGAGAAATTTGCAACAAAACCATGTCCGAATTGCAGAAAAGCCCTTCCAATCTTATTTAAAATCGTAAAATTGAATTGATTCCTCTAGCTGATTCATGTATTAAATTGGTTCATCTAGCTAGCTTGATTCATGTAGTATCTATATATTAACGATATTTTGATAACTATATTTATAAGAGAAATATACTAATTAACTACATCTAGATAATTGATAGGGTGATAGTTGAAATCATTTTCGACCCCATTCTTACTAGACTATAATTTTGGACGGGTGTTTTGCTGTTGAGACGTGGCAGTAAATTGCTTGGAATTTATAAAAGATAGCAACAACGATATTTCATGTAAATCTTTTGGTGTAATGGTAGAGCTGTTGACTTCTAATCAAAAGATGTCACATGTTCGAAACCCATAATTGTTGGGCTTTTTATGGATTTTTTTTTGAGTATGTATCAATGTATATATTCCTTATCAGCATGTATATATATCTTTTTTGAGTACTTATATATGTGTGTACTCTATGCACCTCTTAGTTATCTATGTATATTTCAAAAATATTGTAAATCTTATAAACTTATGTTGCTTTGAAGTTATTTATATATTGCATATATTAAATATCAAATGTTAAATAATTTACAATATGATGGAAAAAATCACACGCATAAATTTTACTTTGCTTATTGTCATAAACATGATTCAATAAATAATACACGATATTGCTCCGCAGCGGAGCAAGAGTAGCTCTAGTTCATATATAATAAGAGATGTGAACAAATACGAATTTTTTTGCAAAGTAGCATTTTTTTTTGGAGAATAATTAACCAGATAGCACTATTTTGAAAATAATTAACCAACTAGCACTTTCGCCAGAGGGTCTGGCGGAACTGAAGTGGTTCCGCCAGAGGCTCTGGCGGAACTGACCTGGCATCCTTAAACATGATTAATTAAGAAAAAAAAGTCAGTTCCGCCAGAGGGTCTGGCGGAACTAGGTAAAATTCATTTTTTCAGGTTAAACTCTCAATTTAGAAGGTCAATTAGCTCAAAAAAATTACGAATTCAGCAGTTCCGCTAGACCCTCTGGCGGAACTGCCTATTTTGTATTTTTTGGCCTCTAAAGGCAGGAAAATTTAGCAAAAAAAAAAAAATGTTCACCACAGTTCCGCCAAAAAAATGCTATTTTAAAAAAAAATTCAACAAATACTGACAAGAGTTCGTAACGATAGGTATAAAAAAGGAAATATATAGCAGTTGTTTCTACAAGAACAAAAATGTGTTGCATGAATGCAATAATTGGAAAAAGGTATAAAAAAGGAAATATATAGCAGTTGTTTCTACAAGAACAAAAATGTGTTGCATGAATGCAATAATTGGAAAAAGAAAACGAAAAATACAGAGGAATTTGAAAGAGCTATCATAACCTAAACAAGTGTTGGACATTATTTTTTTCTGCTTGTTCTTTTAATAAAAATGAGGCTGACCTTTCAAAAAAAATAAAAATAAAAATAAAAGTGAGGCTGGTACGGACATTTTATTTGCTAAAGTTAGTTATCCATATTTATCAATTGAGATGCAACTACATGTAATATCAGTCATAAATATCAATAGGACACTTATCAATATTGTCTCAATATAAGTATTTTATGAAATTCTATGTTTACTAACAATAATTTAGCAATTAAAAACATTGAAAAATAGGTGTATTTTAGAAGATGTAATTAACTAAAGTTTTGGGGGCTCAGCATAAAATTCAATACTTCAGTTTCTGAATATTGTGCATGTCAACCGCATCTCCATTTACCCCTCAATCCCACAAACATTAAAAGGTATGTTACATGTGTAGGAATTAATTAGTAACATCAATTTGGGTAACACCCAGTATTTGGATCTATATATTGTCAAGACCATTCATCTATTGGAAGGACCCATTCTTTCCTTCATGTGGAATCACACGCCCACGATAATCCATTCTCTGATACATCAAACATAGCCAAAATCAATTTGTTTTATAATTTCAAGTTTCTTTTAACAAATCATGTCCATGCATGCAACAGAGTTAACATCGGAGAAGTTCATCAATCAAAAAAAAAACCATCGGAGAAGTTCGAAACGTCAATTTATTATGTCACTGGTCATTTCAAGTTGGTAAGAGTTTTTATCCGAGTTTATTTTGTTGAATTTAGTTTGGAGTATCTGTTAGATTTTATAATCATAATCTTGTATATATCATTTGGAGTATCTGTTAGATTTTATAATCATAATCTTGTATATATCATTTGGAGTACCTGTTAGATTTTATAATCATAATCTTGTATATATCGGAAATATACCTTTGAATTTCTTAAATGAGCATCATTTCGCCAAGCCTTATATTAACATAGCACAAGTACCTCAAAAGAAGGGACAATCAGAACAGTTTTGGAAGGCCAAAAAACCTGAGATTGAGGTTCGGAAAGTAACGGTTACACCTGTATTGGATCGCAAAGATCAACCCACAAGCTCTTCATCACCTATTCACAAATCGCCAACCAAACCAGCTGCCCCACAAGAGATATTGTACCTAGAGTATAGAAAGTAAGCTTACCCAAATGTACCGAAAAAAATAACATTGCCAAATCCAGAAATGAGAGCTCACGACAAGAAAATGGGTCAGCAAAATAGCCATCCAGCTAATGATGCCACACAACCAACAGTCACAAATGTGATATTTCAAGGAGGAGAAGTGCCAACTATGATTAACAACCAATTAGTCCAAGTAGAAAGTGATGTCAGTGATGATGGGGGTCCGCAGAAAAGAATATTCTCAAACAATCACAGCGGGTCCAAACAAGGCGACAAAGTAGCAGATTATTAAATAAGCAATCAAGAACCTACATTTCTGCTATAGACAAAGCACAAATCGTTCAGTTAAAAGATGTAACCAACGGATTCAATAAAAATGATAACAAATTTAATCTGATTATTTTAGAAAAACATATACCAGAATATTCACCAGGGAAGATCTATTTGGAGTTAGATAAGATCTATAGAGCCATACAATCAGTGGGTATTCAGGTCCATGAGGAGTTGAATGAGGTCATTAAAGCCTTGATAGCTAAGAGGAAAACCTGCAATTAAAAAGATAAGAAAGAAAAGAAATGGAAGTTAAAATAATATAATGAATTGTAAAAATATAAAAATAATGAGTTGAAATGTACGGGGCCTAAATGATAAAGAAAAAAGAAAAAGAATAAATGATAACATTAAGGGGAATTATCCAGATATATTGTGCTTACAAGAGAGTAAAATGGAGAATTATTCAAACATGATTCACAAAGAATAGTAGGTACCAGGTTGGAAGATTATGACTGGTTAGCATCAAGGGAACATCAGGGGGTATTGTTATTAAATGGAATAATACTTTGTTCCATTGGGAACAAAGCATTAAATCCACTTAATCTATCACTATAAGCTTGAAGTGCAAGTGGGTTGACTCTCCCATAAGGCTTACAGGGGTGTATGGTCCTCAGACATTGGAGGAGAAAGAGGAGTTTGTTACTGAGTTAGAGGGATTAAACACAGAGCAAAATATACCATGATTGTTATTGTTGGGTGATTATAATACGGTAGGAGAACCCCATGAGAGAACCGGGCCTAGCAATGATAGACATATTTTCAATAGATTAATATCCAACTTAAACCTCTTTAATGCTCCAATAAAAGACAAATTATATACATGGGCCAACTCAATAGCAAAAGGTAGGCTGGATAGAGTATTGTTTAACCACACCTGGGCCAGATTATTCTCCATATACAACCAAATGGTCTTGACTAAAAACTGCTCAGACCATAACCTCTTACTTCTTACAATCTCAAGATCTTTCCCATCTCACCAAGGTTTTCGATTCGAAAACTCTTGGCTCACAACAAAGAGGCCTTGGAGATTATTAAAACACGCTTAACAAACTCACAATCACAACTCTAGAGGATTTTTTTTAAAAAGCTTGCTTCTTTAGGGGTCAAACTCAAAATTTGGGACAAGAATAAAAAGAAAGAGGGAAAATAATACAAGGAAAATTACAAATTAACCTTAAATTAATTGGGTGGAAAATAAAGAAGAAAAAACAAAGGCAGAAGAAGTTGAGGTTTGGTTGAAAAAAATCGCAGAAAATAAATTAAATGAAATAATTGATTTAGAAGAGAAGTATTCGGCTCAAAGAGCCAAGTACAAGTGGATAAAAGAGGGCGATATAAATACAAAATTCTTTCAAAGCTACGCTTCTCAAAAAAAGAATAAAATGTTGATCTCGAAGTTAGTAGACCCACACACTAACATAAAGGCCAGAAAACACAAAGAAAAGGCAACAATTTTATTTAATTTCTATAAAGAATCTAATGGGGAAGGAATCACCAACAAGTAGTAGTGAAGTCACTTTAGACTTATCACAACTACTTTCCAATGAATCCCCCATGTTACAATCTCTAAGGGGCTGTTTGGCATGGTAGTTTTTGAGTAGGAATTAATATTTCAAAATCTGGCAACACTTAGGGTGCGTTTGGATTGCGGTAATGTTACATTACCATGGTAATATCATTTCTTGGCAATTGATTGATGGGAATGAGATTACCATGTCATGAGAACATTATTATTTGGATTGCATATTTGGATTTCTAGGAATGTAAACTTTTTTTAATTTATTAATTAATAAAATGAGCATTATACCCTTGTTAATTAAATATATAAAATCAATCATATATAATTACCTATATTATTTACTATATTAATGAGAGAATTTATTTTTATTGAGAGAATTTATTTTTAATGATAATAATTGAAATTATTTTTTAAAAAGTTAATATTTTAATGAGAAAATTATAATTTAATAATAATAATTAAAATTATTTTATTTTATTATTTATATATTAGATTTTTAATTAAATATAATAATTACTTTTTAAATATAACTAAATTAATTTATCTAAATATATTTAATAAATAAAAAATAAAAATATTTCAAATAATTACTTTTTAATATGTATTAATCTTTTTATAAACTATATATAGGTCTTTTCAGTTTTATATTATTTAATTTCTAATTGAATATTATTAAATATCAAAATTATGTTATAATTATAAATTTTATATTATTTTTTAATTAATATATTTTCGCTCTCATAAATAATATAACTATATATCATTATAAATTTAT
The DNA here is from genome assembly GCA_027726005.1 of Juncus effusus. NCBI lineage: Eukaryota > Viridiplantae > Streptophyta > Magnoliopsida > Poales > Juncaceae > Juncus > Juncus effusus. The sequence goes on from CM050892.1 coordinate 4,676,699, forward strand.
TCATTATAATTGTTTTCTTAATTAAATATATATTATTTATATTTTTCATTTAGATAAATATAATTAAAAATTTAATAAAATAATAATATTTATTATTGTTATTATCATTAAATATTTATTATTGTTATTATCATTAAATATAATTAGTTAAGAAGGGTAATTATGTAATAAGCATGGGAAAGTAACTTTCCCATGTATTTTGGTGGGAATTACATTCCCATGTTTTATGGTAATGTGTCAAATCATGGAAAAAAAAATTCCCGCCACGTAGGATTCCAACGTTGAACCAAACATGAGAATAGAAAATTTTTGAGGCCACATTCCAATGGGAATCACTTGCCCACCCGCATTCCCACAATCCAAACACACCCTTAATTCTTTGTTTGGTAAGGAGTGGAATTAAGAAATGCGGGTTTTTTTTCTTCATGTAAGACCGGCAAAATGTAATTCCTCAAAAACTTGGAGGGCAAATTGCTGGTAAATTTAGGACGCCTAATCTTACTCTAACTTTTCCTCATCTAGATCTGATGATCTTATTTACCGAAAGTCTCTCTCTCTCACTCACTCAAACATCCATGGGAATTTCTCTCTCTGGCTATACTCGTCTCTCTCTAACTCATGCACTGATCTCCAAAATGGTTTTGGGTTTTCTTTGATTTGTGATTAATGTCCATGCTTACATTAAAATTGCGATATGTTTGGGATCAAATAAAAGGCTTTGTAAATTGGTTACTTTTTTACGCTCAGACTAAGTGTGGTTATACTAAGTTTAGTTTAATTGGGGATTAAACTAACTAATGGATGTCTAATTTTTGTTTATGAACTATTAGTGCAGTCCTGATTGCATGAAATAGTGAAGCAGACTCTAATTACATGTGTTAGTTACAAAGCTCTATTTGCATGGTTAGCTCTACTTACATGAATTAGTTGCATCCTAATTGTACTATAAAGGATCATAGCCCCAATTTTTTATTATATCCCCAGTAATTATCTCATATGTTTTTCTCTCATGATTTAAATTGCATCCTAATTGCGGAGAAAGTTGATTTCATACTGGCAAAATAGATGTTGTTTTGACCAATTTTAGATAGAATTGATTTGTGGTTCCAATTTGAAGATTTTTTTTAATATGTACCAGTTTCGTACTGATACAATTTTAAAAGTTTAGAAATCATATTAATTGGGTAGAATGACATGAAAAATAATTAAGCATTAGATTGGAAATGGATAACTAAATTGTAACTTCTACTAAATAATAGACAGATATATTTATGTATTCTTATTTTTTAGAAGTGTCATTTTCGTGCTAATATACAACTCTTCTATTTTTAAGAACTTTTTGAGATTTCATTGTGGATGCATAATTTTGTACTAAATATATAATTGTTACAATTGTAAGAACTCTCTTGCACTATATTTTTGCGGCTTATTTGACTCTAGAAAATTGTTCTCATATTAAGTTCTGAAAAATTATAATTGCATTGTATCTAATAATTCTAGTTATGTGTAATATTTTTTGTTTACATAATGATAATAGAGCGATAATTTATCTAATCAATTTTAATAAAATAATTTATTGATATATTCATAACTGCTTTTACATTTGCAATAGCATAATTACAGAATTTTTCAAGCAACCAAACAAAGAACTATATTTTCCAGCATCTTATTTTTCAAACATCCAAACAAAATATGAAATTAGCTAATTCCAGAATTTTCTATTTCTTCATCTTATAATCCAGCTCCATTCTACTAAATCAACATGCCAAACGGCCCCTAAGTGAAAACATATTAATTAAGAAACTTGATGAAGTGGTGAAAACGTGGAAAATAAATAAGTCACCGGATCCCGACGGGTACACCGGTGAATTTTTTTGAAAATTTTAGCCCTCTTTAAGACTGAAAGTATACCAAAAAATCAGAAACAATGAAATAACTGCATGTTTGGGCTGTTTTTCCACCTCGTTCATCACAATTACTTCCCAAAAAAGATGATACAATACTTCCAAAAGACTTTCGACCCATCAGTCTTATTTCGAGCATACAAAAAATCATTTCAAAAGCCATGGCAAATCTCTTGAAAAAGGTAATTAATGTGTTAATTCTTTCAAACCAACTAGGCTTCCTTGAGGGTAGGGAGATTGCAGAGTATTACGGTTACGTTCGAGAGGCTACCCACATAGCAAACCATGAAAAACAACCACTACTCCTTTTTAAGGCAGACATTAACAAAGCTTTCGACTCGGTATCAAGAGAATTTGTATTAAAGGTGCTTAAAGAAAGAGGTTTTGGGGAGAGATGGATAAAGTGGATAATATATTATATCTTGCAAGGGTCAACTAGGGTTTTGCTTAATGGTCAACTAGGAAAGAAGATTCATTTATTGCGTGGGGTTTGACAAGGAGACCCTTTGTCTCCTCACATAATCAACCTCTCAAAACTTCATTGAGAGACTAATAAGAGAGGATTGAGTTGCACTTTTATACGCCGGTGATACATTATTCCTCATTAAACCTGAACCTATTCAAGTAAAGAGGTTAAAATTCTTCTTAAACTCGTCTGTCTCTAGCTCGGGTTTGATCATTAACTTCGAGAAATCGGAGTTAATTTGTATACCAAAAGACATTATAAGGACTGAGGTGTTCGAGCGAGAATTAGGTTGCCTATGTGTATCATTGTCATTCAATTATTTAGGGTTGCCTTTTACACTTTAAAAAACCCTCAAAAGAGTTTTACCAAGGTATAATAGAAAAATATAGAAGAAGATTACAGGGATGGAGAGGTAAATTCTTTCTATTGGAGGGAGGCTAATACTAATAAACTCTGTATTAACCTCTCTCGCAACTTATTATTTCAAGGTATTTGAATTTCCACAATGGGTTACACAAGAAATTGATGCCATTATAAGAGAATTTCTTTGGAAGGGAGAGAAGGAAACAAGATATAATTTAGTGGCCTGGGAAAAGTTTTGTCGGCCAAAGGAGGCTGGAGGGTTAGGGGTTTTAGATCTCCAATCCTTCAACCAAGCTTTACCAGTTAAATAATTCTGGAAATACTACACTTCTAACTCAAGGTTGAATTGGCAAGGATTAGTGGGTAACTTAGCAGAAGAGAGTGGAACATGTTACATTAGGGGATCTTATTTCTGGCAAGACATGATACAATTACTCCCATTTTTCACCTATTGCACAACATTTACAATAGATGATGGTAAAAAGACGAACATGTGGAGAGGTAACTAGGGACAAGGTTCCCTGGCAGTAGTATACCCATCACTATACACCCACCTATACAATGCAAGAGGCATATTTGTCCAATATAAAAACTTACAAGGGAGAAGAAGATAAACCTCAGCATGAGTTTCTGTAACTCGATCAGTTACTGGATCGAATCCAACTAACAAGAGAAGAGGATAAGGTGACTTGGAGATGACAGGAGAAAGGTCACTTCACCACCAAAAGCGCGCATCAGAAGCTGGTGTTGGGGGGTGCCAATTGATTAAACACTAAAACACCTTTGGAAAATAAAATTACCATTAAGGATGAAATTTTTTTTGTGGGAGTTACAACAGAAGAAAATACTCACCATCGACAATCTGCAGAGAAGGGGAAGGCTAATGGTCAACATATGCCCCATGTGTTGTACAGATGCAGAGATAGTAGATCATCTCATTTTCGAGTGAGATTTTTCCAAACGGTACTGGGATTTATCCAGAGGAGCAGCCAATCGAACGTCAGATCTTCCTATTTCCAATGAGGAGATGAAACGAGTACTTTTTAGTGAGCACACCAGAGCTGCGGTGAAAGAGGATGTGGGAATATTCATCTTTGTATTATGGAGAGAGCGTTGTAAGAGGATATTCAGTGAGCAGAAGAAAGAGAGAGATGCATTTATTGAGGAAATACTTGAGGAAAAAGGCGAGATATTGAAAGCTCGAGAGAAGATTAATGGAAAAATGAATGAGAAAGTTCAGATCTGAGTAGAGCGGAGTTCACAAGGAGGGAGAAATTTTGACTCTCTGAAATATTAGAATTCTACGAGTATAGAATTGGGCAAAAAATTGTAATTAGGGCCAAGTTTATAAGGCCGGGTTATTTTTCCTTTTGGGCTAGACTTTATATTTTTCTCAAGAAGGACAGGTAAATGTATATATTGTAAATATATAGGGCCACTTGTAAAAATAAAAAAAGTAAATAGAAAGTTTTGCTTTGGATGATGGATCTATAAGCCCTCTCCAAAATATTCAAAAAATATACTCAATATTTTGAGTGATTCAAATTGTTGTAGATTCATAAAGAGTAGCAGAACAAGTTTTATAGAAGAAATATTCGTTGAAAATCACTGGAATGGAAGTTCTAACTCGAGTTTGTGAGCTGTTCAAAAAATAACAGAAGTGAGTAAAGGAGGAGGAAGAAGAAGGCATGACTCATTTCACAGAATGACTCATTATACGAGTATGTTGACTGATAAGGATATTTTATATAGATATTTACTTCCTATCTTGTATTTTATTTTCTGCACTTTACACTACAACAAAATTGGGTATCAGTAGGATTCTTATATGTCGCCAAATGCCTATTTTAATGTTGCCGTTTATTTGCAGGATTAATGTCTATATTCTGTTTAGGTGGCTCTCACCAAAAGTAACAGTTGCATTCCTTAAATCCTACCGTAAGACATGTTTAGTAGGAAATAGAATTCTTGCCAATGAATATTGCAATCTGCAACATTAATGAATGTTGCATATGTTATGAAAATTTGATAGTTAAAAGTCCAGCCTATTAGAATTGGCGAGATTATCATATACAACGATTGATCCTTTAATTGGAACCATTAAGAAATGTTATATAAGTAATAAAATGTAACATTAACAAATCCTGCCTAATAAGTAATTTCCACATTACTAAATGTTGAAATATTTTGTTAAAAACAGAATTCTAAATCTTGCATTTTGTTTCAAAAGTAGGATTATAAATGCTACCAAAGCAATTGCGTGACATTTTATAATTACAAAATGTTTACCAAAATCACTTTTTTTAATGTCATATCAAATGCAACAATTAGCACACAATAAATTTTAATATTTATGAATTCAAATATCTTACATAATTTAAGTTTATACACAGATCTCAATAATGAAAACAAAAAAAATGACTATGATATCATATACATAATAATAAAATCCTAAACCATATAAACCTTAATCCATCAAACCATGATGATTTTAAGCCTATAATGTCGAATCAAAAATCTTATAAACCCTAAACACCCAAACAAGATAGATACAACACGAAATATCTTCTCAAATACCGGTTTGAGGAACTTTTAGACTCCAAATGTATATTCTTCAATAAAAAAATAAATTAATTAAAGAAGATGAAACTACATTGTAAGAATTTTGATACTATTACAATAGTTTTAGGCATCTTTATATAATAGAGAGGCATGACTAATTACCAAAATAAGTTGCCTAAATTAAAGATACAATATCTAAATTACCTAAAATACAATGCAAGGATGGAAACAATCCACCTCCTTCCATTGTATACATATTCCCTAAATATTTATTTCCATAGCCTAATCCTTCCCTAAATAATATTACCAAAAAGAAAACATATTATGGTGAGATATCGAGACATACATAACAATCTCCACCTTGACTCAAAATCTCATCCTTGATACACAGCCATAAAAAGACTATCCAAAACGAGCTCCTCCTTAATAGCAGCAATCCACTTTGCCGCTCCACACGAGACAACAAAGTTCAATTTGCTGACGGCAGCCAAACAATACACAAAATTAAAGTATTCATATCTCATAGGAGGTCTAACCCAATCCCTTACCAAAAGCATAAGACCGTTACCTTTCTTGACTCTCCTGAACCGATTCACCATCGCCAAAATGAGAGTCAACACAATGTACCAAGTTATGTCGAGTAAACTTCACCTCGTTGATCGGGAACTACAAACTCTACCTCCTTCCTGACCGTCTCAATCACCTTTATAGCCGGATCAGACACTTGCTCCATTGTCTGGAGCATAACTAACTCAAAAGTCGCGTCTCTCAAAATAAGTAGTTCCGCAACCGGACACCACAAACGATATGCCTTCACACCTGAAGCATATCCAAGAAGAATATATTTCTTCTCCTCATACTCGAGTATCCATTTAACGACTTGTGCATAAACGGGATATCCAAATACCTACAATGTCGAGTAATTCACTTATTTACCCGACCAAATATTTGTTGGTGTCTTGCACCAAATTGCTGTATTTGGAGAATAGTTGACCAACCACCAAGCACTATTAGTGGCTTCTATCCAGAACTCCTCACCTGAGCGCGCCTCAAAAAAATCGCACCAAGCCTTCTCGAGTAGTTTCCGATCAGCCACGCCATTATGTTGTCGAGAGCGAACAACCATGCAATGCTGAACAATCCTTATAAAAGAATCACAAATTTGTCCCCACAAATCCAAATAGATATCGTCCAAAATTTCTTTCGTGCAATGAACGGCTGTACTAAAGCTGAGTCTCCTCCTTTTACCACAAACATAATCTTCACAAAACTCATGCTTTCCGGTATTCTGGCCACACAGTAGATCCCTCATACTGAAAACTGTCACCCCATATCCAATTGTAAAATCTGACCTTCTAACTGAGGCAGAAAAGGCGACGACGAACGAGCCTAAAACTGCACCAACTTCCCGAAATAACTTTTCGGTACTCTGGACTTCCATAATATAACACACATGTATTTTTGCCACAAAGTAGATCCCTCGTGCTCAAAATTGTCACCCCGCATCCAATCATAAACTCTGACCTTCTAACCGAGATAGAGAAGGCGACGACGAACAAGCCTAAAATTGCGCCAACTTCCCGAAACAACTTTCCGGTACTCTGGACTTCCAATATATATAACACACCGGTCATTCTAGCTTCATCAATGTAAGAGCCCATCTAGATACCGTGAGAACTCCACCTTCATATCGGAACTTGCAACCAATATTTCCGAGAATGTCTAATGAAATCAAATGGACAACCCGGTCCTGCATGTTGATCAAATGGACAACCTCATCCTATATCTTGATCAAATGAACAACCTCGTCCTGCATCTTGATCTCAAACGTGCCAACACCGACAACGCAATATAGATGATTGTCTCCCAAAAGAACATCTCCACTAGACGCCTCATATGTGGTGAACCACTCTCGATTCGGGATCATCTGATTTGAATTTACTCAAACCCACCCAATTCTTCTCAAATCTCTCCTTCTCATTCGCCACAAAAAGTATCTCAACCTTATCGGATTTAGCCTTGCAAGCTTCTTTCGATAGAACACCACTATCCGCCTCCTGCTTCTCATTGAGCTTGTAATAGTCGGCCTTAATGTGTTCCGTCTTCTTGCAATAGTTGCTCATCAGGTTCTTGTACTTGAATTGTGAATGAGTCTTCTCTAAACTTGAGTTTCTCTTCTTACGTCTCCACCCTCCACAAACAACTCAACTTCTTGACGACTACTCTCGGCCATGGACAAGTCATAGTCAATGCCAGACTTGACTAATAAGTTACTCTTGACATCATTAATGGTAAGTGATTTCCTGGTATGAAGCATATGTAGCGTGCACAAGAACACCACGATTTTATCCTCTTCATCCATCTTATTATCGATTGTCTCCACATTATTATAGAAACTGATATATTCCAAAACATGGACGTTAACGGACATACCTCCTGCCATCTTCAAAAAGTGAAATCGTTGCTTCAAACATAACTGATTGATAACCGATTTCTGTATATGTCTTCTAACTTCTTCGCGCCGAAGGCTGTAGTATCTTGAAGAGTCAATTTGCTCGAATATAACTGAATTATCAAGAGGGTTTTATCTTCCATCATCTCCTCAACTTCGCCCTTCATCTCCTTCGGTCGCCCAAAAATGACGGCCTTCACACGTTGATTCGATAATATAGCCTTCACCCGCAATTGCCATAGTGCGAAACTCGTTGGGCTATCATATTTCTCAATATCGAATTTGGTCGACATAACCATACTTGAATTCATGATAATACAAGACGGTATTCTTGACTTGCGGAAGCACAAAAATTATACTAACCTAGCTTTGGTACCAATTTGTTAAGGAAATGGGGGAGAATATTGAAGTAGAGAAATAGAACTCATGAGAGAAATAACTAGAGAAGAAGAGAGAAATCGTATAATCAACTGAGAGACTACATATAAATTGAGACTGAAGGAAAACACACGGCCGTATACGAAAGAATTAGCATGTGTTGTTAATATCTTTTAATTTATTCAGTCTAATTATAATTCAGGAAAGAGAATTGATCAAAATAAGGATGACATAAAACCATGCCTTATGATCAATATAAATCTCGTTTAACAAAGGGACTAAATACATAATTGATGTATAGGTTATGATCACGCATCATTGATTTAATTTGGGTAATCATAACGTCGTACTAGAGGCTACTTATGATTTATAAACATAAAGTTTATTGCCAATATTAAATGAATCTACAGGGTCGCACACAAACATAACTAACTCGGTTGGACACAGAAAATCAAAAGGAAAGTGAAGAGATGTGAGCATTACATGCTATAAATAGATGAAGGATTCATCTGATTAGGTCAGAAGATTCAGATCACACCCTATCCGCCTATTGAGAGAGAGAGAGAGAAAGAGAAACCGGATCTAGTAATCTCGGTTTCTCCGCCAACTAGTTAGTCGCGTGTGGATACGTGTAGAGGGCGGTGCCGGAGTCATAGCGCCTTTCGTGATCAGATCCGCAAGAGATACAGGGAGATCGTTTGGAGACGAATCGCGAAGCCCTACAAACCGGATTAGCCGAATCCGAGGTATAAGTAAGATTTATTTTTCTAATTTGATTGATAATACACGGATCCTCGGTTAGGAAACGGGTAAATTTTTAATTCCGCTGTGCTTCTGAGATTGCGCGTTTCCTTTCATAAATTACCTAAAATACAATGCAAAGATGGAAACAATCCACCTCCTTCCATTGTATAAATATTCCCTAAATATTTATTTCCATAGCCTAATCCTTCCCTAAATAATATTACCACAAAGGAAACATATTATGGTGAGATATCGAGGCATACATAACACATGTACTGTAACTAACTCCGTCTCCCCTAGGGTGCGGTGTTAGTAGTCTATCAACTTGGTATTTTAATAAGTTGCTTTTCTCCTTTGTCCATTATTATTATTTATTGTGATGTTGTTTGTGAACTGTTTAACTCTTATCTTGAAGTGTGTAGCACATCACACGGCTTGATACTTAGGCGAGTAGGTGAAGGACCGAGAGGAGAAGTCGAGAGCCAGACCCTGCGATCAACACTTGGACCGACAAGTCACGAGAGTAGCCGGCACGTCTGAAGGGAGCAAGGAATGCCACAGATCTCAAAGGGCTCGTACTCTGATCGGGTATCCCGAGAGTGCGAGCACAATGATTCATTTCGAGAGCCCACTTCACGATACTAGGGTGAATCCCCCTCATCAGCATTAATAAGAATGACAAAAAGAGGCAACAGAAGGAAGTACCGAGGAGATAGACGAAACCACCAAGCCCTAGACCACTCTCTATTCAGACAACCTCTAAATCACCACCCTGAACGAGCACTGACAACACGAGCGCAGGATCTTTTACTTTATTTTATTTTCTTTTATTTACTCTTTCTCGCACAACCAACCAACCACTAGATTAGGTTTGGATTACCAACCGGTAGTTAGTCCAGTACTCCATCTTTGGCCTCCCTGTGGATCGACACCCCAGCTTTACTACATCACAAGGTCGTGAGGGCGACCAAGCAAAGTGAAACTGAGTTTCTAAATTTGAATAGCAACCGCTGCTTAATATCTATATACACCACCGTCAGCATGGACTGGTTTCGCCACAGATTAAAACACAGCCAAATCCAATTGCTACGCGTGTCCTAATTCCATTGTCTGGAGCAAATCTTAAATCTAAACCTGCCAATCAGGAGACGCCATGTGGATAATACTTCTCTCTTCCTTAAATTCTTAGATCCACTCCAGCCAATAGATGCTCACCACATAGCAGAATATTCTTTTTCAGCCTATCCAGCAGCAACACGTGGCCTGGTTTGATCTAATTAGAAGAAATTAAAGGGAAATGATAGAGAACCCCTAAGGCAGCACATCTCAGGTTTTTAAGAACCAAAACATTTAATTTCAACCAATCATCGCACGACATGTGGCCGAATTTAATTTAATTAAAGGAAATAAATGGGGGAAATGTTAAAGAGCTCCATAATAGAAACATAGGAATAATCTCCGATTTTAGTCCCACAAACCTTATTTTTAATATTTACAAGGCAACTTCCTCTATAAAAACACCATTCATTCTCGTTCAAAGATTATCATTCTCATTCCATTCCACATACACCATTCTCACAACATTCTACTCTCATCCATTGTAAATATCATTCTTCTTCTTCCTCATCTTTCTCCCTCCATGGATGACTTTTTTTAAGGTTGTCCAAACCTTAATTTTTTTTTTGTGTTGAGATAAAAGAGAGCCAAGCTTCTTTAAGAGGTTCTCCAAGGAGCAAGATTTGAAGGAAGATTCAAATCGATCAAGGAGACTCTAGCTTGAATCTCCATTTGTGGTATAATTTATTTTTTCTTCTTTTTCTTTATTTTATTTCTCTCTTATGTGGAATGAATAATATGTCAAGCATGCATGTAAATATTGTTTGTGTGATCATGTTTGAGTACTTTTGTGTAGGGAAAAACTTTTTCTATAATTTTGTGATGAAATTTTGTGTTTGATTTGGGCATTTTTGTGGTTTAAGAAAATTTGTTTAAGAACACTTAAAATTGTTTGAGTTAAAATATTTGGAAGGATATGTTTGATTCAAAATTTGAATATTTAATTAATTCTAATTGGAAGATTAGTCTTGATTAAAATTGGAATGTGTTTAGGAATTATCTGATCAATTGAGCACTTGGAAAAGATTTTGTTGGTTAATTGGGTATTGAACTGAGTTTCATGTCAAAACTTGGGAACGGAAGTTTAGAGTTTAACTTAAGATTTGGTTCATTAATTGTTTGATTTTTTGAAAGAAATTAGTCAAGTCTTGCTTCTAAAACTATTAAGAATGTCAACTTGTGTGATTAATGATTTACAAGTTAAGCAAATTGTCATAATTTCCCTATCTTCTTATTAACTTTTAAAATCAACAAAAAATATTTTATTACTTTTATTATTTCCTGCAATTGTTCTCTGTCTTGTTTCATCAAATTCATCAAACACCTTGAATCTAAACATGACATTAGAGATAAAAATCTGCTAAATTAGTTAAAACTTGAGGCCACACCTTCTAGTCGATCGATCCCTAAACTCAGTACCATTATTGAAATTAGGGAGTTTATAAATTGTGTTGTTAACAAGTGAGAATAGCAAACGACACGTTTTCATGTTGTTACAGCCATGATTCTCAAATGACTCTGAAAATACTTCCAAAAAGAAGAAGGGTTAAGTTGGAGTGCGTTGGTGTCAAAAGTAAAATTAGAGAGGATTAATGAGTCTTCTTACAAAGATTCATATTCTTGGAGAGAGGTCAAAAGAAACCTCTCATTCTTTTATCATAGTACTAGATTTGAAGTTGGAAGAGGGTCTAGAATCAGTTTTTGGTTTAGTAAATGAAAAGGTGAAATATTAAGTGACCAATTCCCTTCTCTATTCTCATTTACAAAACAGAAAAGTAGATCTCTGAAAGACTATAAATCTCTCACAAACCTAGAAGAGGGGTTTAAGGAGATAAGAACTGCAGTACCTCAATTTGAATTCCATCAGCTAGAAAACATTCTCAGTACAGTGAATCTAACCAAAATTCAAATAAGGTGAAGTGGAAGTAGAGTTCTAAAGAGGTGTTTATTGTAAGAAGTGCTAGCAAATCAATCTTATTGGGGGTGTTAGCTCAGAGCAGTCTGAAATACATCTGGCAGATTGATATTCCACTGAGATTAATAATCTACATGTGGATATGTAAGCAGAACAAGTCACCAACTCATGATAACTTGAAGAAGGGAGGATTTAATATAGTAAATAGATGTCACATGTGTTGTAGAGAGGAGGAAATGGTGCAGCACTTAGCTGAAGAGTGCAGCTCTGTGCAGAGACATTGGAATTTTCTGAATGATAGAGTGGGTATTCAGTCAATAAGCTCAAAATCAGTGCCTGATATGAGCAATTGTGTGTTAGAGCTGGGTGGGGACAGAGAATTTAAACAATTAACTGCTCTTTTCCAATTTGTTGTTTGGTGAAAGAGATGCAACCGAGTTTATTTGGATTAAAAGAAGCTTGGATCTGTACTGATCAGCGAGATTCTGGAGGAGAAAGTATTAATTCAAGCTGGAAAGGATCCATTAATGGAGCAGGAGATGAAGAGGAAGTGGTATGAGGTGAGGGGCGATAAGCCCTAAGAAGTGGAACAAAAAGTGAAGAAGGCAGTTGTCATTGTGATGCAATGATTAGCTGGAGAAGAGTTTAAGGGGGAATAGGATTCTAGGTTTTTGGTTAAATCAGAAACTCTGAATTCGGATTCCTTTCTTAGGTTTTAGGTTATTGGGCTGATTGTATATTGGGCTTTTTAGAGTCTTTTTACCTGGTTTTCATTTTTCATTTTTTTAGGGATGGGTACAGGTTATTGAAGGAAGGAAGGATTACTTGTAATTCTTTAAAAAAATTAAAAATATATATAGAAATTCTTTGGAAGGGGGATAATTAAGCCCCTCCAAATTTTCTAAAAAAAAAATGGACTCATGGCCGGTCTGGATTGGGTCCAAGAAACTAGATCAGCTCTTTGCATTTGTTGCTTTTGTGTTGGAGTTTGGGGAAATGAAACAAATCTCTCTCTTTTCTTTTGGTGGTTGTGAGATGGAGAGAGACAGGGAGGAATGGTATAGGGTTTAGGCGGCTGTATTTTGGTGGTTGGGGAAATTAAAAGGGACGTAACGGAAAATTAGTGAAATAAATGGAAATAAATTAAGAATAAAAGAGAAACGGAAAATAAATCAAAGGACATATAATAAGATTTGATGTGCGGTCGGTCTGTCATTACATTTTTGTAGTATAAAGTAATTAGGATTTTCGAATCAAAATAGTTAGGAAATGAATTTCAGAATTAGAGAGCGTGTACCAGAGATATTACAAAGAATTATGCGACTCAACTAAAAACAATTGGAGATGGATTACAAATTCAGTTGAGAATATTTTACTGGTGCAAATCTAAAAATAATAAATAATATAGTAAAATCTCGTAACAGTAAAAGTTTTTGTATGAAACTTCAAGTAGTGAAATAAATTTCTAAATTAATAATTTTTGATATAAAAATTAATATAATAAAATCTGACAATATTTTTGAAAATATAAAATTAAGTGAAATTACAAAAATATCTTTAGCCTTAAAATTAAATATTTTGGGGCGTTACAATATTACTCCCTTAAAAAAAGAATTATGTCCTCGAAATTTAAAAACTAAAAGGATCGACCTGAAAATTAAAAGCCAAATTTGAAAACGGACTCACTAATTAGACAGCAGACACAAAGCCTAAATTGACTCGGATCAGCCATACCAAAGTGAAATTACCAAACTATCCTTTGCACAAAAACTAAAAAATGGCGTTACAAATTTGGATCGGGTTATCAGATTATGTAGATCCATTGACAGCCCTAATAACCCCTACATAGTGTTCTCAACAATTATTCCTTCTTGTAATTCAGAACAATTAACAACTTTACACAATTATATGCCAAGTTTGGAAGGCTGAAAATGAAATAGTTTTAATGTAATTGCAACCGGAAATGATTCTGTTTATAATATTTGTGTTGTATTTTTTTTTAATTACACATTAATGTGATTCAATGAAATCATATCTACCCAACAAAAATGAAAATTATTTTTAATTAAAACCCCCGCCCATTATATCTGCTACCCTTTACAACCAAATCCTAAATAATAATTAACCCCAACCCCTTATTTTTCATCTATTTTTGAGCCTTCTCAAAAATCTACATCATCAATTTAATCTCGACCGTTCGGCCAATTTTTTTGTCGAATCTTAATCATTCATTTTCTCAAATTTATTGATATTTTATGGAAAAATTTATGTGGTTATTAAAATATAAGCATATGATTGATTGACTTGATGTTCTGTGTTCCATACCCGATTTAGTAAGAATCGTTGTAAGTTTGTTTATGACCATCGGATCTTAATCAGATGGTTTCAATGAATCATAATGTAAAGTTATGTTCAATTATTAATACCAATAATTAATGAAGAGTTTACTCATTAAAATATAAATAATTTTTCTTTTCTTTTTTAAAAAATTATAATTCTTAATGAAATGTTTTATTTCTAATGTTAAAATCATCAAATATAAATTTGTTGGAATTTTCTCTTTATTTTGAGTTCCATATTGTTATGATTCAATTTTTTTTATTGCTAAAATATATGAATATAGATTATAGAAAAGAAAATGTACAAAAATGATATGCTCATTTATACCTTATACTTTATTTTATCTCGGCTGTTGGATCAATTGTTTTTGAAATAATAGCTTTTCATTTAAATTATTTCCACAATATCACATGTAACAATAGTAAATGAAGAGTTTACTCATTAAAATATAAATAGTTTTTCTTTTCTTCTTTAAAAAATTATAATTCTTAATAAAATATTTTATTTCTCATGTTAAAATCATCAAAATTACCACAATATCACATAAAGACAAATTGTTACGATTTTAATTTCATTTTTTCTTGATAAAGTACGTGAATATATACTATATAAAATAGCATGTAATAAAATGATAAGTTTATTTACTCTTATCATATTCTTTACCCCTCTTTGAAAATTCTCAAGAGAACTATTATCAATTTTCTCTCCGCCGTCCAATTAAAAAATTTAACAAATCTTAGCTTTTAATTTAATTTATTGTCATAATATCACATAATTAATTAGATTAATGTTCAGTGTTATATCTTAGTTATCTAAGAACTATCATCTCAAACAAAATTTCACACTATTGAAAACTAAATTATATTACTTAATTTATTATGGGTTTCATAATAGCATATATGTAATCCATACCATTTTAACATCTAAAAAAATAAGAAAAATAGCGGTAACAAATTTTTGAAGAAAATGAGTAATGGTACTTTTTTCTTATGTAGTATACATATTTTTCCCATATATATAATATTAAATATAATTATTATTTTTTATTTTTTTTAAAGTTAATCATCTATAATTTAATTTTATGTAGTTTCAACTAAATTTTCGTAATAAATTATCTTGCATTTTTTTTTCTGATCTCATTCATCTAAGCTTTATTAATACTTAATTTATTTTTCTAATATAATATGTCAAGACATAATGACATAAGAAAATCAAAGACAACAATTTTGAATTCTCATGTATTATTTATGTACTATGAATTCACAATTTGTTTTATAGAATAGAGATGACTCGATGTCCAACAATTATTTTTTGTGAACTCATGACCTATGATTTGTTGTGTTTTGCACTCAATTACTAGGCCATGAGCGGTGAGCTCATTTGTCACAAACTTTAATTTTAAATTTTCAAAATTGTAAATTATACATTATTAGATTAAAATAATTATGTTAAAAGTGAAATACTCGCCGCGAAATACAACTAATAATAATAATAATAATAACAAAGGATAATAAACACCCACGTATTACCGTTCTAACTGATAAACACCTTCCCTATCAAAGCCGAGACATAACTAGCACGTCCTCGGCATGCAAATTCTTCTTTCTTACTATTGTATTTAAGTTTCTTGCCAATTCACGTAAAACAAACTTCTGTATTTTGCCTGTGGCGGTCTTAGGCAGTTCTTCCATGAAAAGAACTTTCCCTGGAACCATAAAATGTGATAGTTTATCCCTACAGTACTCAATTATATCACCTTCTTCAATTTCAGCGGCATATTCTTTCCTTAGTGCTATAAAAGCACAAGGTGTTTCACCCCATTTCTCGTGAGGCATTGCGACAACTGCTGCTTCCAAGACCATCTGATGACGGTACAGCACTGCCTCTACCTCCACACTACTTATGTTCTCCCCGCCTGATATGATGATATCTTTTGAACGGTCTTTTATTTCAATGTATCCATCCGGGTGCATCACACCCACGTCACCAGTAAGAAACCACCCATTCTTGAACGCTTTGTCGGTCTCCTTTTTGTTATTGAAGTAGCCTTTCATGATGTTGCTCCCCCTAAGACATATCTCGCCTTGAGTGATGCCGTCACGTTGTACACTTTCCATTGTTTCAATATTCTTTACATCTGTATCAGCCAGGGAGAGCACACCGACACCTTGTCTGGCCTTCAACTTGGCACGATTGGCTGCTGGTAGATGATCCCACGCTGATCGCCACTCACAAACGAGTGCTGGTCCAGTTGCTTCGGTGAGACCATACGCATGTGTGACACGGAATCCAATATTTTCAATCTTTTCTAGAAGTGCTGCTGGTGGAGGGGCCCCACCTGTCAAGATGTTGACCGGTGCAGTCAACATGCGACGGTCGGCAGGGGAAGCTTCTAGAAGGGTGTTGAAGAGGACTGGGGCACAACACATATGCGTCACACGATAGCAAGCAATCGCGTGATACATGTCACGTGCGGTCGGGGAGCGGATGCATATGTTGGTGCCACCTCGAGCTGCCATGCCCCATGTGAGTGTCCAGCCATTACAGTGGAACATCGGTAAAGACCACAAGTAAACAGGCTCCTGCCCTACACCCCATTGTAGCAGAAGAACGAGAGTGCTTAGATAGGCGCCGCGATGGCTATACACTACTCCCTTGGGCTCTCCTGATGTCGTGCCCGAAGTGTAATTTAGGGCTATTGAGTCCCACTCGTTAGTGACTGGCACAGGTGGATAAGCAACTGGATCAGCTGAGGCAAGCACATGCTCATATTCCAAGCCGGTGGGGCCTTGATGATTAGAGGAGGAGGATTCACCAATCAGGATAACCATAGGAGGGGAAGGAACAAAAGAAAGAGCATCAATAGCGAGGGTAAGTAGTTGGTGATCCACAAACAAGACTTTGGGGCTCGCAAGACGGATGATTAGGGCAATGGCAGCTGCATCAAGACGGATGTTGATAGTGTTCAAGACAGCTCCAGCCATCGGCACACCAAAGTGTGACTCGTAGATTGCGGGAACATTTGGCGCAAGTATAGATACCTGTTAATGACATGAGACATGCTAATTAGCTATTGAGTAAATATTTGGTATTCACTTATTTACATGCATATCTATTTAATAGATCATAATTCGTATTAGTGTTTTAAGAAGTTAGGAGTGATCTTAGTCATTCATGACAAGACTTCTAACCTTACTAAACCACTAATACTAAATGCTCTATAAATAATATTGTATGCTTATATACACACACTGACTGACTGACACGTGTTTATGTTAAGTATGTACTGCGCACTCACCACATCATTCTTTTTTATGCCGACAGATTGTAGCCAGGCAGAAAGGCGGAGACAACGCTCATAAGTTTGTTGCCATGTGAACATCTTGTCTTGGTATATGATCGATGTTTGGCCGGAGTACGCCTTAGCGGCCCGGTATAAGAAAGTGAGTGGCGTGAGTGGAGCAAAGTTAGCATCATTCATGGGTAGCAAATCCATTTGTTTCTTTTGAGGAGTTTGTGTGAAGAAGACAAGAGAAGATCTAAATGTGCACTAGAATTGGAGATGAAGTGTTTATTGAGAGAAAGGATGGTAAAATTGTGCGTTTATATAGCCGTGGAACTGGAGAGAGAGTGAGAATTTGTTGTGAAGTTTTATCCTTCATATGGAATCCACTGCTAATGTAAAATACGATTACGAGGTCCACTTTAAAAAACGTTATAATGGAAAACAGAGTGTTTGAAGGATTCTACTTAGAACTATTGTAGAGTAATCCAACAGTTGATCATGTGGGGGTGAGTACATGGAAATTAGAGAGGAAATAACACCGGAATTCCAGTGTGAAGTATTGAATATGGACTAAAAAGACCACTGACCCTAGCTAAACTTATATTTTTTTTACCCTTTTCTTTTCTTGTTCTTTTCTTATCATTTTCCCATTTGTAAACAAATTCACGTGGCCATTGTGAGCTAAAGAGAAATTTACAACAATACCATATCCAAATTGCTGAAGCGCCTCCGATCTTATTTAAAATCGTAAATTAAATTGATTCCTCTCGGTTCATGTACCATTGACTTCTCTAAAATATTAAATTGATTCATTTTGTATTAACTGTATAATAATTAACAATATTTTAATAACAATATCTATAAGAGAAATATGTTAATTAACTACATGTAGACAATTGACGTGGTGATGGTATAAATCACGTGTCTCCCCATTCATATATAATTCAAGATGTAAACAGATACTGACAAGAGTTCATAACGATAGATATTATTAATGAAATTGATACACCACTAGAATAGCATAATAGTGGTATAGCATTGCACCCACATTTTCATATATGAGGAGTTCAAATTTTATTAGAATTAATTTAAAAATTTAGATGAGGATATAAAAATTCAATTTAAAGAGAACCAATCAATTGATCGCTTATAGTTTTTTCTTATTTTTTTATTAATGAAATTGATACAGCTGTCAGTCTCAAAATTCTAGAACAAAATTAGTAAATGCACGGCATAGTGTGTGCAATAATTTGCATATATTTTCTCCCAATAAAAAAAAGAAATATTTAGCAATTTCTACAGAACAAAATGTGTTGCATGAATTCAAGCAAAATAATAATAAAATACAGAGGAATTTGAGAGAGCTCATCATAACCTAAACAAGTGTTTGAAAGTAATTTTTTTCCTTTTATATGTTGAAGTTAATTAGCTATCCATAATTATCAATCAGGTTGCAACTTGCAACTACATGTAATATCAGTCAACAATATCAGGACAATCATCAATATTGGCTGATGAACAGTTCAATCAATAAAAATATAAGGTGAAAATTTAATAAAGAAATATTGGCTGTCGAAGCATATCTCGCTAGCAAGATCAAACAATTTTCGCATAAATTTTCACGTAAACAAAATATAGAGTATATAGAAACTATTTTCACACAAATTTGGAGAAATTTTGCACGCAAAAATATCTGTCCTACTACACAAAAAAGTTCTTAATTTCAATATTAACAAATATGAGGCCACATTTTTGTGATATCTCAAGTCACTCTCTAAGAAAGTGATATGGTTATGAAATATATTAAGACTGACTAGAAAAGAGCAACCATTCTTCTTTATAGCCTTTCACAAGAAGAGGTTGTCTCCCCTGTGTTTTTAATTGACTGGAAAATTCAAAATTTCTGTCTCTTGATTTTCTTGTTATTTTAAAAGAAATTTACTAGGTGAAGATATTCAAAATGACAAATTAGACGCTTTAGCTACCTCAATTTTTTTTACATTGCCCGTAGCCCTCAAAAAACTTGAGGATATTCAATACATGCAGTTTCATACTATAATATTGAAATTGTACGTTTATTTCAAATTATCAGAACTTTGGCTGGATCAAGCCCAAAATTCTAACACATCCTACTCCTAGTTCTTAGTCTCCAGGTTCTCCACTACTAGAATTTTACGAACACTTAATTTACCTTAATCTTTTCAAACAAAATGACAATTTCATTACATAAAATTCTTTAGAAAAAGGTAGTCTTAGAAGAATAGAATATTCTTCGTTTGACCTTTTGAATTCAATTCCTGGCCCTATGCGTATTCAATTCCTGGCCCTATGCGTTCTACCTACGATATCCAAAAAAGTGCAAAGGTAAATAAAAACATGGAAACTAGAAGCAGCATGCAAAATTCTAACGCCCTTGACGAGCCAAATTAGCAAGTCTGATATTATGTGAGAGTTGATGTGGGCCAATATGTGTAATTTCGCATCGAACAGCAGAGCTAAGAGATGCAACACTAACTTAACTAGATTAAGCTATAAATAAATAAAAAATCTAAGAATGCATCTTCGGATTTTTCATTGGACTTAGAAATATCAAATAGGAGATTATCATGTAGGGGAACCGTCAGGAGTCCATGATCAAACCCCTACTGGCCTACATCTCAGCTCTCCAAATGACCTAAACAATACCCGAATCAATTGCGACCCAAACCTGTTGAGTTGGATTCCAACTTACAGAGAGGGAACACAGACGGGAACCAAAAAGAAGTGGTCTGACTGAAGGGGTGAATCTGATCGTGTAAGCCAATCAAACCATGTGTGCGATAATGTTGAAATTGGGGTAAAACTTGGGAGTGTAAATGACAAGACGGGGCTGAATTGGTGGTTGAAGTAGTCGCAAACGAATCTGAATCGAACTATGTAAATAAATTGGAGCGCATGAATGAATCCAACCAGGCTAAAAATTCGAACCTTGAAAATGAAAATATTGCGACAGAGTTGAACTTTGTAAATTTGATTGTTGAGGCCGGGTCAGACCCGATGGCTGAGGATGACTGTGTAATTACAGAGGTCAAATCAGACCAAGTGGACGAACTTGGTTTACTACATTTTGATCAAGAAAATGCAAAAAATGATTCATTTACTTTTTTTGAAGAAAAAGATTATTCAATTACGCTTCAGGTAAAAGAACCATCACTCCAGAAACTTGTGATATATTTATGGGCCTTAAGCCCAAATAAACTAAATTAACAGTAATATTCTCATTTCGCACAATCTGGAAAACGTGGCTGTTAAAAAATACACGCCTAGTTTGAAGTATCACCTGCTCTTGATCCATCTTCATATGTCTATGTTACAAGGACACGAACACGAATGTCGTGTTCGACACGACACGGACATGACGACACGGTAATTTTAAAAAAAACATTGGACACGACACGTTATATATATATATAATTTTATTATTATTTTAATATAATTAATTATATATCTAAAAATATAAAATAATAAATATGATAATGAAAATATTCGAGAGGATAACAATAAGAAAGATTATTTTTTCCTATGGAAATGCACGAAGAAAAGAAAAGAAAAGATATCATCTCTAGTACCTGGTTCTCATAAGTTATGGCTGTTAGAAAAAAATATATAAAAATTTTGTTAGTAAAATAAGAAGAATATATTTTTAGAAAACAATGAGAAAACATATATACTTATATAAAAAATATTGATTTAAATTAGAGTTTTATATACTGGGCTGTGTCCGAAAAGTGTTCAGTCGTGCATGAACCGTGTCCAGCCGTGTCCTAGCCGTGTCCCGCCGTGTCCTGGCCGTGTCCAAAAATTAATTAATATTAAAATATTCGGACACGTCACGTGGCGTGTCCGACACGTGTCCGAGCCTTGTCCGTGCCGTGTGTCCGACACGGGTACGGCCGGTTTTTTGAAGTGTTCACGCAACATAGTATGATGTAAATATCATTATTAATAACAACAAAGATCTTGCAAATATTAATAGCAATAATAATAGCAACAATAATATTGAAAATGATGGCACAAGCAATAAAATAAATAATATTAACAAGAGCCACCTGAATAATAATAATAATAATAATAATAATAATAATAATAATAATAATAATAATAATAATAATAATAATAAAGTACTCCACTTCTTTTTTTAACTTAATGATAGATTCAATCAAGACCGTTAAAATTAGGAGGGTATTTCCGGTATATGTGGTATTAATTACATAGATTCAATCTTAAATTTATTTTCATTTTATTATGCTCTCCATTTCAATCAATGAAAGTAGACCTCCATTATATTCTTTCTCTTCAATCCAAGTCAAAAAAATAATCTGCCTTCATATTAGATAGCTTCTATATATTGTCCCCCCAAAAATTTCAGTCAAGCTCCGCCAGTGTATGATACATATTTGATATTATATACTATAATGTAATATGATGTAATATAATATAATATGATATAATTTAGTATAATGTAGTGTAATAAAGTATAATGAAATATAATTTAGTATGATATAATAAAATAAAATATAATGTAATATAATATAGTATAATGTAATATAGTATAATATGATACAATATAGTATTATGTAATGTAATATAGTGTAATGTAATGTAATATTATAGAGTATAATGTAATGTAGTGTAGTATGATATGATATAATATAGTAGAATGTAATGTAATATAGTGTAATGTGATGTAATATTATATAATATATTGTAATATGGTATGATATAATATAGTATAATGTAATATATTGTAGTATCATGTATAGTATAGTGCAATATAGTATAATGTAATATAATCTAAAATAGTATAATATAATATAATATAGTATGATATAATATAATATAGTACAATATAATATAATATAAATATAAATATAGTAAGAAAAGATATAGTATATGTAATATAATATAGCATGATATAATATAGTATAATGTAAACTAGTATAGTATGATATCATGTAGTATAATGTAAATAATATAGTGTAATATACTAATATTGTAGAATGTAAAATAATATACATTATAATATAATATATTAAAATATAATATGATATAACATAGTATAATGTAATATAATATAGTATGATGCAGTATAATATAATGTAAAATAGTATAATGTAGTATAATATAATATAGTACAATGCAATATAATATAGTATGATATAATCTAATGTATAGTAACATGTATAGTATGGTGCAATATAGTATAATGTACTATAAATATTATATGGTATATTGTAATATAATATAATATAATATAATATAATATAATATAATATAATATAATATAATATAATATAATATAATATAATATAATATAATATAATATAGTATAGTATAGTATAAATATAAAGTAATATAATATAGTATAATGTAATATAATATAATATAATATAGTATAATGTAATATAGTAAAATATGATAGTATAATATAGTGCTATGTAATATAATATAGTATGATATAATATAGTATAATGAAATATAGTATAGTATGATATAATATAGTATAATATAGTATAATGTAATATAGTAAAATATGAAATAATATAATAAAGTATAATTTAATATAATATAGTATGATATAGTATAGTATAGTGCAATATAGTATAATATAATATAATATAATATAATGTAGTATAATATAACATAGTATAATGTAGTATAATATAATATGATAAAATATAGTATAATATAATATTAAACAATATATAATATAATATAGTATAGTATAATGTAATAATATAATATAATATAACGTTGTGTAATACTATATTAATTATTATCATGCTTAAAAAAAAAGAAACAAATCTATGCCAAATATTTTATTTCTTGCTATAGATAAATACAATCTTCTAGAATAACAATCAATTATGTAGAGAGTAAAAAAAGAAATAAATCAATTCCAAATATTTTCTTTTTTTCTTTCTCCGTTTCTCAGAACAAAATGGTTTCTTTCATGATTTCATGTACTAGAGATGAAAAGTCACGAAGGAATTAAAAAAAAAGAAAGGAAAATAATTAGTCCCTAAATTATGATTTTACCCTTTTATTATTTATTTTATATAGAAAAAACGTCTACAGTATTCTACTTTCAGACTAATCTGGACCGTTCATCAGAACTAATATTTTCAATGTGGAATACTGTAGACAAGCTCATAATAATAATAATAATAATAATAATAATAATAATAATAATAATAACAACAACAACAACGATATAATGTTATAACCGGAATCGTTGAAATCATTTCAAAACTCCTACCAACAGGCTACATCCACTACTATCAAATATGATTCACAAAAATCGATCGGCTTTCATTAAAAAAAAGATCCATAATTGAAACTTTTATTTCGACAAGAGAGCTACGAAATTACTTTAATAAAAAGAAAGTCCATGCAGTCTTTATTAAAATTGATTTCCGTAAGACATTTGATATTGTTAGATGGGATATTTTAGAAACATTACTGAAAGATAAAGATATTGTCCAGACAAATGGATACAATGAATAGACAACCTGCTAATTTCAAAAGCTCCATTGTTATGGTTAATGGAATTGAAGGTCAATTTTTCTTCTATCGTAACGACCTACGACAGGGAAACCTTTTGTCTCCGTTGCCTTTTAACCTAGCGGCAAGCTTCTTACAAACCTTCATTCAAAAATGCTCGCATGATGATTTTGAATTTTAGGGCATATGTTCTCTCATTTGCATTTCATTTCGAAGTGCCTGAACTTTACACTGTAAAACTACTAAGTTTAATCTTGCACAAAACTGATCTTGCCATTTTTTAAAAATTAATGAAATATTTTTCTAAATTCTTAATTTTGTTTAACCATTTGAACATAAATGGCAAGTTTGAATAATGACTGAAATGGCACATTTTAGCAAAAATGGTGAGTTTAATCATTCTCAGGTTACCAGCTCAACAAGCAAGTGGTTCCCGTCCAACAAACGATCTAACCCAAGCAAGCCGTCAGATGGAAGCCACACAGAAGGCCAAAATGGGCGGGGCACATAAAATCTGGACAAGAAGATGTATGAGCTGGCAATCCAACCTCTTAGTAGTACTATGATTTATTTTTCCTTTAATTATTATTTTTCTAAATTTCAATTGTCCCCCTTTGTTGTTTTTTAGTCTGAATTAATTGCCTAATTAATTGAATTGGACCAAATAGAGTTAATTTGAGTCTAATTTCAATTATCTTCTTCTTCTTCTTTTTTTTTGAAGCTTCCGGAAACGAATTACCTCACCGAGATTATATTAAATAAATAAAAAGTTCGTACAAATAAAAATAAAAAAAGATATATTTACAACACAAAATGAACAGAAAAAAGATAAAGCATCATTCTAGTCCCTAACACTATGTCTTCTAGTTTGTCGACTGTTGGGTAATTTCTGCTAGAATGGTTGGACGATGTGGTCTTTTTTGTTGGAAGATGCATTGATTACGCGTTTTTCAGATGCTCCAACACGTGTTTAGCCAGTCCGTCTTCCATACGCGTCGGTTGTCCTTCTCTTTGCTTGTGACTTGTTGTCTCCAAAATTCGGAAATGTTATCAGCCAAGTCGGTATCCACCCCCTTGTGTAACCAAACTTGGGAAGCAAAGTCGCAATACAAAAAGAGGTAGGTTGCCGTTTCCGTGACGTGTTGCGTACATATCACGCATTCTTCTTGATTGGGCCAACCCTTTTTAATAAGGTTATCTTGGGTCATAAGCCAACCTAATATTATTTGCCATGCATAGAATCACACTTTTTCCGGCCACTTTATTTTCCATAACCTCAGTTTTTCCTTCGAGGTTGTATGTGCCATGTTTAGCATCTTGTATGCCGACTTGGTGGAGAACTCATCCGAGATCTTCTATCTTTATTTTGGTTTATCTCTTTAAGTGGTCGGGTTTGTTAGTGCAATTGCAAGAAAAATGTCTTGTGCCTCTCCTTTGATCCTCTCGTCACTGGAGGCAACTAATTCTTGAAAATTGATGGCCCCATTTAGGACTTGGCTGACCGTCAAATTATCATTGATAGTTACGGAAAATGTGTTCATTCATTGACTTTCAGATTCCCAACAAGTGATTGTCCATATAGTGTCCCATTTAATTTAAAAGATAGAGTGGTGCACAACTCCAGTGTGCAACGTTTGGCCTCGAATTTAAGTTATATCGTGTTATATCGATGATATATCACGCTATTTGCAACAATGTTAAAATTTTATATATACCTCTATAAAATCAGAAACTTCATTTATAACCCAGTAGAATTTGAAAATATTATTTACACCCATATAAGTGACAATTTTCAGCTTATTTTTGTCCTTCTCGTTTGTAGAGAAGATGTTTTCATGTATTTTGTTACGAAATCTTAAGCTAAAGTTTGGAGTGTGCCCTTGAACAATCTCGAAATATTGTTAATATGCACTGTTGAACTTTTAAGTATTCCTTACCCCCTAGACCGAAGCCATCTAATGTTGCTTAAAAATATAAGCAAAATCGTTGAAGACAAAAACGTCTGTCTTTCTCTAAATATTACCTGTGTTGCATTGCACAGATATGAGTATCTTATTTGATACAATATAAATACGGCGATACGATAAATCTCAAAAAAAATACTTAGCATATAGATGCGGTAATTTTATATATTATTTTATTATTTATTAATTATATTTTATATATTTAATGAATCCATATATATTTATATATTACAATTTCATGTAGGAGATACTAAAAATTTGTTATTGTAGAAATATCTTGATGCATAATATTTGTTTGTTATCATTAGTTAAATATTTAGATATTTTAATCTTATTTTATTCATTTTATATATGTTATCATATGTTTTAAAAATACATGTTCTTATGTTAAAAATATCCGATGTGGATACACAAATATACTTGACAGTAGGGCTAGTCAAGTGGGTAAGTTGAGTGTCAAGTAGGTGTCAGTGTACCTGAAAGAGAGAAGGATCATCACACTAGAGAACTCCACTCTTCTTTATCATCTGTCTTGTTCTCGCTATGCTCCGAGGGAATGAATCTTTTCTCTTTCCGCTAGGGCTTGCTTGGGATAGGAGTAGTACACCACGCCAGGGAAGCAGGGTCAGCTACTATTGACTTTCGATAGTGATAAAATGCATAATATGTACAATAATAAGAAGTAGGCGATGTGGATACAAGAATTATCTCTGAAATATCCATTATTATTTTAGAATAAAATATTAGGATACGCTACGTGCCGTACCTGTTATAGTATCTGAATATCCAATACGAGTGTAGATATCTGATACGATATGACATAATTTTTGAAGTATCTGCGTAACATAGAATATCACCATCCGTTAACATATTGGCCCAATAAGATGGGGGCAAATTTAGCTCCACGCCCAATAAGCTCAAACATCAGGCCCAACTCAATTACTAAAATATCTATCGGACTAATTTTACACAGAAAATAGGTCCAACAAAGTCGGCCCATCCTACAAGTCTTTCACTCAAAACAGAGATTGTTTTTTTATATACCATTTTTTTGAAAAATAATTTAATACTTGCCACTGTTTTAAAAATAATGAGATAACTACCATTTTCGCCACTCTCATTGGCGGAACAGACTTTAATCCGCCACTAGTAGTGGCGGAACATGTCCATTTTCAGTTTTGTCAAAATCGGCCCATTTGGCGTGCTAAACATGATTAATTAGTGTAAAAAATCTTGTTCCGCCACTATATGTTGAATTAATTTTTTTGCCACACTAACAGTTAAACACGGCTCATTGATGGGCAATTAGCCTAAAAATTGAAGAATTAGTTTGTTCCGCCACTACCTGTGGCGGAACAGGTGCAAATTTCTCTTGTTCCGTCACTGGTAGTGGCGGAACGGGCCAAAATATTTTTTGCTCTCTGACTGGAAAAACGCAAAATAATATACCCTGTTCCACCACTGTCTATGGCGGAACAAGAGAAATTTAGCTTGTTCCGCAACTACTAGTGACGGAACGGACTGATGGGTCTGCTAGTAGTATAATTACATGTCTCCCCCCACCTCTCAAAAAGGGACCAATAAAAAATTGAGGGACAAAAAAGGGACTAATTGAATAGTTGAGGGGTCAAAAATAGACTTTTCTCTAGTAAAAAATAATTTTGAGACTATTTGAAGGTGATTTTGACCCAAAAAAGGAGGAAATATAGGGAAATTAGGGGAAGAAATAGCAAGTTAAAGAAAAGGAAGAAGGAATTAGGTAATTTATTATAGAATTATTTTTAAAACTTATTAATTAGTTCAATTTAATATATATTTTTTTGAGTTGTTGAAATATTATTGCAATTAGGAAGAAGAAAAAATAGATATTTGAAAGAGGATGGCACAGAACTCAGCAATGTTTCTATATTACGATGGTCGGATTGTTCAAAACCTCAATGGCTACAGTTACGATCCATCTGAGCCGGCTATTCTACCAAAAAGCACAGCTACAAATAAAAACTATGTCCAATTGTGTTATAAAATTTATGAAAATATCTGTTGGTCGTTTAATGATACTCTTTTAATTAGAGATATATATCCTTAGCTTAGCGACAACGAATGGCATTTTAGACCAGTGAGAATTACGAATGACAGACAACTGGTTCAATTTGCTGAGCGCGTCAAAAGTGTTGGTCTAGAAATAGATATATATGTTGATCGAGAACCAAGTAAAGAATCCCCGATATGAACTAGTAGTAGAGCAATTGAAGTTGCAAATGCAGATGAGAATGAGAGATTAGAACCCGTAAATAATGAACAGAATAATGGAGATTATGAGGGTCAAATTCCGATATTTGATAGGAGGGTATTAGAAGATGAAGATGATGAAAATGAATTAGATGAGGAACCATAAATGGGTCCAGAAGACGAAGAAGAAATATATGGAGATGGCGAAGCAGAAAGGGAGGGAATGAACCATCAGACGGGATATATTTATAGGGAAGATGGTCGGATGGTTAATGTGGAGACTTTTGGCGATCCGCTGGCGGCGGAGTTCGAAGATATACTTCAATGTGGGAATTTGTGAGAAATGATGTTCTATCGGGAAGTAGTATGCATGAAGGGGATGAAATGTTGTATAAGGGTCAAAAATTTGAGAAGAAATCAGAATTACAATCGGCTATCAGATTATATAGTGTGATGTGGCACCGACAAATTGAAGTCGCTAGTTCAGACAAAGAGAGATATATTGTGCGCAGCAAGCATAAACAGGAAGCCGACAAATGTAATTGGAGGCTGCATGATTCAATCAATAAACAAGAATTATGGCAGATTAAAATATTTATGCAATCACACATATGCAACCACCATACACCTATAAAAGACCACAAATAATTAACCAGTGCACTTATTGGGGGGTTAGTTCTAGATATCGTTAGAGCGGATTTAGGAATTAAACCCATAACAATAATAGAAACCATTAAAATGAAGTATGAATATAGCATATCATATTGGAAGACTTAGCACGCGAAGCAACACGCGCTAAGATTCTTATTCGGGGATTGAAAAGAGGCTTATAATTTGCTCCCTGAATATATGGTGGCAATAAAAGCAGCAAATGACGGTACTCGTTACTCTTTTAAACTTGGTGCTATAAATAGTAATGGTGAGACTGAGTTTGAAGGACTGTTTTGGGCATTTGGCCAATCACTTCATGCTTTCAAGTTTTACAAACCCGTTTTAACAGTAGATGGAACATTTTTAACCGGAAAATATCTAGGAACCATAATAACGGTAATCGCTAAAGACCCAAATTGTCAATTATTTCCTGTAGCTTTTGCTTTCGTTGAGAGGGAGAAAATGTTGGGTTTCTCTTGTTCATAACGCAGCGGAAAAACAGAAACGAAACAAAATCGAATTCGAAACCCAAAAGAAGGATCCGTGAATTACAATTAAATCAAAGAAAAGTTCATAACTTTGTACCTTCGGATTACGCTTAATCCGTGATGATCGAAAGCGAATTTGGTTGACGCTTTTCTTTGCCCGATTCCAAACCGGTTTCCAAACCGATCCTTTGATGTTTCGCCTAACCGGTCTCACAAACCAATCTCCAAGCGATCTCCAAACGAATCGATTCTCCAAGCAAACCGATTCTCCAAACAAACCAATTCTCCAAACAAAACCACGGTTTCAACCCGAATCACAAAGACGCCGCACTTTGCTTCGTCCTCTACCGGTATCCACACGAACAACCCCAGTATTCGTTCTTTATTTTTCTCACAGAAATAACAAGAGAAGATTTTCCGGATTTTTCTCTTCTTTTGTCTCACAAAAATTGGACGAAAATAATATCTCTTCATATATCTATTTGGGGTGTCTCTTGTGCCTATATAGTCCATAAGTTTCATATCCTATGTGCATGGTAACAATGTAACCATGTATGCAACATATCTTATCATATAAGATGTAGGATTGGATGTGTCACTTGACTATGTAGCTCTTCATACAACTTATCACATAAGTTATGATTTTTTTTGTGTATGTATCAATAGTTGTTCTTTGTGTGTGACCATGTAGGTTTACTTAATGTTGGCAACAATCACAATGGATTATAAATCATGAGCGGCTGATAAGTCATTAATTATACACATTTTATACCCTATACATATATGATATTGCACCATTATATGTGTTAATATTCTATTTATAAGGATAATAATCACAACTTGAATGTTGATACTGCTAATGATATATTTATGTGATTTCAGGTGCAATTTAGATGGAGCATAACTTGGAGAAAAGATGTTGGAGCACAAGATGGAAATAATAATCAAGACTCGGGCCTGCCGACACAGCCTTAGTATTTCGGCCATAACTCACAACCTGGGCCTTCTCTATATGCATACTATATACCGTTGGAAAGAAGAGAACAAAGCCCACAATTCATTCTATATCACCAGAGCCCAATTCAGAAGTCCAAATGGCCCAAATTGACCATCTTCTGGACAGATTTTTCATGCACTTTGCATGCACTCTTCATGCCTTTGCCATGCTTCCTTCACACTCTTTGCATGGATCTTCATTCATCCCTCATGATCACCTTTTGAGAGGGTTATATAACCAGGTGCAAGGCATCCATTCTAATCACTTTTGAACTTCATCATTCTCTCTCTTGGAGTTGGGCAAGTCAAGCAAGCTTCACCCTTCCATCCACGCTTCATTAATGGGTTCTATCATTATTTTATTTTCTTTATTTTCCATGTATTTCGAGTAAGCCCTTCGAGGCATAGTTAGTGTTTATGTTTTTGTGTTGTAACTTTTGAGACCATTAATAATGAATTTCATTTGAGCGGTTATATTCTGTTTTTATTTACTTATTATCTTTCATGCTCAATGAATTATTTTAAGTTTATTTCGGTCAATTCTATGTTCAATAGTAATTAACAAGGGCCACAAAATTCCTTTGGTTGCTTTGCTCAATAGCTTCCATTAGAATTTGAATAATAGCCAAGTGCAAATAACTCATAACGAACTAAACAGTTCTGAACAAGCTCATTGTTTAGGAGGTTTTGATTTGTTTAAATAACCAACGATTCCTATTGAATTGGTTATGATATTCAAGTAGGTTAGTGTTTTTATTTACGAGCTCATCTAAACTAAAATTCTATCTTTTCGTGTGAGTCATTTATCGGTTAGAGCTCATCTTACTGCACTTAAGATATTAATTCCAAATTCATTATTATAATCAAGGATAAAGTTACACACAAATTCACTACACGAAACTATGCCTCATTTCACAAAACCACCACATCTCTTAGTCTTTACTTTAAGTTTTCTCTTTATTTGTTACTTTCATTTTGTTGCAATCAACCAATCAACAACCCCCCCAATTGTGTGTCTTGTTTTAGGTCTTGTGTTTGGTTTTATTTACGGTCTTGGTTTCTCTTTATTTTAGTTTTCTGTTTTTGTTCGAGTCCGTTTTCATTAGAGGAGTAATCCTTTCACCTAGTTTTAGTCTAAATAGCTCTCTGTGGTTCGACCCCTACTTCCACTATCTACTTTGTTGTAGTTAAGTCTAGGGTTATAAATTTCTTTTGGTAAGTATAAACGACTGCAAAAATACCTCTTATCAGCGGCCTCTAGCAAGACATCATGATTACCCAAATTAAGCAAGTATAGATGATTCGATCAAACTTAATTTATGTTTATGCATTGTATCCCTTTGTTACACGATATCTATATCGTCCATAAGGCATGGTATGTGTCAACCTTACGTTGGTCGATAAATATTTCTTGATACGGAATTTGATTGAACATGAAATGACATTAACTCCTTATTAATTCACTCGAGCACGGCCGTGCGTTTTCTTCAATCAAATCATCAAGAGGCCTAAAGATATCTCTCTCATTTTATGAGAGGAACAAATCCTATCTTAATTAAACTCTTTCCTCCACATAATTCATTATATATCTAATTATAATCTTTATGACTACCCGGTTAAAGACGATGTTAGATTATATTAAAGTATAAAATTTCTCATGTAGGAAACTGAGATAGTCTCAAGTCTAAGGATTACAGATACATTCTTTACTGAGAATAATTAATGACACGAACCATGTAGTATTCTCACGGTGGGGTCAATCCAGTATATGATCTCTAACATATACTTACGTTAATGACTTAATAACTCTTATTCATGATCAGTAAAATGTGACAATCAGTCAACTAACATACTAATGTACATTTATAACTTATCATAAAGTATGTTTGTCTCACAAACATCCTATGAATGATCAGGGACGGTTTAGAATATCATTCATAATACTTTATAGTTTTACTATCAAAGTCACATACTTTGATGATATAAAGCTGAATATCATATTCAAGGTTCATTTTAGTAATAAGAATAAAATAACCAATACGCATTTATTATATAAAATATCTCCAAATAAACACAATGTTTGTTTACACAATCCATACATCTAGGTCTCAAATATATTGGCTTAGGGCATACCACTAACAGAAAAATGAGACTTGGGAGTGGTTTTTTAAGTGTTTGGATAACGTGCTCGGCAATCACAATGGTTTGTGTATTATTTCGGATAGGCACGCGGGAATAATAAATGCAATGAGGGGGCGACAAATGGAAGGAACCTTACAGATATCATCGTTATTGCTCGCGTCATTTGGAAGCAAATTTGAGTACCCACGTACAAAACAAAGCAGTATCTCAGTTGCTAACACCATTAGTTCGAGCGCACAACATATATAAATTTGAAAAAATGTGGCAAAAAATTGAGAAGCTAAGTAAAAAAGAGGCGACGAAGTGGTTAGCGCCATTGGCAAAAAACAAATGGGCTCTTTCGTACATGGTCATTTCTGTTGGGGAATCCATAGCCATGTATGTTACATGCGCAGTGGAACCTATGGATTCATCCCTCCCTAGGATCATCATTAAGGGAATAAAGGTACGAGATTAATCTATTAAAATTTATACCTCGGATCTTCCTGATCCGCGAGACAGAGAACGGATGTAGGTTTGAACAATTCCGACTAGCAGCCTTCTCCTTCCTGAAGCTCAACTTCACGAATCTCCTTGGTTTTCCTAGTGATGAAGAACTGATCGCTCGCTCATCTCCAAAGTAGGAGATCTCTACTCGTATCCACGCGAACTTCAGACACACGAAATTATCGGACTCGGCTAGACGAGTCTGGAAATACTTTCCGAAAATACCTCACAAAATTCTCTCTCTATTTCTGTATCATGACGACCTTTAAGGCTTGAGAATTGTGTATTAAATAGAGAGGGACTGCCTCTCTATTTATACTAGATAGGGTGGCGAACGATTGCTTAGTTGCCATAACTAGAACCCTAATTCTGCGCAGTTGAGTTCGAACGGATCTGTCATCAATTCGAACGGATCACTGCTGATTTTGTGAAAAACCTTAATCAACGCAGTTGAGTTCAAACAAATCTGTCATCAGTTCGAACGGATAACTGCTGATTTTGTTTTTCTCAAACATCTCATGTTTTATTCGTTCGTCCATCAGTTCATACATCACATGTATAATTATTTTTGAGGTATTTCCTTCCCGAATGAATGGAGTTCATTGTGTGACCGTATAGGTTCCATTTAACGCCGACAACAATCTTCCAAAGATCGTAAGTCATGAGTGACCTCTAGACTGATGTCATGACTACCCTCTAGACTGTTAAATGAAATGATCATCAATCATAAATCTATTTGAACAGATGTTCGATTATTCCTTTTGTTCTACGATATATGATCCGTCTCTTCGAAACGTCTTGTTCTGTGTCTATTTTGTAATGCGTTCAGTGGACGATATGTCCGACGTTCGGGCCCAGCCATCGGAGCCTTCCCCTTGTCCGCCCGATTAGGTCCGTCCCAGATGACACCTTTATATAAAATAAAATGATATAAATTACTATTTAATTTTAAATTATAAATTTTTTCTTCAAATTACTAAATAATGAAAATTATTTATTAAATATTTTCATAATTTTTTAAATAAAAATACTACATAAAATATATTACTACTTAATTTTAAATTATACATTTTTTCTTCAAATTACTAAATAATGAAAATTATTTATTAAATATTTTCATAATTTTTTAAATAAAAATACTACATAAAATATATTACTACTTAATTTTAAATTATACATTTTTTCTTCAAATTACTAAATAATGAAAATTATTTATTAAATATTTTCATAATTTTTTAAATAAAAATACTACATAAAATATATTACTACATAATTTTAAATTCTACAATTTTTCTTCAAATTACTAAATAATGAAAATTATTTATTAAATATTTTCATAATTTTTTAAATAAAAATACTACATAAAATATATTACTATTTAATTTTAAATTATACATTTTCTTCAAAATACTAAATAATGAAAATTATTTATTAAATATTTTCATAATTTTTTAAATAAAAATACTAAATAAAATATACATACCGAATAAATTTTTTGCTTCTTCTTCTTTTACTTCACCTTCTTCTTCTTCTTCACCTTCCTTTCCTTCCTCTTCCTCTTTGAAAAAAAATTCAAACCTATTTCACCCTAATTTCAATCAATTATTTCAAACAAATTAATTCAAACAAATCAATCAAATCAACCTAACTTCAATCAATTCAAACCTATTTCATCCTAATTTCAATCAATTCATAAAATATCAATATCAACCACTAAATCTAAATTCAAAATAAAACCAAATCAATTACCTTTCTTTTCTTCTTCCTCCTATTTCCTCCTTTCTCCTTTAATCTCCACCAATTTTTGGTTTTTTTGGCAAGATTTATCACCAAAAATCGCCTCTCTTTCGAACCGTCGGGTTTAATGGTTTGAATGGTTTTAACGGGTTGAAAAAATGGGTCCGTTTAATATAATATAAGTATGTTTCGCCACTAGTAGTGGCGGAACAAGCTAAATTTCTTTTGTTCCGCCATAGACAGTGGCGGAACATAATATATTTTTTTGCGTTTTTCCAGTCAGAGAGCAAAAAATATTTTGGCATGTCCCGCCACTACCAGTGGCGGAACAAGAGAAATTTGCACCTGTTCCGTCACAGATAGTGACAGAACAAGCTAATTCTTCAATTTTTAGACTAATTGTCAATTCATGAGCTATATTTAACTGTTAGTGTGACAAAAAAAATTAATTTAACATGTTTCGCTACTAATAGTGACGAAACAAGTTTTTTTACACTAATTAATCATGTTTAGTCCGCTAAATGAGCCGATTTTGACAAAACTGAAAATGGACATATTTCGTCATTATTAGTGGCGGATTAAGTCTGTTCCGTCACTGGGAGCGACGAAAACGGTAATTACTCTATTAGTTTTAAAAGAGAGGCAAGTATTAATTATTTATTTCCAAAATAGCGGAAAGTATTAATTATTTTTCAAAAACATGGTCTATAAAAAAAAAATCCAAGACAGAAAAGAATCAACCGAGCGAGACCTCAGTTCCACTTCTACTCCCAACACTGGATGCTCTCTCTTTTTATCCAACAATGGCGCTTGGTAACATCATCAGCGTGCTCTCAGTCTCACACGGCCGGCACAATCTCCCTCCTTTCAGACGCTCCAGGGTTTCGTTAGTTCTTCCCCGTGCTGTAAAATCGGATCCGGTGGAGGTGATTGGGATCGGGAGTCGGAAGGACGCCGTTATAGACTACTGCTTGAGCTCGCTTTCTCTTTCTTCTTCCTTTTCCCGCCTCCGTTTCTGGTAGTTGTGAATTTGCTCGTGTTTTTGTAGATTGATTCTGTGGAAATTGTAATTTTCTATTTTTGTGATGAATCGAACATTTGTTATAGGACGATTCATGCAAGAGATTCTTCGAAAGTTCAATTAATAGAAAGAAGCAACAGCACAAGTTCAGTAAATAATAAATAATTTTCTCATTTTATCTTTTTTTTTGTATTTTTTTTCTAATAAAAATTCAGTATTTAGTTATTTTTTTCCGAAATTTGCAGATGTGAAAATTAAAGATTTGGAATTTCCTCTTTCTCTCCTCCCATTACCTCCAACACTTGTTCTTGTTTGTATACTCCTGTTTTCCCAAACTTAAATTTATTCATTACAAAATTCAACTATTTATCGTACTAAAATTAAAATAAATTAATTTTAATAATGAATTTCAAAATTAAGGTGGCAAGCACAGGACACGGATCGGATCATATCACGGCAACAGGGCTTCTAAATTCTGTTAAATCAAAAGGCAATTTGGCTGTTTCTATTATTGTAAGGCCTTTTAATTTTGAGGGACAAAGACGTCAACAAGAGGTATTGATTAATTAAATAAATATAATTAATTCTTTAATCTTTATTTTATTTTATTCCCAAAAATCTAAAACAGAACCGTGAATAATCATATTTGTCTGAATTTCAAAGAGAAGCTTACTTGCATTTTGTTTTTCGAATATTTGTATTTTGGGTCTAGTCTTATTTCTAATAAATATTTTTTTTCTTTATTTTTCTTTGAAATTTTGAATTCACAGGCAGATGAATTGATAAGAAAGCTTCAAGAATGTTCAAATTTTCATATAGGTAATTAAAAAAATGCCTTTACATTTTTTTACTATATACACTCAGTTTATTTTCTTTTAATTAATTTTTTATTTTATTTTGAATTTTCAGTGATAGAAGCTGATTCTCTACTCAAAACAGAAGCAGAAACTCTTTCTGAAGCTTTAGAAAATGCAAATAATACTGTCTTTTTGTCTGTTAGCATGATCTCAGCGATGACATCATCAGTAAGTTCAAACTTTAATAAAATAACAAGAAATTATTTCTCTCATTTGTTTCATATTTATATACTTTTTTATCCATCAGGGGTCGCATCTTATGCTAGAAAGTTCACCAAATGAACCAATTAAAGAAATTACTCTGTCAAAATTCACCAAAGTAAGTTTCGGATATTTAAATATTGTGTTTGCTTTATATTTTTCTTTTTCTTAAGATGAAATTTATTGTGGAACTTATCAAATTAAGAATTAATCAATAGCTTTTGGAGAAATATAAAGAGGCTAGAGTTGGATTTGGGGCTGGTTACAACGCCAGGTCAGCAATTAAGCAGGCTGTATTTAACACTCCATTTCTTCATAATAATATAAAGGTGCAGCCTTTTTAATCCAACTTTATTTGACTATTAAAAATTTATAATCGTTTCTGTTTCAGATGCTTATTTTCGCTGCAATTTTTGTTTTGTTTAGGGTTTAAACGGCATAATTTTCATGACAATTACAAGTTCGTCTTTATTGGATGAAAAAAGCGATTTAATCCCCCTTTTGCACATATTTCGCCGAATTATGGAATTCAATGGAGAAATTATCTATTCAAATATTTACGAGCCAAGATTGGAGCCAAATCTTGTAATAATTACTCTTCTTATTGTTGGGTAAGAAAAAACATATTTTAGCAAACAAATAAATAAATAATCTAGTTATTTGTAATTTATTTTATTATTTTTTTAGGTCTGAACAGATTAGGGAAACAAAGGAAGGTTTTCTTTCAGGCCTGGCTTCACGAATTCCTTTTATTTCTTCTTTTATGAAAATAAATTGGAATTTAGAATCTGAAAGAAATGAAGAAAATGAAAAGTACACAATCAACAAGTATGTCTTTGATTGATTTATTTTTCATTTTCTTTTAAGGGAAATTTCTCAAAACCCCCTAACTTTTTTCTAATATTTTGAAAAAGACCCATAGTTTTAGATACTCTCTTTTAGCCCCCCTCTAATATGGATTGAATTCTTTTAGCCCCCATGAAAGTTAAACTTAACATGTTTTTTTGAGGTTCAACTTTTTTCTAATATATTTTAAAAGATTCATTCAGCGTTTTAAATTTTTTTAGCTATTTTTTTACTGTTCCTAAATTCATCATTTCAAAACTGAAACAAAGTATATTCCTCTTTGAATGTAAGCATTTAGTACATAAAAACAAAGAGAACAAAAGTAATCAGATAACATAATACCAAAATTGCAAAAACACATCATTCATTCTAGGTTAACCAAAGAATATAAGCCTTACCCCAATTCTAGGTTATCACGTAACACAAAATAACCAAAGAATATGACCCCTAAACCCTAATTACGAGGGTTACACAATACAAAGGTAAGCTTATTTATTACATACAAAAAAGAACATCTATCAATCTTATCAGCACCTTCATCTTGATGTTAAAATCTGCAAAAGATAATAACAACATGCAATAAACTTGAAACTAATTGGCATAAACACTCTGAAAAGAAGTTTGGAAATAGTTAGCATAAACATTCAGGTAAAAATTAGAAAATAATTAACATGAACACTCTGAAAAGAAATTTGGAAATATTTATCGTAAGCATTGAGGTAAAAGTTAGAAAATAATTAGCAGGAGCATTCATGTACATTCATGTAAAATTAGAAATAATTAACATAAGCACTCTAATAATGAAGTTTCTAGTTATGAATAAATAGAATTTTAACAATTTGGTCTTTACAGAAAATATACCATATTAATAATATCACCGACTAAAACGGTAGGGGGAGAAAAGAAAATATGCTTATGTCACAGGGGTTGAAGCAGATTCTTTTTAAAAGTTCAGGGCTTTTTTTAAATTATCAGAATAAGTTGGGGGGTTTTGGAAATTTTCCCTTTAAATTATTTCTGATTTTTTTGGGAGAATAACTTGATCCCATTTTTTGCTTTCCTTTTCAATTTTGCAGTTTATCTACATTTGAAAATTTAGAGAAAGAACTTGATACAATGGAGTCTGATTCAGAGTCGATCTTAGAAATAAACGAACAAACAAACGGAGGTATAAAAAAATATATCATATATAATCTAAGTATCCAATAATCTAAAAAAAATCATGCAAAAATGCTCGATGGAAAAATCATACGATTCATCTATCTAATTATGACATAAATATCAGATTTTGAAACAGAGTCCAATTTTTGGAATTTTGGGCCCAGATTCCACATGGCGAAACAATGGGCCCAACGAGAAATAAACTTTTCCAATTCCACTACCAACAAAACAGACGGAATTGACGTTTTTACCCTTCCTGTCGGAGTCAAATCCTCTGAGAACCCACTACCATATTTTGACGATTCCCAAAATGCCCCTGACGGAGAAGTATCCGCCGACGGCAGCCTAGGGGCGTTTTGGGAAATTTGTAATTCTGCAGTGGATTTTGTGAAAGGAAGAACGAATGTGGTTGAGCCTAGGAAACAAGGGTCGATTTCATCTCGTGCTGCATCAATGCTGGTAAATAAATACTATTATATTGTTATATATTGAAGGGGAATTTGCAAAAAAGCACCTACATTATTGAATATTGCAGAAAAGACCCTCTATTCTTGAGAAAATAAAAATTTGGTCCCCACTGTAACTTTGTGTCTAAATTTTATATAAAAAATATTAGTTTAATGATTAAGAATAATTAATTGACAGTGTTAGATACAAAGTCACTGGGGACTAAATTTTGATTTTCTCAAGAATAGAGGGGCTGTTTTGCAAATTTCCCTATATTTAAATGTCATATATATATTTGTATGAAAATGAATTGAAAAATATTTAATGCTGGTAAATACTAAATATTGATAATTATATGTTTGAAATATTATAAATATCTGCACGAAAGGGATTGAATAAATATATTTATTGCAGGAAATAGAGAGAGAAAGAGAAAAGACTTGGAGTCCTGTGGTAAAGATTGAATATAGAGGCGGTAAGTATAAAGGTCGATGCCAAGGCGGTCTTCCTGAAGGAAAGGTACTCATTTAGTTATTACTATTTCAATTTTATGCTCAATATTCAATACAATTTTTATTTTTATCTTTTTATTTAGTCCATGTATGTACTTTATGAAATACTGCACATGTAGTTTCTGACTTGACGGAACATGTTAACACCGTTAAATTTTTTATAAAATGACCATTTCACAATTTTAAAGATTTTTTTTTTTCAAAATTTTAGAAGGAATTTTTCTTTTAATATTTTTGTAATAATCTTTTAATAATAATTTAGAAAATATTTTTTTTAACAATTTCAATAAGTTTTTTCTTTTATCTTTTTAAAGGGCAAAATGGTGATTTTATTGACGGTGTTTAACATGTTCTGTTTAGTCAGGGGCTAATCATGCACTATTTATTAAGTACAGGGACTAAAAATGTTAAATGTGTAGTAGAGGGACTAAGTTGCAACCTAATTAAAGTACAAGGACCGACCATGAGTTATCCCTTAATTTTATGTTCAATATTCAAAACATTTTTTATTATTTATTTTTTTATTTAGGGGAATTTGACTTTTGAGGACGGAAGTTTTTACGAGGGGATGTGGAGAAACGGAAAGAGATTTGGTGTCGGTACGATGTATTATAGCAATGGTGATGTGTTTCATGGTACTTGGCGAGATGATCTCATGCATGGAAAGGTACCGTACCAACAATATAAAAAAATAAAATTTAAAATCTTGATATTATCATTATTATTACTTTTAGGGAAATCTGCAAAAAAGCCCATAACTTTTGTAAATATTATTAAAAAATCCCTAATTTTTTAAATTTCCTCAAAATTCTCCTAACTTTTCAGAATATTATTGAAAAGTAAAACCCTAACTTTTCGGAATATTAAAAAAACTCTTAACTTTTGAGTCATATTTTCAAAAATGACCATTTTGTACCTATGATTTTATTATACAACCATGACCAAAAAATGGTCATTTTTTTTAAAAATACAAGTAAAAAGTTAGGGGGTTTAAGGGAACCCTAAAAGTTCATGGGTTTTTGTCGGAATGTAAAAATTTAGAGACTTTTTTATAATATTCTAAAAAGTTAGTTTTTTTTTTTGCAAATTACCCTTATTATTTTTTTTCTTTGAATTTGGATTAGGGATGGTACTATTTTCGGAAAGGTGACAGATGGTTCGTCAACTTTTGGAAAGGGCGGGCGAATGGTGAAGGGAGATTTTATTCCAAAAACGGAAATATCTTTTTCGGAAATTTCCAAAACGGGTGGCGGCATGGCCGGTTTCTTAATGTTGACGCAAATGGGTCCAGGTACTTTTATAATATTAATCGAAATTTGAAGGGTGTTTTTCAAATTTTGCTATGTTGATTGAGATTGGTGAAATGTGATTTGATAGGTGGGATGAAGTTTGGGACGAAGGTGTGCTTGTTAGCCGTACCAAGCTTCAAAACTAATTTTGTTGCTATTTGAAATTGGGAAAAAAGGAGTATTCTTGTAGAAGAATTTTTTATAGAGATTTTATTGGAAGAAAAACAACAATGTAAATTGTAAATTTTGATTCGTGTTGGGTGGGCCGAAAGTGTCATGTTTGTGATTACAAATTCTATTACTATTATGATGTTGAAAAATGTAGTTATAATTAATTCAGTATTTTAGTTCATAAAATAATAGATATACGAGAGATAAAGATGATAATTAACGGTGTCGGACGTGGAGACGGATTAATCTTCTCAATATCACAATTGACCAAACGAGGCATCTCTCCATTTCATCTATTTTTTGTAAGAAGATATATTTCGTCCACCGGATAAGATCATTAGTATGAATTCCAGTCCAAACTCTCTTCTGGTATCAAATTAAACGGAGTGTTATAATAATTTTCTCTCTAGATGTCAATGGTGTTTTTTGCTCTTTCCTAGTACAAGAGTTGGATAGGATTCGGGAATCTCTTGTCAGTACTTAACAGCTACTAATTGAATCCAAAGCCTCGGTAAAGTTGTACAAGACACAATTAAAAGAATTTGGAAAAATAAAATAAAATAATAATATATGTGAATGTGAAAATTTAAAAATAGAAATAATTCCTAAAAGTTGAAATTTTAAAAGTTTTATCAACAATTGGTATCAAATCCCCTTCTACAATCAATCCCCTCTCTACTTAACCGATTGGCAACTTTATTGGTTTGGACGATTGCTGGAACCTTCGTGACGAATCCTTGAGATCTTCACCTTCTGGGGAAGTGTATCTACGTAGCTCTACTCCGGATTTGGTATACTCAATTTGATTACTCTCTATTTCACACTATTTATTGTTTAACCCGATGGCACCTCGTGCATCTCGACCTCTCGCCGTAGACTTGAACTTCATTGACAAGAGAAACAGATACCTCTTCAACACCACGGAAGCCATTCACAATTACAACTGCCTTATCAAAAAGAAACTTTGTGAATATTTTTTTGCACATCGACCCGACGATTTTCCGGACTTCTACGATTTGGTAATCCAATATGACGAATTTTAGAAATTTACTTCCTTTTTGCAAGTAAATAATCCTTCATATGAAACGGTCGTGCGTCTCTTCTACGTGAACGCAACCTTCGACGACCGAACATATGAAGCAAACTCTTGGATTTTCGGCAAACCTATCACAATTAACCCGACAAATCTTTGTGAATGGTTCGGATTTGAAGTCACCGACGCTCACAAGAAAGTTTACATTAGTTGTCATGATGATTGGCTGGGTAAGGATGGTTCATTTGATGAATTCAAGGAATACCTCTTTCCCGACCCTCCGTATGACTCAACCACATCTTACTCGCCAATCCAACGGATCATATTTCTATTTGTGTCAACATTTTGCACCGGTTGGAAAGAAAAAGTCTGATTTTGAGCGGCGTAATGGTACCTCCTTCGTCATTTATGACATAAATCAAAACAAATACACCTTCCCCTCTTAATTTATCATCATATGAAATCTTAGACTCGCGACACGGGAAATTTGCCTTATGGGCATATAATAACCTGGATTTATAACCACCTCGGAATAAATTTTCCCACCATGGCGTTGCCGCCCATACCAAGCCATGACCTTCTTCACCCTAGCCAGTACTCGAAGTATGGCCTCGAAAAATGTGCAGGTCTCCAAAAAATAACCTCTACTATTTCCCAACTTTGCATGACAAGGGCAAATCGGTATGGGAAAATGGTGTTAAGTAGAATATGAGACATGCACGCCCCGCAGTCGAGACCGCAACAGAGCCCACAGCCGAGCTCATATATCGACCCGCTGACGATCCAGTCAACTATGATTATACGACCGGTACGGATTCCAAGGTGATACGATCGCATTGTTGGCGCACAAATCAAAACTTTGATGTTCTGTTTGATAATCAATACCAAATACAAAATCAAATGGATGAGATGCAAGCCAACACTCTCGGCTTGCAAGTCACTATTAACCGCTACTTCAACCCTGGATCTTCTTCGGCAAACTCTCATACGTCTGATCTCCAAGGACCACCATCTTAGACCATAACCCTCACCCGTCATTAAACCATGTTCTCCTTAAACCATTTTGTGAGTTTTTCATTAGATTTTCCTCAAAACTTTTATTTCATGTTTTATTTTCCTATTTTGTGCTTTCA
Organism: Juncus effusus; assembly: GCA_027726005.1. Classification (NCBI taxonomy): domain Eukaryota; kingdom Viridiplantae; phylum Streptophyta; class Magnoliopsida; order Poales; family Juncaceae; genus Juncus; species Juncus effusus. Next base: position 4,720,132 of record CM050892.1, read on the forward strand.
TGAAGACTATTTTCTAGTTTTTGTTTGACCTTATTTATATTAATATTCTTCTACTTTGTATTAAACTCTTGCATAATGCGAACCTTGCTTTTATGTAATATGTTGTTAATTTTTTTTTTGGGGTTATTATCAAAGGGCGAGCACCTATTTAGGGGGAGATTTCCTATAACATTTGTTGTCTCTTTTGATTGTTTTTTAAAAAGGGGGAGAATAAATAAATAAATCTTTCTGTTCAGAATTGTTATGAAAATCATTAAAATGGGGAGCTTATTATTCTCAGTTTGATGATATTAAAAATAATTCCGAAATTACTAATTACTATTTGAGTTCATTGAATAAGTTCAGAGTTACAAGCATTCAAGGCAATGAATATGAAGATTCCAGCCAGAAGTATGCCACACGATTCTCTTCAGAAGTTCAGAAGGCATCGACAACAAATCAAGTTCAGGAGCTTTGGTTGTGCGTTCTTCTAGATTAGTTGTTAGGTTTAGTAATTTATTAAATCACAAAAAAGAAATTTTTCAAAGTTTTTAATCATCCCTTTGTTCGTTCGAATTGACCCTTTGTCGTTCGAACTAACAAAAAAGATTTTGTTTTCCAGAGAAATCTGTCACTTTGTCCGTTCGAACAAACCATCCATCAGTAGGGGTGGGCAAATGGTTCGGTTTATTCGGGAACCGAACCGAACCGGTCGAATTCGGTATAATCGGTTCGGTTTTTCGGTTCATCCGGTTCGATTCGATTTGAAAATTGAGATTATTTGGTTTAAACGGTTCGGTTCGGTTTTGATTTGGAAAAACCGAATAAACCGAACCGAACCGATATACATTTCTTTATGTTTTATTCAAATTCTCATCTTTAAAATAAAAAATCATATTTAAAATAAATTAATCATGAGTTTAATTGATCTAGTTGTACTCTTAATTTAATTTAGAATAATTTTTGTTCTTAAAAAATTATAAATTAAAGAATATTTATTTTTTATTCGGTTCAATTCTAAATCGGTTCTATATTTATTCGGTTCAGTTCGGTTTAAATCTTATTCGGTTCGGTTTTATTCGGTTTGCTCTTATTCGGTTCGGTTTGAACTGAACCGACCGAATGCCCACCCCTATCCGTCAGTTCGAATGGACCAATGATTTTTTGACCGTTTGAATTTGGCTTTCGCATTTATCTCCTACCATTTTTATCCATCCGTTCGAATGGACCAAATGTTGTTTCCTTTTTTAAACGATTGTCTTCTTCTCTTTAAAAAGACAGCCGCTCCAATCCGATTTTAATCAAGTTTTTAAGTAAAATTCTCAGAATCTCTCTCTTGTGATAGACTAAATTACTCTATAATCAAAGTGAGATTAGGGTGAATTAATGAGTGAGTTGTTAGTTAGTTTGATTGAAAGAAATCATTGTTTAGTCTCAACGAATCGCTATAGGTGTTGTAAAGCGATCGTGGAGTCGAGTCTTGTAAAACCCTATTTGGATAAGTGAAACAAGGAGCCGAAAGACATACTCAAATAGTAGGCGCTCGTGAACGCAACATGGCTGCTTGCGAGAATGGGTGGTTGAGACTAACTCAATCACGTTGCCGAACTTCGTCAATAGATCTGGTGTTCGATATCTTTATTTACTTACCGCTATCTCTATTATTATTTGAATTAATGCATTCATCGTAAAACTCTAAAAAGTTAAATCCACATTTACACACGAAATTGGCCTATTCACCCTCCCCCCTTTTAGGCCGCAATCGATCAACAGTTACAAATACTAAGAGGTCCATAATCAAAGATTTTTTTTAGAAGCACTGACCTTAGGAATGAGGCAGATATTTGTCACACCAAAGTTGGACTGTGCAGCACTAATTAAGAAGAAATTCTGTGTTACTGTAACAAACTCGTTGCCAATTTCATTTAGTTCTGCTGATAAAACCTAGCAGAGAGTCCATCAGATCCGGGACTTTTATCAGGGCCAATCTCCTAGGCATTAGTCCTGATTTCCTCAGGCGATGAAATAGCCGCCAGAGCCAATGCATCATTTGGGGGTAAGGCGGTTGATCGAGTTGATAGCACCACCTGAAACAGAGAATCTCAGATCCACCGAATCAGAGGACGTGTAAATAAGGAAGAAACAAAGAGGGATTGGAGGAGATAAATTCACCGTTGTCGGTGATAATGGAGAGAATTTGATCTGTCTTCGTCTTTGAGCGGTGGTAACATTGAAAAAGGAAGTATTAAGATCCCTCTCTTGGGCCCCTTAGTCCCCTACTCGTTGAGCCCAATACATGTGGCTTATTAACAGAGTGTCATTATGGGCTTGTTGTAATTGCTCTATCTTTTGGCCCGCACCAAGTGGGTTCAGAGTAATTTGGGCTTCAGTACTCAATAGCTCTTGGTCCAATTCTTTAAATCTTTTATCTGGGTTGAAATTATATTGGGTGGCCCATTTTGAAATTTCCTTCTTCATCCCTCCAATCCTGTCTTCCCAGTTTTTTCCTCTTGTTTGCTACCATTATTGAGAACAGGCGAGTTTGAAGGAAGGATGGGTATACCACCAAGTTTTCAGGTTAAATTTTTCTGTGGCCTTGAAAGCGCGATTGCCATTTTTAATAAGATTGGATAGTGACACTGTTCCATTTGGGCAAGTGAAGAACAATTGCGTTTGGGAAGAAGTCAAGCCAATTCTGGGTCACCATTATCCTATCCAGTCTTTATACGATTAGGTTGGCTCTGTACTGGTGGTTGGACCAGGTATAAGCTGGTCCTTTGTATCCAAGATCAATTATCCCAGCTTCTAATATCATGTCGTTAAATTGGTTGGAAATGTGATTCAATGAAAATTGACTACCTCTCCATTTTTCACGGTTTCTAGTGATTGAATTGAAATCGCCAAGAGTGCAGAGTTTCGGATTAGGTGTATCTGTCTTAGAGATAATCGAATTCCAAATTGTAGGGTTTAAGAGGTGATGAGGGTCAGCATATACAGCAAACATGGTCCATGTAAGAGCAGGTACTCGTTCTTTGACTTCAGCGATGATGTAATGCTTGGAAGTTTCTATAATTGTCACTGGACAGACCTTTTCCACATAGTAAACAGAGTCCACCAGACAATCCCTCCGCAGGAACTATCTCATAAGAGTAAGAAGGAAGAAAAGAGAGATGAATTTACAAATGTTACATCTTGTATATGAGATAAATGCAATATCTACAAAGGTATAGTGAAGGTATCTTGCCATGGAACGTAACATTGCCGGGCTCTACAACACCGGCCGTTCCATGAGAAAAGATTCATTATTGAAGCGACGGTCTTGAAGGAGCCGCCGCCTTGAATTTTTTATTGCCGAGGTCACGTTCATTGATTGGGTTGGTGAGAGAAAGAGAAGGAGTTATCGGAGGGATAACAGAGTTGTTGCTCTGTATTGCTGAGAGATGGGCGAAAGAGAAGTGATTGAGACATGGAGGGTTCAGAGTTTCATGATATTATTTGATGCGAGGGAGGTCTTCCTATCTCGCTGAATTGTTTTGAGAGATCACCTCTTTAGGTAAGAGAGAGGCCTGATTTATCCATCGGCCAAGTCGCTTCGTAAGAATAGTTGTTGCCATCTCGTTTTGGGGAAAGATGGATTGCTCACTAAGTCCATTATGCGGTGATGATCTGAACAGGTAGAAACATCATGACCAAGAAATGCACAAAATAGGCAGGTTCGTGGAATTCGTCCATAGACAATGAAAGAGTGGAATTTTTCGCCATTGGGAAGAAAGAAGGGTAGTTTGTTTTTTAAGAGGTTTGTTGAGAGGGATAGCAACACGAATTCTTGCGTATTTATGGTCATCATAAATACGAAGGATGTGAGCTGATTTGGATTTTCCCACACCCGGGCTCAATTGTAGGAAGCCTTCTTCAGACAGAGCTTGATTGGGTAAATTGTGAAGTTGGATCCAAACTTCGAAATGGGTGATAGTTGAAACTGAGATTTCTTCTGGTTTGAATATATGTTTAGTTACTACCAAATCCTGGCAGAATATCCAGGGACCTCGAGTGAACACGCATTCCATTTCTATTTTTTCGACAAGTTGGACAAGGTATGTGCCCTTTCCATTGGGTTGAAAAAGGGTATCAGGGTTCACTTTCCAGGCTCTGATCATTGTTGGAAAGAGAACTTCATCAAAGATAGGTCAGTTTGTGATAACAGCAATGAGCAGGGTACGATCCCATTTATGGTTGATAATGCTTGCATTTGAGAGAGCAATGTGATTTCTCTGCTCTTCAGCGGGCATGCATAAGTCTGCCAAATGAGAGATAAGATCCTCATCTAAACTGTCCGTTTCAAGAATTAGGGATTCAGAGAGTGATCGAGTAGAGCTTGAAGAAGCCATATGAGATTGTGGTTTAGGAGAAGAGCAATAGTAAAAAAGAGGACAATAAATTTGTGGAGAAAAGAAGTTTGATAGTAAGAGTGGATGAGTAAGAGAATGTGCTGATGAGGGAGAGAGGATGGTTGACGGGTGGGGCCCAACAATGGAATCAGAAACGGTTTGTTTTTCTGTGGATAGAGAAGGATATCCTCTTTCCTTGTATAGGAGTGAGTCATCATATGATGTATGAAGGGGCCTTTCAGATCCTTTATGCCATAAATTTAGTTAGGGATTAACTGTGATATGCTTAAGAGATGGATGAGTTTTTCACCTAGGGTTTGTTACATTTTTGGAACTTTGATTCTCCTGCACAGGTGGTAATTATTTTGGGTAGAACCGGCGTATTGGGTTCATGATTGAGCTCTGCACCGAAACTCTGTTGTTTGGTAATGGCGTCTAACTAGTGAATCTAGGAGAGCTTCTTCATCACCATCTAAGGAGTTTGGACCCTCACTTTGGAATTGAAGGCTTCCAGCGCACAGAGCCTGAGTCATCGACTCATTCATGACGTTCTCCATCATCGATTGAGATTGGTCCAGGTTGAGGTCAGGTTGGATAGCCATGTTATTTCTTGGAGGAGGTGGTGGCGCCAGGACTGCAGGGTTGTTTGGTGGACATCTGGTAGTGGATCCATGTCATTTACAGGTCCATCTGGTTCCAATGGCAATAGGCTCATTAGATTTACATTGTTAACCCGAACCCGGACGAGTATAGATTCTCTGTTGAAGCCATTGAGGTTATTGTGGTCTATTGCTTGCAATTCCCCAAACGGGGCAACAATCTCGCCTATAATGGGGTCTGTCCAGGCATGCATCAGCAGCTCATGGATGCGAACATGAGCGATACGTTGAGGGTCATAAACAGAAGATTCATTCTCCTCGTTTCAAGCGTACAAAATGATTCCAGAGGTGTGGAACCAAGAAGGCCGATTCCTTGGAATAGTTGCTTGAGTAAGGTCATTTGGAGGAGAGAAAGCCATGGAGTATTCACTGAGTTTGTATAGGCGGTAGTTTTTAGATTGGCCACCATAGTTTTGAGCTAGACGTTAAGCGATTTCCTCCCGGGTATGAGGGTTAATCATGGTGACCACCACATAATTCTGCAGTTGAACAAGAAGTTGTAAGTATTCTGAGGTCTCAGGGGTATGGATATGTCTGATCCATGGTCTTTCATTAAAAACTGAAATGGTGTTGAAAGGTCGATTCATGGTTTGAGGAGCTTAGTGAGGAAAGAAGAGAGAGTGGAACTAAAGTATGTAGAGAGAGATTAGAAGGGAGATAAAAGAGGAGATCATTAGAAAGAGGGGGAGAGAGGTTCAGAGAGGGGAGAGAGATGAGTTCATCCCTTGATGCAAATTTTACTTTATTTAATATGTTTGAACTTGAAATTTCTACCTTTTGTGAATTAAAATTTAGATTAGGGTTTAGATATAACTCGTGACTCGTGTCATCGGAAGAACCATGAGATGATGTGTTGAATGTGGAGACCGAAGGAGGTAGCGGAGAAGCAAATCGTCCTTACTTTCGAAGCATCTCTTGAAAATCTCGCTCAACTACATCATCCATGGAAGGCGATGCGTCGGAAGAAGAAACAATGGTCGGTGTCGGAGGAGTAATGTGTTCTTATTTCAAAGTATTTCTGAAAGGTTCGCTCGCAAACTTCATCCACGGAAGGCAAGATCCCCGTTTTGATCGAAAATATAAGTTTGTTTCAAAATTGAATTTGAAACGGTCTGTATTCCTGCTCTGATACCAATTGTTGATTGATTGCAGCCTAAAGGGGGTGAAAAGGCCAATTTTGTACGTAAGTGTGGATTTAACTTTTTAATATTTTACGACTTTTAGGCTATTTGACTTTTATTTGGATGATTGTATTAATTTAAATAACAATAGAAATAACGATAAATAAAGAAAGAAAAGTAAATAAAGATACCAAACACCAAATATGTTGACGAAGTTCGGCAAGATGCTTACGTTAGCCTTAACCACCCGTTCTCACTAGCAGTCCTGCTGCGTTCATGAGCGTCTACACCCCGGGTATATCTTTCGGCTCTTTTTCACTAATCCAAATAGCGTTTTACAAGACTGGACTCCATGACCGCTTTACAACACCCGTAGCGATTCATCAAGACTAAACAATAATTCACGATTTCTAACTGACAACTCACTCACTAATCCACTTGAGACTCATTTTGATTATAAAGTAATTTAGTCTATCACAAGAAAAAGAATTCTGAGAATTTTGCTTAAAAACTTGATTAAAATCGGATTGGGACGGCTGCCTTTTTAAAGAGAACAAGGCAGTTGTTTAAAGAAGGAAACAATATTTGGTCCGTTCGAACGGAAGGAATGGTTCGAACGGACGGATAAAAATGATAAGAGATAAATGTGAAATTCAAATTCAAACGGTCAAAAAATCATTGATCCGTTCGAACTGATGGATGGTCCGTTCGAACGGACAAAGCGACAGATTTCTCTGAAAAACAAAATCCTTTTTGTCAATTCGAACGGACAAAGTGCTGATTTAAAACTTTGAAAACTTTCTCTTTTGACCGCATGGAGTGGATTTTTATTAAAGACATGCTCCGATTATTTAATTTCCCTGAACCTTTCATCTCTTAGATCATGGCTTGTGTGAAATCCATATTAATGGCAAGGGATCTTGTTTCTTTAAACCAGCTTGTGGGCTCAGGCAAGGCTGCCCCATTTCTCCTTTTCTTTTTATACTAGGGACATATCTCCTATCCACTCTCTTAAACCATTATTAGCTATCAGGAAATTTAAAAGGAATCAAATTAGGTCATTCAGCACCTCCGATTACTCATTCTCTTTGCGCTGATGACCTAATTATATATGAAGAAGCGTCTATGTAGGAAGTCCGCATGGTCAAAACAATCCTCAGAATGTAACACTTGATTTCTGGCCAAACAGTGAACCTTAATAAGGCTAAAATCTGGTTTAGTGCTACAACACCAGATTATCGAGTAAGAATGGTCACATACATGTTCAATGTAAAGCCTATGACAAGGAATTAAGTGTATTTAGGGGATCATCTATTCTATGGCAGACGAGTCTTAGGGAATTATGATTTCCTCATCGATATTTTCTATCGAAAACTACAAGGGTGGAAAGGCAAACTCCTATCTCACGCTGGGAGATATTTTAATCAGAGTTGTGCTAGAGGCAACCCCATGTTATCACATGCCTACAACCCTAATTCCTCTCACAATCACAAAGAAGCTGACTTCCATAATAAAGAACTTTTATTGGAAAGGCAAGACTGATTCTAATCGATACTTGGCTTGGGTTAAATGCGAAACCCTAATTAAACTAAAAAAGATGGGAAGCTTAGGGTTTCGAGACTTGGATTGCATGAATAAAGCCCTTCTGCTTAAACAGGTGTGAAGAATAGCGAAGGGGAGAAATATTCTTTGGATTTAACATGTGCATGCTAAATAATACCCTCGTACAATCTTCTGTCATTCTCAAATATCTTCCAGTTACTCAAATTTCTGGAAGGCAATGCTATTGCTCAGACCAACACTTCAATCTTCCTTCCACTGGACCATTGGCAATGGGCAGAGCTGCAAATTATTTGGGGTTATTTGGTTCCCCTCTCCTAAACCTCATCCCTGAGTCTCTATTAGCACTCCACTCCCTCATCCCTACTCTCAACGAATCTTTCTTGCAACTTCTCTGTGCTATCATGTGGGAAGTGTGGAAATCAAGGAATTCTCACATTCTGACACATAAACTTATTTCCCCTGCCATAACCTTAAGAAATGCATTCTCTTTGGTTTCCCTGGGGAAACAACACTCACAGATTTATTATAATTTACAGCTTCCCAATCATCCTACTACTTAAGCTTCTATTTCTATTAAGGAGTTCTTGGTCTATTTTGATTTCTCCATAGATAATCAGGAAAAGTGCTGCTGCAATAATAATTAAACTTAGCTGTGGGGATTTTTTGAAGGTTAAAAAAAAGGTCTACAATCAGATTACTAATGTGTTACAAGGAGAATTTGAGGGTCTGAGCTGTGTTATTGAAACAATCCTTCAACTCTGGCCAAACTTGACGGCATGTTTTCTGACAGATAATGCTCAATTGGCATCTCTGATGCGAACCTATGAGAACCCTAACTCTGTACAACATTCTCAATGGCAAGCTTTTCAATGTGTCAGAGATTGTGTTTTGTGGAAAAAGAGATTCAAAGACCCTACATTCTATTTCATTTCAAGAAATTTAAATAAAGAGCCTAATGTACTGGCAAATTTGGCAAGATGTTAGCACTATGCCACGTCTATATTAGCTATTTTTCTACCTATGAAGATTTTGGATTTTTGTTATTTTTGGGCTCTTGTTTATTGCTTTTTTTTCTATGATGTTCTCTTGATTCTTTTGTTTTAGGTTTTTCCAAGGTTGCAAATAGCGTTTAGCGGTGTGTTGCGTTAAGGATTTTCATGTAGCGAATTGCGTATAGCGCAGATGTTGCTGAGATACATTTTTATAGCGGATAATATGTGTAAATATTTTTTGCCTATATACCACTACGTAATATATGCACTACAAAATCTAAAAGAAGAAATATGCAACACTAAAATATGATTAATATTAAAATATTAACAATAAAATTTTGAAATATTCTTGCTAAAAGTTACATGTCCAAAATCAAAATATGCTTAATATTAAAATATTAAAATACAACATATCTATCCATTCAAAAAAATCCATTCAAAAAATCAATTAAAAAAAATCCATCAAAAACGCTATTCAGACCGCTACACCGCAACATACACACACAACACCGCTATTGCAAACCGCTTCACCACTAAATCGTCGAAAAATGCTACACCGCAACAAAACCACTGCGCGCAACGTTTAGCTTCCATAAACCACTGTAGCGCCGCTACAGACCGCTATTTGTAACACTGGATTTTTCTCTTAGGACTTGTTCGGTAAAAGGTGGAATAGTGGAAGAGCGGTTATTCCATTTTATTCCACCATTGTTCGGCAACATCCATTGAGTAACAAGTTGGTTTAAAATATATAAATAATATCTAATTACTAAAATATCCTTATTCTAATCATACTTTTTAATTTATTTAATTATTATTATTCAACCTAAAAGAAAATAAAAAATAAAGTTGTTTAAATAAATAAGATAAAAAATAATTTGTTTTATTTACTAAACATTGCCTTTTTTGTGCTAAATGTTTTTTTGCAATTTCCAGTTAATGTAGGGGCTTTCTTGCAATTACAGCATAATATAGGGGGCCTTTTTGTAATTTCAATTTGAATACTATAACTTAAATTTTATTTTCAATTAACTGGTGTAGCGACATTTCCGCTGGACTTCGTGCGCAGAAGAATGCAATTGGAAGGAGCGGACGGAAGAGGGCGGGTATATACAATATGGCTCAGAGGACTGTACAGAGACATTCTGCCTGAGTACTATAAAGTCGTGCCGAGTGTTGGCATTATTTTCATGATATATGAGACTCTCAAGAAGTATTTCGCTGAGAACAACATTAGGGTTTATTAGGGGATAATTTCAGATAATGTTATTGATGAGAGTTATTATAGTTAGTGATGTTTATGTTTCATTGGTGGGTGGTAAGTTTTGAAAGTTGCTGCTCAAAACATAAATAAATTATGGACTTTAGTTTTTTATTTTTATTTTTTTCATTTCAGTGTGTTAATTGGTGGGTAGCAAGATCTGATGATCAAATTTTGATATTTTTATTCATTTTGGAGGTATTATGAATTATTATTCCTCATTTATAGGGATATTATTGAGGTATCATTAGATCATGCCTCCTTTATTTGTTGCAACTTTGGTATGTTACAATCATAGAGTTTTATACTTCATCCTTCAATTCTCTTTCGTTTGATTGACTCCTGGTCTTGTATGATATGTTTAATGTGGAAAGAACTAGCAAAAATATATATATATATATATATATATATATATATATATATATATATATATATATATATATATATATATATACTGTTCATTGTTCCGCCATCACCTTTGGCGGAATAGTGAATAGTAATTTTTTATTTTTGCTAATTTTCATGGCCGTTTAGAGGCAAAAAAAAATATATAAAATAGGTGGTTCCGCCAGAGGTCTTGGCGGAACTGTCTATTTTGCCTAATTAAGCATGTTTAAAACTGCCAAATGGTCGGGATAAGAAAAAGAAAAAATATCTCTAGTTCCACCAGTGGTGATGGCAGAAGTGCTAGATAAATAATTATTTTCAGAGGAGTGTTATCTGTTGAATTATTTTTCAAAGGAGTGATACTTTGAAAAAAAAAGTCGGTATTTTTGTCTTAAATTTTGCCTTATTCCATGGAAGAAAGATCTTTCATCCCCCCCCCCCAATGAAAGAAGAAAATTCCACTCTTCCACCTATTTATTCTATTTTCTTCCACCATTGTTCGGATGGAATAACTCAATTCTTCCACTCTTATTCCATTTTGCCGAACGTCACCTTAGGAACTTTTGTTTAGTCCTTAGCCTTTCTTTTTGTTTATTCAGTTAATTTGTTCCTGGTCTGTAATATATTGGATTTTATTTTTATTCTCAGATTTATTAAATGCAATGCCTATATATATATATATAACAGAGTGATTGAGCTGAATAATTTACTATGAGCATTGGCTAACTTTTTTTAAGCAATATTGATGGCATCTGACCTTTTTTTGTCGTTTTTTATTTCCGATGAAACTCATTGTGTTCTATTTATATATATTTTTTCAACTGATTCTCGACAAAATTTTCTAAAATTACGTGACCCATTAATAGTTTTCACTGTAAATGCTTCGAGCATCCAACTTATAATAGCTTTTGTTATAACTATTTCCGACTTAAATTTAACATTTTATTCTAATGATTCTAATAATCATCTTGACTTTGACCTTTTGAAAATTTGAGATGTTAATTGAGATCGTGTAATGTAATTTGATAGGTGGGCTCAAGTTGGGGATGATGGTGTGCTTAGCAGCCGTAGCAAGCTTGATTAATTTTGTTGTTTCAAAAATTGAAAATAAGATATAAGATAATATTGTAGAGAAATTTTCATAGAGATTTGCAATGTAAATTGTAAAATTTTAGTTGTGTTCGGCTCAAAGTGTCATGCTTCCATCCTTTAATGCATTGTATTTGGTTTTCATTTATTTGTTCTACCAATTTCAGTAAAAGAAAAGGAAAAAAAATTAGAATTATTTTTCTTTTTGCCATAATGCTCTTAAGAAGAAAGAGACTTCTGCCTTGTTGGTACGACAGTAGTAAAGATTTCAAAATCTTGATGGATATATTTCAAATTCTTTTCATTAGCATTTATTTTAGTGCCCATTAAGTGAAGAAAGACGCGTCATGTGCCTACATTTATCTATCAAATAAACCATTCATTGCAGAATGAGTCTTCCAAACCCTCTTCTGTTTTATATTTATTTTGTATATATTTTTTTCATTTAGTTGGTCAAGAGGGTTATAAGAGATGTGAATGTGTTTATTCTTAGTGTTGCTTCTTGGCAACAAACTATTACATAAAGATATAGTTCCCATTTTAGATTAGGATGTAAACCCTTTCAAGTTGTCTCCACATTTTTGTGAAAGGTGACTATGATCTTCAAACAAGTTGATTTTTTGTACTATGTTTACAACAATATATAAATCAAAGAGAAGACAATATATAATTATTATCTCCTTTGATATGTACTATATTATTCCATATGAAAAAAATATATATATTCTCGCTTTTTAGTAACTTTTAAGTTTCATTTTGTTTGTGTTTTCATAAACTTAAAAGAGTTACTGTAATATTTAATGTTGTAGCAGCACTTTCCCTGATATGTTAAATTGTGTGGACATTCTCTTTTTCTCAATGGAAAATATTTCAAAATATCTGATCTTTCTGATGTTTAGTATAGGAGAAACTAGAGTCAAACTTAGTCTACTCACGGCAGTGAAAAGAAGTTTTTCTATGGTAAACGGGACCCACTTGTTTTGAATATACGGGGGATTCGTTTATCAGTGGTAAACGGTGGACTGAGAGGCTGGTGAACGGGGGATATATATATTTTTCCTTTTCTATGCTCAAGGGGGGATGATGACATGGACAGCAGCCGACCCATTAGACCCTAGTGAGCGTCATGAGATCACGCGCTATGTTTGGGCGGTGCTCTCTCCTACGTGGCACCTTTTACATATTTATCTACACATATACCATATACACCACATACGCCTTGATTTCATTGTGAAAATATTTTATATCATGTTGTCAAAAATTTCCAAATACTCATTTTACTCGAAAAACTTCAAAAATATTCTTGGAGATAAAGCCATAAAGACATTTTTTTTCTATGTTGGAATGTTGGAGCATTTCAAATGAAAAAAATGATCAAAGTAATAATCCTATGGTTTAGACCAGCTTAAATTGTTAGATCATTTACAATTGTTATTGTGAATAATTTAATTGTATTATTAGATCAAAAAGGATTTTATTTTTCTAGTAATTTTAGACTCATGTTCAATGTTGTAGAATTTGTTAGTTGGAGTCAGAAGGGTTAGGATTAGAAATTGGAGAGATTAATCGGAGATTAGACGGCCATTATTCGATTGGCCTAGTCGGCTAATAATTTTAATATTTATTATCATATTTTAATTATGTAGTATCAAAATAACACAAATATCATTTACAATAAAAATCACAACATCACTCATAAATATGGTATCAATCTTAACAATATGACTTTATCAAGTGTAGAAAAAAAGAAAATGCAGATCTAATCCGTAAATAAAAAACTAATATGTTTTAATGAGCTTAGTAAGGTCAAACTATCTAAAAATTGAAAGGAACAAGACAATTCGAGCAAAGATGTATTTGCAAACTTTGTCAAAAAATTTGGACAAACTTAAGTCATTTTTTCGGGACTAATTTATAAAATCAGGGATTAATGAAGATTTTTGCAACAATACTCATGTTTATTTAATATTTTTATTTTGTATTTTTAAATTGTTCTTTTCTTTGAGCTTGTCCTTTCTTTAGACATCGATCTAGAAGGCGCATGCACCTTCATTATTCTCTAGAAACGGAATTTAGAGAAAAGAGATTTTTACTTGAGTATTTATAGAAGAAAAAAAATACTAAAATAACTAAATAGTTGTACTACTAGCAAAAATCAAGCTTAAGTTTTTTAGCGCACTTGATAACTTATAATTTTTTTATTTTGATGAAATTTCGGTTAACATTTTATTTTACTTTCAATATAAACAAGGAAAAAACACAAAAACAAAAAGCGGTCCTCGCACCAAAATACTCAAACCGATAGTTTATTAGCGGGTCGGGGCAATGAGACAAGTGCTCTTTTTCTGGGTCCCATCGGAACCCGATCCGGATCTTCACTGCCACGTGTCCCAACCACAGTCTCCTTCTCCCATGTGAATGCGATAACCCTATCTCTTTCCCCATTGGCCTCTTCTCTTCTCCCATCCTCTTCCACGTGTCACCCTCCATTCTACTCTATTCTACTGCAAATTTTGTAATCGAGCCATTTTGAAACTCATACGGAAAAGAGGGAAGCTGGAAAGGAAAAGAAATTGTATAGAGAGAGAGAGAGAGAGAAAGAGGTTGCAGTTTGTTCAAGTGGTGAAAAGAAAGAGATAAGAGGTGAGTGGTTTAAACAGTTACTCCATATAAAAGTTGGGAATCTTTTGCTATGTATTTTGTAAAAAATAGGCATTTTGGGTTTTGTGGAATTTTTGTCGAAACAAATTCAAAGTGGCAGTGCGTAAGGTAAGCACCACAACAGTGCTGATACAGGGCACTTGTTCAACTCATCCTCTGTTTTTGGTTCCTGTTTTTACAAGTAAGGGTTGTTGTACTTTTTCTTTCAGGTTCAGTGAATGAGCGTTTCTTGGATTACCTGAATACCTTTTTGGAGGTACCACGAGACTTCTCACATGTTGAATTTCTGTTTTAATTCTGTCATCTCTCCTGTTTGGTGAATGTGGAATTTTGGGTTTGAGAAAGTTTGAATCTTTTCTCTCATGGCAATTCTCTTGCCTCGTGTCGGTTCTTCACCATTGGATATCTACTCCAAACTCGGGTTTAAGTACACTACAAGAAAGATTCATAAAAGGCTTAATAACTGGAGCCCAACTTGCTCTCTTTTTACCGGTTCTACCTACGCATGTATGAGCTTCGAGCCTGAAAACAGTAGAAATTTCTCTATTTTTTCAAGTTTAGTTGTGAGTCCCGCAGAAGAAGAAACCTCAATCTCATCAGAAAAGAGGGTTTATGATGTGGTGTTAAAGCAAGCGGCTTTGGTCAAGAGAGGAATTAGCACGGATCTCGATGTAAAACCCGATTTGATCTTACCTGGTACGGTGCCGGTACTGAAGGAAGCATATGACCGGTGTGGTGAGGTTTGTGAAGAATATGCAAAAACATTTTATTTAGGTGAGAATTTGTTTTCTTGAATTTTTATTCAAAAGATTTAGCCTATTTTATTTGAGTTTTGAAGCACTTGTTCAGACATGAAATGTGCTATTGTCTGAAATTGTTGAGCTTGTTGCTGACAGGTACACTTCTGATGACCCCTGAGAGGAGAAGGGCAATTTGGGCAATTTACGGTAATTATTTTGTCAAGGTTTCATTTTTCGCTGATTGTAATCATTTTATGAGAATTCAGTCTATTTTACTTCTAATAATGTGATTTTAATTGTCACAAAAACTGTTTATCTGTCTTGCTTCCAACTAATTTGATTTTTTTTTTGTTATGCTCAAATCTGATAATAAACTTTAATTTTATTTTATATTCAAAATTTATCCACTTATATTTTATTTAATACATTCTAAACTTCTAAGAGTGCTAATAAATAATAATAATAATAATAATAATAATAATAATAATAATAATAATAATAATAATAATAATAATAATAATAATAATTTATTTCGACTTTTTCAGTCTGGTGTAGGCGGACGGATGAGCTGGTTGATGGACCGAATGCATCTCACATAACACCATCTGCATTGGATAGATGGGAATCAAGACTTGAAGATGTATTTGCAGGTCGACCTTACGACATGCTCGATGCCGCCCTTTCGGACACTGTTGCTAGATTTCCTGTCGATATTCAGGCATGTTTACTTTTCCATTTTGTCTCCATTGTTGAACAATAGTAATTAAATTTATTAAAGAAATACTACGCAACATGACCAAAAAGCCCGACGGCAACATAACAAGTGTATATGCATGGTTGCAGAAAACGGAAAACGGGGTTTAATCGGACGGAGCTTTTTTTGGGGTTTAGGGGTTTAATCGGGTTTAATCGGGATTAATCGAATTAATCGCTATCCATTAATCAGCCTGAATTTTTATATATATTTGAAATAATATCAACATTTATAACAAATATATCCAATATCCTAAACTCACAATCTAACAAAACATATAATTTAAAATTCAAATACATAAATTCCAATCAGCTCTCAAGAGACACCTCAATTTCCAACAAACTCATCCAAACAACACAAAGAAGCATTTACAACCTTACAACTCACTACTCCCCCAATCCCTAACACTAACATCTTATCTGTCGGCGGCGGCGTTCAAAGCTCCAACGGCGACGGCGGCGTTTAAACCTCCAAGTATTGGCCGGCGAGAGACAGTCAGACAGAGGAAGCAGGAGGGGGAAGAAGGAGGACGAAGAAAATGGCAGTAAGAAAGAGGAAGGAGTCGAACGGGGGTTAGGGTGTTGTTTTTGTTTTTTTTTTCAGATTTTTAATGACAAAAATGGGCCAGGCCGGAGATTTAATTTAAATGTTAAATGATGAAAATAAAAAATAATTTGAAAATGGGCTGGGCCGGGCCGGGTTTATTAAAATTTTAAATGATGCAAAAAAAATTGGGCTTAAACGGTGGGCCTAAACGGTCCAAAAACGGCCCAGAATGGCCTTAAACGGTGGGCCGTTTTTTGATGCCGTTTAGGCCTTAAATTAAACTTTTGCCGCCATTTAGGGATTAATCCCCGTTTAATCGGGGCCCGATTTCTGCAACACTGTGTATATGGTGCAAATATTAATTCTTAAATTGGCTAAACTTTTTTTTGAGGTAGATTAGTCATTAATTGGCTACATCATAGATGTAATTTTGCACTATGACCCTGCCATGTGGCCATCAGGTTTATTGATCATGCTGCATATCATTGTTGAAATTTATTTCATCTAATTTTATTTTTGTTAATAATGTAGCCATTTAAGGATATGATTGAGGGTATGCGAATGGATTTATGTAAGTCGAGATACAAGAACTTTGATGAGCTATATCTGTACTGCTACTATGTGGCAGGAACGGTCGGGTTGATGAGTGTACCCATCATGGGTATCGCTTGTGAGTCCAAGGCTACAACAGAGAGTGTATATAATGCCGCTCTAGCCTTGGGAATCGCTAATCAACTCACTAACATTCTTAGAGATGTCGGAGAAGAGTAAGTAAAAAAAACATTAAAACGGTACATCATAAAACTACACTGTTCCAATATAATTATTCATATTTAGTCGATATTCTAAAAGTTTTAAATTAATTAATAGATATAATTAACTTTGAATATTATAGTGCAAGAAGAGGAAGGATATACTTGCCGCAAGATGAGCTCGCGCAGGCAGGTCTGTCTGACGAGGATATATTTAACGGGAAGGTGACGGACGGATGGAGAAGCTTCATGAAGAATCAAATAAAACGCGCACGAATGTTTTTTCAAGAAGCTGAAAAAGGTGTCACTCAACTTAGTCAAGCTAGTCGATGGCCGGTACGCATACCTCTTTCCTCCTTTTATCTATATATTTATTTATTATTCACAATTCAATATACACATTTTTGAAATATTTGCTAAAAACATTTAATATTTAAATTAAAATTTGACTATTTAACACATGATATTTTAACCCAGACATTTGTAGAGAATTATATTCTCTTTTACTATGTGGCACTATTCTTGCTTGTTAAATTAATATAATCATGTAACGTTATTTCAATCATTTCGACTATTTTGAATTGGAATACCACCTTATTAGAGGCTATATATATGCACCCAAATCTATATTATTTTGTAGAATAAAATGTTATATCTGATGCAGGTATGGGCCTCTCTGCTACTTTATAGACAAATTCTTGATGAAATAGAAGCAAATGATTACAATAATTTTACAAAAAGGGCATATGTCAGCAAGGCGAAGAAAATACTGGCCCTTCCTGTGGCCTATGGGAGATCTCTAATTAGCCCCTCTTCTAACAAAAATATGAATTTATTATATACCAAATAGGACAGAAATCTCCCATGTCATTCGAATGCTGTGTGTATAAAGTTCTTTATATTAGTAAGTCTGATGTGGTGTTATAATTATTACAATTATTGGTTATATAGTCTTGTAAAGTATTTGAGAATAAAAGAATTGCGATCAAGTTTTCAGACTTGGCATCACTGATGAGATCTAAAGCTATTGATTGAGATTTTTAAGTTAAAGTCAAACAAGATCTATATGGTTTGAAAATGATTTAAGTTGTATCACTAATATGATTACAAAATGAGTTCTTTTAATAATTTTATGTTTAAGTATGCCAAATGAATGGCATAAAAGAATCTAGAAACAAATTCCTCATAAGCGTACAAAAATATCTAACAATTGCAAAAATTAGATAGTTATATTGACATGATTTGTTCCTCTACGATATTATTATTATTATTATTTTTGAAGAAAATTGGAGAGGGTTTTTTCCATCCCTCTTCCAATTGTGTGTATTTCCATTTCTATAAAATTTTATTTAGGGGCCCTATTTCTATTTACATTCTATTTTAACTCGTTTCTGTTTCTTTTCTTTTCTTTCTGCCTTCCCTCTACGATATTATAGATATCAATCACAATTTTTATTCATCTCAACCATATTTTGTTTACATTTTTTAAATTATAATTAACGTATCTGATATAATTTCCTTTTTACACTATTTGTTATTGACAAGGCGAGAAAGGGAGACAACTTACGCAAGACAATCCAGGTTTACTTCATTCTTCCCTCAATTTTATCATATTGAACGATGTGCAGGAAAAGCCCCTCATTAATCATAAAAGAAACTAAGAATTTTGATTTTTCTTTTTCATTTTTCAGGTGTTATATATTCCCGTATATGGCTCATGGTTTTTCTTGAGATGTTGCATTTGAAAGAAATCAACTCTCAAGTGGACTTTAATAGTTAGTCAAATAAAAAAAGTACTAAAAATTCAAAAAAAATTGGTATTGTATCAGATATATTAGATTATTTTGTGCTAATGGATTTTGATATAATATATAATAATTTTGGTTCAAAAATTATTTTGTTACAATCTAGTTTGATTATTAAATGCTTATAGAACTAGAAAATTAAATGCTTATAGAAAACAAATGTCTCATATAAAAAATAAGGATATTAATGTTATGAATATAATTAATATGGATGTCCAATACTTGGCCCCTAAGAAAAGATAAATTAGGAAATACGTGTAAGAATGGAATAAGTTGTGGCAGAGTATTTATTACTGTATATTTTATTGTATTTAAGTTAGATTATTTCCTTTATTGTAATTCCAAATCAGGCGAGAGATTTCTTGACCATCACTCACCCTCTACTATATAAAGAGGGCAGTGGCTATTGTATTCTTAATCCACAATTCAATGAAATTCTCTCCTTCCAATTCTCTCTTTTATTATTCTTTTGTTTTTTATTTTATAACACGTTATCAGTACGACTCTACAATAAACATTTGAAGTTCTAAATAACATAACTGAAACTCTGCTTCAGAAGGTACAATTTCAAATTATTAATATTTCATTATATTATTTATTTTGGATTTCTTTTATTCGATTTTTTTTCTCTTTTCTTGAAATTCGTTATTTTACGAGCTTTTTTAAGTAACATATCTCTGCACCAGAAGTTGCAGATTCTCTTTATAGATCAATGCACCAGAAGTTGCTTGTTTAATTATTTTTATTTTGCAACCAGAAGTTGCGTGTTTATTTTTATTCACGCACCACAGGTTGCTCGTTTAAATTATTTTGTATGCACCCAGAGTTTCTTGTTTAATTATTTTTGCAACCAGAAGTTGCATGTTTATTTTTATTTACACACCAGAAGTTGCTTGTTTAATTTTATTTACGCAACCAGAAGTTGCATGTTTATTTTTATTTATGCACCAGAAGTTGTAAGTATATTTATGCATCAGAAGTTGTAAGTATATTTATGCACCAGAAGTTGCAAGTATATTTATTTTTATTTTATGTACATTTATTTTATGCACATTTACTTTTATGCACATTTACTTTTATGTACATTTATTTTACGCACATTTATTTTTATGCAAATTTATTTTTATTTATGCACCTGTAGTTGCAATAATTTTTTTTTCTTTGCACACAAGCTGCAAAATTTATTTTATGCACCATAAGTTGCAAAATATAGCACCAGTAGTTGCAAGAATATAAATCAGAAATATTGTCTAAATCTCGAAGATCAACTCTCAAATAATAATTTGAGGAAAAAAAAATGAAGAATATATATTAAATAATGATACTCCTTACCTTTTATCTTGCTCTTGAAGCAGCAATAAGATGAAGAGAGTTGTAAGATATATTGAAAACCAATATCATATCTTATTGTGAATAAGCAAACTAATGAGTTGTAAAAGAAGAAATTATGAAACTTGTCTAAATAATTGCATTCAATTCCCAGAAGTGAATGTTGCAGAATAATGACATAAATGAGACCAATGCCAGAAGTCATTACAAAAAAATCACATAAGACAATGGGAAGATACAACAAGATATTATTTGTAACTGATTCTAAAATATGTATTTTTGATGTTGTATAAAAGAGCATTGGTTAAGTACCTGTTGTACCCCAAAATATTTTGTCGAATTCTATAAAGTCTCTTTAAAAGAAAAAAAAAATGGTTAATTATGTTTATAATTGAAAACCATTTCAGTAAGCTCTTAAATATTACATAAGACTTTTAGTCGGACTTCCTTGACCATATATTTATTCAATTTATTTTATTTATTTGTGGAATCCAAAATGTCTGTCATATGTCCAGCAGACATTGAACAACTAAAATAATAATTAGAAATTGAAAGACAGGTATTACTATAATACCATGTATTGTAAATGTAATTTAAGACTCCAGAAGAGTTACCATTTTGTTGCCTGTATATAATAGATAATGCTTTAAAATTGTAAATTACTGTTTCTTGTATATAAACAAAATAATGAATTTTCATTAAAATGAAAAATCACGAATTCCGTACAATTGGTTCCGCATCATTCCCAGAAGTGAATACCACATATACAAGTCGTGATTATTAATATGGATGCTGACGTGTAAGAGGTCAAGGTCGAAATTATACTTGTGACTATGATGATTATATTAAGAAAAACACACAAGAAAGCGGAAAGAACACACAAAATGGTCTAAAAATTTATGTTGTAGTAAAAGACATTTGGTATGTCTCTATGTACGCCCTAGAATCTTGTGGAGGTTTATTAAGCCGTCTTAAAAGTAAAGAGAAAATAATAATGTCGACTTGTTTATCACCATAATGAAAAAGTTGATAACCGATAATGATATCATCCGCTGGATTTAAAGCACATTAACAAGAACGAGTTAGAGAAAGAACCGAGTAAGAAAAATTTCTTTTATTCTATTTTATATTCTTATTATTATTGTTATTATCATTATCATTATTTTTCTTTCTTTTGATACTACTAATATGAATCAAAGTATGTATGGGCACAATAAGAATTATAAATATGTGTGCCTCATTGTAGTGGACAATATTTCTGTATTTTGAGAAATATTCATTAGAACAACATGTAGCTTTTCTATTGATTTGTATTATGAAATACTAATACAATTAAGTCAGATTTATTAGTAAACCAGAAGTTTATTGACTTAAAACTTATTTATGCTTCTGCATATCAGATTTCGTTCAGTCGAAAAGTAATTTTATAATTTGACATGAACTTGAAGTTCACTAATTAGAAAAGCAATTTTATCATTAAACATGAACCAGAAGTTCAATAATTTGAAAAGTAATTTTATGATTTGACATGAACCAGAAGTTCACTAGTTCGAAGAGAAATTTCATGATTTGGCATGAAACAAAAGTTAACTAATCTCGGAGCAATGATGATGCAAATAATCACAGAGAATTCAAATATGCATCAATTAAAGAACTAGAAGATTCTTTTATCAAATGAATTTTCATGTGCTGCATGTTATCAAAGGAGAATTAATTGTTAGACATCACAAATCAGGGTTGGGAATAAATCACCCAATTTCCTTGAGCGTATTAATCGAAATATATGTGGCCCTATTACTCTTTCATGTGGACCATCTAGATATTTTATGGTATTAATAGATGTATCTATTAGATGGTCACATGTACATTTATTTAATCTCGAAATATTGTATTTGCGAGATTGCTTGCTCGAATATTCTAATTAAGATAATAATTTCTGGATCGTACAACTAAGAAAAATCGTCTTGATGATGATCAGTTGGCTACATCCCAAGTAATAATTGACTATTATACGTTGATTTAGATTATAGTTGAGCATTGGCCCACAAACGCACTTAGAATGATCTAACATCATATCTTGTTAAGCGATTATAATTAATCGTTGGCCCCTAATAATGAAATGAAAGCTCGTCTTTTGATTGAGGCCATGAAATGATATATGCTACAGCACTAATTAGAGTAAAGCCAACATTTTATAATAAGTACTCCCCATTATAATTTGTGACCGGCCTGCAGCCGAGTAAATACTATTTAAAATCTTTTGGATGTGTAATATTTGTTCCGGTAGCTCCACTGCAACGCACAAAAATGGGTCACAAATAAAAGTCGGGCATATATGTTATGTTAAATTGCCCTGCATAATTTGATATCTTGAACGTCATTACATGAATTTATTCACTACATAATTTATTGATTATAAATTTGATGTGATGAATTTTCGATCATTATCTAATTTTGATACTTAATCTTATATATATGAACTATAAGTTAAAATATAACTCATTTGTAAAATAGAGCAAATCTATTATCAGACATATTTATTCTTTCATAAAAGTAATGTGACACACCTGAAGTGTGTTAGATGTTTGTAGACAAAATTATTCACTACATCTTAATTCGGATGGATATCCCCGGAGGATCATCCAAAAATACACCTGAAGTATGTTAGATGTTTGTAGACAAAATTCCAGAAGAAAGAATTAAATGAATACCAAAGTGATTGTTGTGAAACAAATCAAATATTAATGAATATGTTCAAGATATAATAGACAATGAAAGTCCTGAAGAACTTGATTAATAATTAATGATAACATTAGAGGGAGAGAAACAAGAGCTGGAAAATATAAGTTATAAGTTATATGGAATGCATCATTAATATCTTTCACTTAGATCCTCTAACAAGTTAATATGAACTAGAAGTTCATAAATTTATTAATGTGAAACCCCATGCAATTATATTATTTATATTGATGCAAAAATGATATTTCAGCATTTAGTGCTCACTGAGATACCCTTGGATAATTCTATGTTTGAGATATGCCAGGAGCATGGTCGACTGATCGGTTCCAATGATAAAGATCCAAGGAAGAATAAAAGAGCATGATAAGAAAGTTGGCTTGAAGTTATCAATACTTCAAAAGAAATAAATTCTTCTGAAAAGAATATTGATGATAAAAGAGTAGAAGACAATGACGAGCAAATTACCCCAGAAGAGGTTTAGGTACCTAACAATATTGAAAATAATGAGATCTCAATAAATTATGTCTCTACTAGAATAAATATGGAACCGAAATAAAATTGTGATTAATCAAAATTTAGTTATGCAATTGCAATTGATTTATAAATGAAAATGAGGATCTAGAATTAAAATTATTTGTATAATGTCAACGGATAATATTGGCCAAATTGAAAGATGTGATTAAAGCATCATTATTTTCACTAGTGAAATATAAAATTGTGGACATGTACTCCAAACACCTGGCGTTGTATAACGGTAACTTATAAGCGAGTATAACTTATAAGAGGGTGTTTTAAGAATATGTAATAAGAAAGTTAAATTGTGATGTGCAATTATATTTCTAATTTTGTCGTCCCTGATGGACTTATTAACGTAGTAGCAAATTATTCATATCTCATTTGATTGCAATATATTAATGAAAATCCCTGAAAGATTTAGAATGCCTGAAGCATTTCAAACTCTCGAGAGATTTAATCTATTAAATTACAAAGATCTTTGTACTAATTAATGCAATATTGAGATATGTGATAAAATTGCTATAACAAATGTTTGTTGAATGAATGTTATGTAATTGATCAAAATTACGTATAGGAAACTATATATTTACCTTTTGAATGTTGATATATATATTGATGATTTAAAATCTTATGGTACTCTCGAAGAGCTCCAAAAGCTACTATATTATTCAAAAGAAT
This sequence comes from Juncus effusus, assembly GCA_027726005.1. Classification (NCBI taxonomy): domain Eukaryota; kingdom Viridiplantae; phylum Streptophyta; class Magnoliopsida; order Poales; family Juncaceae; genus Juncus; species Juncus effusus. Next base: position 4,744,091 of record CM050892.1, read on the forward strand.
ATAAGATTAAATTCTTTAAGGCATAAAATATTATCTTGAATCATAAATTGAATATTATTTCTCGGAAGGAGTTATTGTTTGACAATCCATCTATTACAATGATATAATGTGGAGAAATCGCATCCATTAAGATCATCAAGATAACTTGTTTGATGTATTGACAATTGAAGTAAAGGATGCTGAGTTATTTTCATGCATGAGCATGATGATTGTGAAACGAATATTTAACGAATCTCCTCAAATAATGATCCAGCAGATCTCTTCTTAAGCATATATTACAGAGATTGAACTTTGTCATCTCACATATAGTTGCATATATGAGGGGAGAAATAATACGCACTGCACTCGTTTTCCCTTGTCTATGGTTTTTGTCCCAATGGGTTTTCCTAGCAAGGTTTTTAACGAGGCAACTTTTGTGCGTAATATATAGAATGATGATGCACTCTTTTTTCTTCACTAGGATTTTTGCCGATAGGGTTTTACCTAGTAAGGTTTTAACGAGGCATATTTAATATATGAAATAATGTGAAATAATAATAATACGCGATGCACTCTTTTTTCCTTAGCCAAGGTTTTGTCCTACTAGGTTTTCCTTGTAAGGTTTTTAATGAGGCAAGTTCTAATGCGTATGAAATATGGACATCCAAGGGGGAGTGTTATGAATATAATTAATATGGATGTCCAATACTTGGCCCCTAAGAAAAGATAAATTAGGAAATACGTGTAAGAATGGAATAAGTTGTGGCAGGGTATTTATTACTGTATATTTTATTGTATTTAATTTAGATTATTTTCTTTATTGTAAATCCAAATCAGATAAGAGATTTCTTGACCATCACTCACCCTCTACTATATAAAGAGAGCAGTGACTATTGTATTCTTAATCCACAATTCAATGAAATTCTCTCTTTCTAATTCTCTCTTTTATTATTCTTTTGTTCTTTATTTTATAACAATTAAATATTTTTTTATTATTTTTTATTTTTATAAATCGTTGTGCAGGGGAAACTTGTGTACGCAACCGGCCTATGCATTTACACCGTTTTCAAAGCCAGTGGTAGAATTGATTAACACAAACACCTTAGTGTTGGATCTGAGCCGGCTATGAAACTGGTGGTACCGCGAATAAGGCGGGTTTAAACCGGTGGTAAGTGCAATTCAAGCCGTTGGCAGAGACGATTTTTTCTAGTAGTGGATCATGTCATTTGAAGCTATGTAAATATCTTCGTGATGTGTATAAAATTCTTAATATTAAAGTTAGAGAATGAAGGTACATGTGGAACCCTAAATTAGTATGTCTAATGTGATGCTAAAATTATATAGACTTGTAAAGTATTGAGAATAAGATCAATTTTATAGACTTGCATCACTGATGAGATCTGGCGTACTGGTTGAGATTTTTATAGTTAGTCAAACAAGATCTATGGTTTGAAAATGATTTAAGTGACATCAATAATATGATTACAAAATCAGTTCTTTTATTAATTTATTGTTAAGTATGACAAATCAAGAATGGTATAAAAAAATCTAAATAAAAATTTCCCACAAGCCAAAAATATCCATCATAAATTAGATAGCTAACTTTGAAGTGATTTGTTCCACTACGATAATATATATAGATACCATTTAATTACAATTTTGATTTTAATAAGCTCCGTGACCTTGCAAATAACACTTCTCAAGCATACGAGTAATCTTTACTTTTTGAAAAAGAGAAAGGTTAACCAATCCTATTATTTTCAATTTCTAATTTATTCACAAAAATCATCAGAACTTATTTTGCAAGTCCAACATTGTGAAACGTGGCCGTACGACTGAAATCAGTTCCCACCTTGAATGCAACACTAGCTTATAGCTCACGTATCACGAAATAATTCAAATCAAAAGCAAAGCAAAACGAACCACATGCAAGTGTGGTGCCGGCTTGCAAAAATTGGTTGAGACCTCAATTCATCATTCTAGTATTTCATGTTTTTCATAAGAATTTCGATTGTTATTGTCTAAAACTAGTTGAAACATATGTTGCACGGATACGGATACGGGTATCATATCCGATACGATACAGATACGGAGATACGATAAATCTCAAAAAATTTAGGATACGGATACGGTTATATATGTCTATTTTTTAATTATATTTATATAAAATAATAATTATTAAGTAATTGATTAATAACATAATCAATATTTTAAATTTAATACCAAAATATTTGAATAAAATTATACACATACTCGATACTTAATGTTCGTAAAATTCAAGATTTGATTTAAGGAAAGTCAATTATTTCTGACTTTCTCGGGAATTGATTTTTTTTTTAAATTATGTGAGTTGTAAAAAAAAGAATGTGACTTATAAAATGCAAATAAGTCTTTTATTAGTTTAAATGTGGGTTAAAATTTGATTTATGGAAAAAAAAAGGTCAAAAAAAGTATAATGGGCTAAAATGTATAGTGAAAATATTCCAGAAGTATCCTGACAGAAGTATCCCAGCCGTATCCCAGAAGTATCCCAGCCGTATCCTGACGTATCCCAGAAGTATCCTGACAGAAGTATCCCAGCCGTATCCCAGCCGTATCCTGAACGTATCCGAATTTTTTTGTGGCGTATCCGATACGTATCGGAGCCGTATCGGAGCCGTATCCATATCGGATACCCGTATCCTCAGGATACTTTCCATTTTTTGAAGTATCCGCGCAACATAGGTTGAAACACTCGCTCCGCTTCGGGTATAGGATATATGATTTTACTAAGGATAAATTTTGATAATTTAAATTTTTTTGAGAGATATATATTAGAAATTATTTAAAAATAAAAATTAAGATTTTTTGAAGTTTATTAACTTTGTGAGACTTAATTAAGATATATTATTTAGCTTAATTAAGTTAATTAAATTTCTTAATTGAATTTTAGAAAGTTAATTTTTAGAAAATCTTATAAGAGAGCAAAATATGAACCAAATAGTATTTAAAACATATTTTAATCGTAATTAAAGTTCTAAAAAAATGGCGTTAACTCTAAATTATCAATAGGGGCGCTTTCGCAATTTCGGCAATAGTATAGGGTCTTTTTTAAATTTACAAATATGAAGAGAATTTTTGCAATTTCGGTTTAATATAGGGGCTGTCATGAAATTTTCTCTATTTTTGTTGGTATACCGGTTGTATTGTTTTTTCTCTAATAGCCGTGGGGCCCACACAACATGGAGTTAAATAAATGTCCTTAGTTGTTCTTTAAATTACAACAATACCACACACTCAATTTAAGATGTTCAAAGAATATGTAGTGGCATGCTCTGTAATAATATTGAACTTTATGAGTATTAATTGAATAGATATGATCACAGAAAAGTAAAACATCATATCAAGAATTGTGTAATGGGTAATAGATTCATTTATAAATGACTCGTTTCATATATATCACATAGATTTAGATATATCATATTCTTCAATTACTGGATTCTTTATGACACTTTTATAGTAAAAATATATATAATGAGTGCTAACTGTATTAAATATTTTAAACTGACTCGTTACACAAAAAATATATAATAATTTTTGTTGGGAAAAAACAAGGGAAATTTACAAAAAACCCCCTATCTTTTCTGAATATTACAAATAACCCCCTGCATTTTCGTTTATTACAACAAACCCCCTGTCAGAAGAAGTTTACTTTCAAATACCCCCTACATCACTATTCCATCCATTCCAAAGTTATTTATTTTTAAAATGACGAAAATACCCTCATGTATTATTTAATTAACAAATTAATTAAATAAACAAACAAAATAAATTAAATAAAAATTGTTAAACACATAAAAAATAATTCATTAAAAATAAATAAAACTAATTAAAAAATAAAAATAATTAAAAATAAAAGGTTAAAAAATAAAATAATTAAATAGTTAAAAATAAAAAGTAAAAAATAACTCAATAACAATTAATTAAAATAAACAAAATATACATAATTAAAAATCTAGAAATAATGAAACAAAATATAATAATTAAATAAATAAATAAAATTAAGTAACGATAAAAAATAAAATTATAAAATTATAATTAATGTTATAAAATAGGGAAATTTACAAAAAAACCCCTAACTTATTTGAATATTATAAAATACAAAAAAATTAAAAAAATAAAATAAAATAAAATAATAGAAGAAAAATCAATTTTTAAAAATAGTAATAATTATCGACACACACAACTCTATTTATTATAACATAGTGTAAGTGCCTAATGCATTAACTGGCACAGTGCAACATTCAGGTCAACACCACATTAATAATAATTTTATTATTTTATTTCTATCTTTACTTAATTTTTATTTATTTATTTATTATATTTTGTTTAATTATTTCTAGATTTTTAAATATGTATATATTTTTTATTTTAATTAATTGTTATTGAGTTATTTTTTACTTTTTTATTTTTAACTATTTAATTATTTTATTAACCTTTTCTTTTTAATTCTTTTTATTTTTTAATTTATTTATTTTAATTAGTTTTATTTCTTTTTAATGAATTTTATTTTTTAATGAATTGTTTTTTATGCGTTTAACAATTTTTATTTAATTTATTTTTTTACTTATTTTTATTTAATTTATTTTGTTTGTTTATTTAATTAATTTGTTAATTAAATATATTCAATATGAATAAGGGCGTTTTAGTCATTTTTAAAAAAAATTAACTTTGGAATGGATGGAATAGTGATGTAGGGGGTATTTGAAAGAAAACTTCTTCTGACAGGGGGTTTTTTGTAATAAACGAAAATGCAGGAGGTTATTTGTAATATTCAGAAAAGATAGGGGGTTTTTTGTAAATTTCCCAAAAAACAATGTCAGATATGTAACAAAATTAGAAAATTGTATATAGGAGGAATGTAGCGCACATCATGAGCTATTGACTAAATACAGAGTACATAATTTAATAACATATGTTGGTCCGGAATTATCATGGACCAAATATTGAAGTACAACTGTACAACAAACACATTTTTATACACATAGGAAGCAGCTAATCATAATAACAAGAATTTGCATTCAATATTCATCATAAGTTGGATTTATCACATCTTAATTTACAAAAGTAATTTGCAATGCAAATACAGAATCTACTACAAGTCGCTAAGAACGTTATCTTTTAGGCGATAGCCTACCTCTCAGAATTTCATTAATTTAAATATGTTTACAGTACATGTTCCTCGGCCTCTTGCGAAGCCAAGCAGGTCTTAAGATACTAAAAGAAAGAAAGGAAAGATAGTGAAAAAATAGAAATACAAAAAGGTGGCCCCTCTCATGTAGGTGTGTGTAAAGTAAAGAAGATCAGTAATGATTTTTCCACAGTCTCGCTTGATTCCATGCAATGTTGAAGATGATTTCGGGTGAAGAAGTTTTGAAAGTGAAAATTCGACAGTTTCTTTCTTTTTAAATCTCCCAAATACAGACATACAATTAATAGTATATATTAGGCACCCCGAATAATGCCCCATACCGCTATGATACGTCCAACGCTGACGTGGTGAGCCTACCTGGAGGGGGGCAGGTAAATGAGCTCTAATAATCGTATGGATTTAAGGTGGGAAGCGGGAAACATGGTGCACTTGGAATGGGTAGGCAATTCATATTAAGATGAGTTTACCTATGGATTTGCCAGCCTGCTATGTCGCTTCTTCCCTTCGATAAAATCAAACGGCAGGTTGACGTGATGTGTAATTAATGCATGGGTTCTACTTGCATTTCATATTTCAAATTTTTTTTTTTTTTTTTGAAACGAGTCCCAGTTATAAACTGATTGGCATCCAATGGTGAGGAGAGAGAACTCATAACATAATATAGGAACCGAGGTGGCTATTCGTGTACATCTCACCTGCTATTTCCCCGGAAAGAAACACTTCATTTCCGTCCTACACTCAAACATTCACTTCCAATTATCAATGGTGGTGCATCACGAGTGGGTTGAAGCGGCGCCAGGATGGACACCGTGGAACAACGATAACGAGTGGTCGGAGAAGAGGCTAATCACTTTCTTTATTTCGTCTCGTATTTGCATATGCATGTAGTTATTTACTTCTGCTCCACATTTTCTATTAAAAAGAATGTTACTTCTACTCCACCTTAGATGTGTCAAACTGTTTTCATATGAATGTTCAACCCTAAGCACGATTTCAGTTTAACACACTATTAATGTTATCTATTTAGTATATATAAAGTTTAAAGGGGTTATCTACAGTTCTTTTTTTCTGAGAAAGTCACATGGGTCATTTAATTGAGGCCTTATGATAAAGATCGGACGGCTAAAAATTATGTCTTATGATAAACATCCAATGGTGAAAACACAACTCTCACCTTCTCTTTCCGATTTTCCCTACTCACGATATCACCCTCTCTATCACTCACACACAGTCACAAACACTCACACAGCGCCATGGCCCATGCCTCTCCCACCTGAGTAACACACACACTTATAGCCTCTCTCTCTCTCTCTCTCTCTCTCTCTCTCTCTTGCGAACTGCTACGGTACCCACTGCGTTGATTTGAACGAAATCAACTGATTTTGATGAATCTCAACTCTCTCTTCTCTCTTTCCTAAGTGAAATTCGCAACCTAGGTGAACCTCATTGGTACACAACTGAGATGTGGCTATGCTATCTTGAGATAGCAATTTGTATCGGTGAGATAATTATTTCATATTTATTGATGCAAGATTTTTGTTTTGTTCGAATTTTTTTTTAATAAATCTTCTCGACATATCTGACAGGAGGTTTTTTTATTTTTTGAATTCGAATTTTTTGGTGAAATTTCTGGATCCACAACTGGGTTCAAAGAAGGTAATTTCCTTTTATTAATGTTTCAAATTTGATTATGTGATTGGTGATGATTTTGTCTATGGATATACTTAATCAAATTACTGTTATTTTTTGGATTTTTTTTTAATTGGAAAAGGATAGAGCAGTATCATCCGAAAAAATTGGAGTTTGGATCTTGAGATTGACTTCCAAATTAAATGATTAATGGCATAATATTCAGCAATAGAACATTCTGTTTGATTTAATAGCCATCTGAGAGTCTTTACCTTAATTGATATTTCTTTATTTATTTGTGTTCAACTGGTAAGTTGTAATGCTCTTAATAGAAGGTAAGTTTACTTTGTTGGCCCACTCTTCTTCTAATTTCACATTTAGTTTGATATTTTGATTTATAAATTGGTACATTTGTTTAACAATTTTAGGCATTGCTCAATCATGATTGTTGAGTTCTCTCAATATTGCAATAGAATTGACTTTCTATCCTTTATTAAGTTACCTTTTGATCTGTCATCTCAAATCCTCCCCCTGTTTCCACACTTCGTAGTATTAAAACATGATAATTTGGTACAACGATTTCATCTTGGTTATGATATTTACTAATTGGAAAAATTACAAATTACTATATCTCCATATAAAAAGAAAAATGTGTATATTTTAATTGTTTTCAAAGTATACATGCTTTGTCTAAAAAATATTGGAATTGGTGCTAAACCATTTAGTGTACTTGACTTTTCAAACTATGTGATGATCTTGAAAAAAATAAGCAATTAATGTGAAGAATGAGATAAAATAGTTCATATTTTAGTCCACATGGTCACTTGGATTGGCGCTTGAAACATATTCGACTAAATGCTTACATAACATATGTTTCTTATGTGATTGTAATTCATAAATGTTGTGAACAATATTCCTTTTTGGGGTTTTTTTTTTGTTTATTGGCACGTTTCAGCAAATAGTTAAAAGATGGTTTAAAACACAAAAGACGTCCTCCTCTTACTGTGTTATTTACAATTGTGATGAATACTAACAGGTAATATTTGCATCTAGAATATGTGAATTGGTGCTTTAATATTTATTTATATATTGTTTATTCTAAATTTAAGTTTTGTCCTCTATAGGAAAGCTCAAGAGAACTATGTAGTATTTTGTTAGTACTAAAGCACTACTGGCACCCCAAGATATCTGTGTGGACCATAGAACTCAAATTATATTATCTGATTTTTTTTCTTTTTTCCTCATTTTTCCTCATTTATTCTTAGAAAAAACACCAATGAAAATGTATGCTTCGTACTATTCACATAAAGTTCAATTTGTATAATGGCTGAAGTAAACCTAAATCCAATGTGAGCAATTATTAAAGACCCCATACATGTGTGATTTAAATATTGATTTTGGTGTGTGTGTGTTTGGGGGGGGGGGGGGGGGGGGGGGGGGGGGGGGGTAGGGTTGGAAAATATATCAAAAATCTTAGGAGGGAATACATATAATTTGCAAATCTATCATAAAATACAGTAGTATTACTATATATACTAAAACTACAAAATCTATGAAGAGTGCTACCCCCTAGTCTCTATTAAAAATTGTCCTTGTATATGTTAACACTTGTGTTAATACATGTCCTGAAAAAAGAGAACGTACGGTTTCCCTGAACGGAAAGGCAAGTAAAGCAAGCAAGGGAGTCGGTTTGTTTCGACTTTGAGAATCAATCCCAAAGGATTACAAGAATGCCCGATTACTGAAAAGGACGTTGCGATCTCATTCCGGCGGCTCTATGCACCAGAAAGCAGAAAAACTCAACGAGCCGATTCTTTTGAATCAAAACGTTATTGGCTTCGTGGACAGACTGAAGATCAGTAATCAGGGTGCACGCTGTCAAATAGTGATGCATCGACCTCATTATAATTTTGACATTATAATTGAGGTAGTCCTGAAGAAAAAAATCTGCATTTGACAATATATTAAATTTACTAGTTTTAACTTCAATATATTTATAAAGATAAAAGAAAATGAAGGCAAAATTTCGTGCATACCACTACAAAAGAAAAGATGAGGAAATCTAATATACTAAAATTCAAAAATATAAAAGATTGCTGGCTATGGGGTTCGAACCCATGCGCACTTATGTGCAGAAGATCTTAAGTCTTCCCCCTTAACCACTCGGGCAAACCAGCTCACATGTCGATATTTTTTTCATAATAATACAAATAATTAAGTTAGGATCTTATGATAATCATATCTATTGAATATTTTTCTAGATTTAAAAAACTACAAACAGGCTGAGTGGAAATGGGTTTCGGCCCTTTTGGGCCTTAAAACTTAAATTAGTCAATTCTCGGACTTTTTTTTTTTTATAGCACTATTAAGAAAAATAAAGCAACAGTTGCCACTGGTTTGAAAATAATGTGGTAACTACCATTTCCGCCACTATTAGTGGCGGAACAACCTGTGTTCCGCCACTAGTAGTGGCGGAACAGATAGATTTTCAGTTCTGCCAAAAACGGTCCATTTTACGCACTAAACGTGGTTAATTAGTATTAAAAATCTTGTTCCGCCACTAGTAGTGGCGGAACATGTTAAAATATTTCTTTACCCCCGCACGGCTCATGAATGGGCAATTAGAACCGTTACTAATAGAGTAATTAGTAACGGTTTTTCTGAAAGAACCGTTACTAATAGTGTAATTAGTAACGGTTTTTCTGAAAGAACCGTTACTAATAGTGTAATTAGTAACAGTTTTTACGAAAAAAACCGTTACTCATTACACTATTAGTAACGGTTCTTTCAGAAAAACCGTTACTAATTACATATTCGTCGGTTCTTTTATAAAAACCGTTACTAATAGTGTCATTAGTAACGGTTTTTATAGAAGAACCGTTACTAATAGTATCTTTAGTAACGGTTTTTCTAAAGTAACGGTTCTAATAAATTTATTTTGGACTTTAGTTACATTATTAGTAACGGTTCTTTAAAAACACCGTTACTAAAGATACTATTAGTAACGGTTCTTCACAAAAACCGTTACTAATGACACTATTAGTAACGGTTTGTTCGTAAAAACTGTTACTAATTACACTATTAGTAACGGTTCTTTCAGAAAAACCGTTACTAATTACTCTATTAGTAACGGTTCTAATTGCCCATTCATGAGCCGTGTGGGGGTAGGTTGTTCCGCCACTAATAGTGACGGAAATGGTAGTTACAACATTATTTTCAAACCAATGACAAATGTTGTTTTATTTTTCCTTAATAGTACTATAAAAAAAAAAAATTCCAATTCTCGAACCCAATCTGAAAACTCTAATTTCAACCACTATTTAAAAAGTGAATATGCTCTCCCAAGTCCCACTTTCTGACTTCATCTCAGATAATTCCAGAAACAGAGGAAGAGACGAACAACAGAGAGACATGGCGAAGAAGGTGCTCCTATTATGCGGCGACTATATGGAAGATTACGAGGCACAAATTCCCTTAATTTCTTCTCTTTTTCACTAATCAAAGTTCAAATAGTGAATAACTGATTAATTTGGTTCTTGTTTCTTAGGTGATGGTTCCTTTCCAAGCTTTACAAGCTTACGGAATAGCAGTGGATGCTGTTTGTCCTGGGAAGAAAGCTGGAGATGTTTGCCGTACCGCGGTTCATCAAGGATTAGGTCACCAGGTATTTAATTAATTGATTTGATTTGTTTCTTTTTTTGGTTCTCAAGTTAATTACAGATCAATATAATGGATAAAGGAAAGGTTTTTGGGCTGTTTATCTGTAATTGATTAGAAATTAAGGGTTATGCTAATTGCTCATAATAAAACCAAATGTTGATATTAAAGTTGCAATTTTCTTTAGATGCAGTTTTAAGATAAATTGATTAGTAGTTGTTAAGCATTGTGTTGACGTAAATTAGAAAATGAAGATCAGGCATCCATGAACCTGGCAAAAATCGAATTATAATAATCACATCACACCCTTCATGTGCATTTATTTTATGTTAAAATATTTGAAAATTGCAACTTGTCCCTGTTTTTTAATCTTTATTACATAAATGGTATCTTTGGTCTACTGTTGCCATGTTCTAAAGAAATAAGAAAATCAAAAGAAATAAAAAAAGAATCAGCTAATCTGACTTGTAAACCATAGTTTATGGATTCAATCCCCGATTTTTTAGAATGATAATAATAATAATAATAATAATAATAATAATAATAATAATAATAATAATAATAATAATAATAATAATAATAATAATAATAATTGTTATAAATTCGAAAAATAAGACAGGACAAGGCCGATGTTCTGAATATTATTATTATTGTTGTTGTTTTCTCTTCACTTTTCACAATTTCAATCAAACAACGTTCCAACTTCAAATTCCAAAACCCACTCATCACATCCTTTCTTTTTAATTCCCCAGACCTACTCAGAATCAAGAGGCCACAACTTCACCCTAACCGCGACCTACTCCGTCATCACCCCCTCCGACTACCATGGGCTCCTCATCCCCGGCGGCCGCGCCCCCGAATACCTCGCCCTCGACCCCTCCGTCCACTCGCTTGTCCGGCACTTCTCCCACGTCCACAAACCCGTCGCGTCCGTCTGCCACGGCCAGCTCATCCTTGCCGCCGCAGGAATAGTCGCGGATCGGACCTGCACTGCGTATCCGCCCGTGAAGAGTGTGTTGGTGCATGCAGGGTGTAAGTGGGTTGAGCCGGACTCTATGGCTAAGTGTGTGGCCGATGGGGAGTTGATTACGGCTGCGACTTATGAATCGCACCCTGAGTTTATTAGGCTTTTTGTTGAAGCGCTTGGAGGCAAGATTACGGGTGGGGATAAGAAGATTTTGTTCCTTTGTGGGGTATGTATGCATTTATTTTTTTTAATTTATTATGTATGTTTGGCTCTTGAATGTTTTTAGAGAATTTCCCCTATATCCGTGGAAAGGAAAGAATTATATTGTGCACATGTGCTGTGAAAATAAAATAGTCCAATAGACATAAGTGAAATTTGCAAAAAAGCCCCTGCATTATGCCTAAATTGCAAAAAGAAGCCTCTGCATTGTTGGAAATTGCAAAAAGCCCTACACTATTGTCAAAATTGAAAAAAAAAAAACCCTGCAATTTTGGCAATTATGCAGGGGATTTTTTGTAATTTCCAATAATGTAGTGGCTTTTTTGCAATTTAGGCATAGTGCAGGGTCCTTTTTGCAAATTTCCTTTGATATAGTAGAAACAATAACATAGTTCCAACCAAATTTCCAGGACTACATGGAGGACTACGAGGTGATGGTCCCATTCCAATCCCTCCAAGCTCTCGGCCACACGGTCCACTCTGTCTGCCCCGGCAAATCAGCCGGCGACAAGTGTCCCACCGCGGTGCACGACTTCGAAGGCGACCAGACCTACAGCGAGAAGCCCGGCCACGACTTTGTTATAAATACGGATTTCGACAAGGTGAGCGCGGCGGAGTACGATGCGCTGGTGATCCCCGGCGGGCGGGCCCCGGAGTATTTGGCCTTGGATGAGAGGGTGCTGGAGTTGGTTAGGGGGTTCATGGGGGGGAATAAGCCGGTTGCGTCGATTTGTCACGGGCAGCAGATTTTGTCGGCTGCAGGCGTGTTGAAGGTAATATATATTTTCAGAAACCGAATAAAATAGAGAACCCTTTGGAAAATAATTCATGCTTTATGCTCTCTCAAATTGAAAAAAAAGAACTTCATTATCTATCAGAAATTGCAAAAAAGCCTCTCTATTTTTATGAAATTGCAAAAAGGCCCCTCCGGGAAATTGCACAAAAAAACCTCTATTTTTTATGAAATTGGAAAATACCCCTCCGTTATTGGAAATTGCTAAAAAGTGCCTCAATTCTTTATGAAATTGTAAATAAGAAATTGTAAAAAAGCCCCTACCATTTGTTAAGATTTAAGCATATAGTTTTTTTATTGCAATTTCCTAAAAATTGAGGGGCTTTTTTGCAATTTCCAATAATAGAACAATTTTCTGAAGAACAGAAGGGCCTTCTTGCAATTTACAATAATGCCGAGGTTTTCAATTTAAGTATAACACAAGGGCTTTTTAGCAAATTTCTGTTTTAAAAATTCTAGTGATGTGCAATTGGGAACATTGCATGGGAGGAAATGCACTGCCTATCCGGCTGGGGGAACCAATGTTTTAAAATAAGAAAATTTCAAAAACGTGTCTCTATTCTTTATGAAATCGTAAAGAAGAAATTTCAAAAGAGCCCCTACCGGTTGTTAAGATTTAAGCATATAGTTTTATTTTACAATTTTATAAAGAATGTAGGGGCTTGTGTGCAATCTCCGATAATGGAGCAATTTTCTAAAGAATAGATGGTCCTTCTTGCAATTCCCAATAGTGCAGACTTTTTTTAATTTAAGTATAACACACACGCAATTTTTTATTTTTTTGTTGCAAATTTCTCTTTAAAAAGTTATAGTGATTTGCAATTTGGGGAATATTGTAGGGGAGGAAATGCACTGCGTATCCGGCCGTGAAGCTGAACGTGGTGCTTGCTGAAGCGACGTGGTTGGAGCCCGACCCGATCCACCGCTGCTTCACCGACGGGAACTTGGTAACCGGTGCGGCTTGGCCAGGTCATCCTGAGTTTGTGGCGCAACTCATGGCTTTGCTTGGCACACAAGTCTCTTTTTGATGTGGTTTGAGTTTGAGATGATGTGTGTTGTATTTATTATGAGAGTGTGAGAGTATTATGGAGAATGTGCTTTTGCTTTTGAGATATTCGGTGTGTTTAATAGCATAAGAATGATGTTGTATTATCAGTACTTTTTTTTTGGTAAGTTAATATGGCCTCTTCTCCCTCATGTGCCATGTTCTAGTTTCCTAATCTACCGCACAAAATGAGACTTGCTAGTTATGAATTTGTTCCTTGCCAATCTTTCTTCATTCTCTCAAAAGTGAAAGTGGTCTCAAGAATCTAAGAAGAGAGGAGAGATGTGGTGCCTTTTCTCTCTTTAATAAGCAAAAGAAGAGAGGAGAGATGTGGTGCCTTTTCTCTCCTTAATAAGCAAAAATCAACGGGTGAACTGTTGCAAAACTGGCAAATTTTGCTGTTTTATTTGTATAAGCAGGATTTAGGATCCAAAACCAACTGATCCTATGATGAGTCCAAAAAGCACTAATTGAAATTCACCAGAACGGTGGAACAGGCACCATGCTTTTTCTCAAGCGATTCCTAACTTTACTTAAATTTTTAAAGAAAATCTTTAGAGCGTTTATGAGGCGTTGGGTTAAATTTACCCGAGCTGAGTAAGTATTATTAGTTGATAATAAATAATACTAGTTAAATACTCAAATTCAGTTATTTGGAGTGTAAATAGTTCGGTTTATTTACAAAACGGTTTAAATCAGCAAAATTTGGTTAAACTTTCTGGTTTAAAGTAATTTAGTTATATTTATTATGATCTAATTATGCTTTTAATTAATAGGGAAAAAAGTTCTATGGTGATAAAATAATATTTTAAACCTGGTTAATTTCACATTTGGTTACTGAATAGAACAAATTAAATTCGGTTTATCTCGGTTTGGTTCATAAGGATCGGTTTAAATTTGATTCCGTTTATTCCAATTGAAGCTTATTTGGTTTGGTTCGGAAAATCTAACAAATTTGTTCATTTGGTAGTTCCGTCAATTTATAAGTGGCAAACTTGACATGACGGAAGTTTTGAAAGAGTAAATTTGATATTTATACTTTCTTTTTATTCGAATCCACAATTAGTGGGTTGAGAGACTTTGTTTAATATGTGTTATTCGAATCCACAATTAGTTGGTTTGAATTTCATGAATTTTTTCCTGAAAAAAATGTTTACTAATTATACAGCGCATGGACGGATGTTAATTCATAATAAATCATGAGGTTACATGGAATTTCGTACTACACAAAGGGACGTTGATTTATCTTTAATATGTAATAAAGTTTAAGAAAAAAGTTGCAATAGAGCATAATTCATAAAATATTAATTAAAATATTTCTGTTGGATGATGAAGAATTATGCAATAAGGATCACATTAATTTCAAACACAATTTTTAGGTTTAGAAGCTTGTTGATGATTTATGAATAATGATTCAGATTAATTGAGTTTGAGCTCTGAAGAGATCATAAATCAGGAAATGAGCAAGAAAGATGCCTAATGGATATTCATATATTAATTAGTATATTTATAATTCAAATATCATTTTCTTTTTAGCTTAATCGATTCTACCGATATCAACACCCATGGGAATGTTATTCAAGTTCTTTTCTTGTTAGTAAATTAGATATTTCAAAATAAAAAATATATTAGTAAGGAAATATAAATTAAGTAATGGAGATCTCCTTTGGTTGAATAAATTGAGGGGAAATGAACTTGTAATTAAAATGAAAATGAATTGAGAGTTAATCTCTGTCATTAAGACGATATATATTGAAAATACCCTTATTAATCTTAATGGTCATGATTAAATCTATCATTAAATTAAAAAAAGAAGTGTAGTACTATAGACGAGCTCATATAAAATTATGTTGGCCGGGATTTAAATTTGAAATCCCTCTCAAAATTGAAAGATGTCTTACTGTTTGAGCTAACAAGTTTTGATGAAATTATAGTTTTTGAGGACAAGTTTCATAGTTTGAGCTATTAGAAGTGTAAATGTAAAATTTTCCCATTTAAAAAAGACCTCACTCAAAACCTTCTATTGGAAGTCACCCCATTAAAGTCTATTTTTTAGTTGTCTTCTTTGAATCTTTTCCTTCACTTTTTTCTCATAGCAACCTGATGGAGGAGAAAAGAGAAGAGGAGTTTACATTCGGACCCTATAAGAAAGACAGGAGAGAGGTGTTTTATTCCACCACTCTCTCCTATGCCTTGGTTAATATCCGCCCTGCTCTTCCTGGTACCACTAACGCTCTCTCTGTATATTTATTACTTATTTATTGTAACTAAATAATGAATATTGACCATGTGTTTGTAATTTATTTTATTGTGTTGTCTGCTAAATTTGTTCTTGTGTTCTTTGTTATTAATCAGCCTCTCACAGTTTGTACATACTTTTCTGAGCAGGATTTCCTTTGTGAATTTGTTTGTTGATTAAATTTGTGCTTTGTTGGACAATTTTGGGGTTAAATTAGGATTGTTTTCAAATCTGAAGCTTAATTGGACTAAATTTCACATAATTGAATATTTTGAGTTATTGATATTATGCAAAATTGATAGCCTAATTTATTTTTATATTGATTTTCTTTGTTTTTTAGTACTGATGTTCGTCAATGTCTTAAACCTGTAAATTGCTACCATATAAGTATTAGAGTAAACAAAAATAACCAGCCTTCATGTAGAGAACTAGTGGAGAATTACCATTACCAAGTGTCTTATCATTTATTTCTTAATTACTTTCTTTGGCAGGTCATATCCTTTCTGCTGTGACAAAAATATCTTATTTCTTTGATGATCATTCAAAATGCATGCCATGCGGATTTGTTCACGTTATTTGGTTCATGGTCATGGACTCATGGTGGTATATTAACGCTCCCGAATTGCAATGACCAAACACGAAAATTTCGTTATCCAATAGTAAAAGCAGTTCTATACAAACAACTTTATATATATACTCTAATTCCATTGGGGAACTCCAAGTAAGCACAAATATAACTGAAATTAATCAATATGGAAACTCTTGCCAATGCTGATATGGATATGCATTGGCTTGTTTGTTTTTGATAGGTGATTTACACAACTTTCTTCTTTGGATTATTTTCTTCTTACGTTGGTTTAAGAGCCTCATTGTATTGAATACTTGAATTAGTTTACCAGTAGCATTAGGGTGCCGCCTTAAAAATTCTCTTGATGACTACAATACTGCATTTTATTACTATATGATAATAATGGTCAGTACCTAGTAGTAATAAGATTATTAAGATCATTTATTTTATTTCTTGCGCTGAGATCATTTATGAAAGGAATGAGCCCTTAACATATAAGAACATGTACTTGTGATCCCAAGACGTGAGGTTAAACGGTTTACCGATCTGACAGACGATGAAATTATTGATTTGTCGATCACTGCAAAGCTAGTGGGGGCACGGCTTGAGCAGTATCACAATGCCACTTCAGTTAACTTTGGTATTCAGGTTCGTTTTAGTTTATGTAAGTTTACCGATGAATTTGCAGAAACATCCTCTATTTTGTCTTTTTGAGGCTGTAAATTTTTTGAACATCCTCTATTTTGGCAATAAAAACCTAGTCAAGCAGAGCTAGAGTCTTCGAAACTTTCTTTGATGTATGCAAACATCAAAATTGAACAAAGCCCCAACTTATACCATCCATCAGTGTTGAAAATAATCTTTGACTATAAACGGGTTAGTTACAGTTAATCCCAATCATTCAATTAAGACAACCAAACCAATTTTAGGCCAAAACTCTCAAGTGCCCAATAATTATGAGTCAATTTTAGCCCAATTAACTCTCCACAATTTGCGCAACTTTATTTTTGTTGTTGATTCTTAAGTTGGTTTACCTCTTTTAGGATGGTCGTGAATCTGGTCAGACGGTGCCTCATGTGCATATTCACATTATTCCAAGAAAGATTGATGATTACAAGAATCATTATAAGGTTTGTTCTAGAGTTCGTATTATAATAATTTAGAGTTAGATAAAAAATTACAGTAATGAGATATTCAGTTTGTACTGGCCAGGTCCTATATGTATGCTATTGCTAGTGGTACATTTTACCTACTTAACTATATTGATCTATGATCTGAAGTCCCCATCTTTTGGTTGGTTTTTAACTTTCCTTCAATTTTTAGATTTGTTTATGAAAGAACTTAGGCTATTAGGTTCTAAACAAAACACTGTTCATGACATATAACATGAGAGAAAGATATTAAAGGAGGAGGGAGTGAAATAAACCTGATGGTACTGTTACACCTTTAAATATAAACATTCGAATTGACCAGCACTATTTCACATTTGCAAAACATCAGCTAATATTTACCTTTCCATTGCAAATACCAACTAGTTTTATGTTATGTATGCACCTCTGTAGAAAGTTTTGCTGGAAATAGTTCAAACTCAAGTTTTATTGGAAAAAAACAGAAAAAAGTATAGGTTGTGATGCAAAATTGCAAATTGCAGCTTATTCTCTTTTTATTTTATCTGGAAGGTCCTTAGTCATTATCAAAGTTCAAACTCAATACGTATTTGGTTGAAAAAGAAAAGAAAAAAAAAATATGTTGCAAATGGTAGCTTATTCTTCTTAATTGTATCTGGAAGGTCCTGAGTCAATTTCAAGGTTCTTTATTTTAGCCGATGAAAATAAACTATGACCACTACGAAGGTTACGCTGATGGGAAACCACTACATTAGTAGTTGCAAAACAAAGAAAAATATAGGGTAGGTAGTTCTTTTTGTAAAACACTTCAAAACAAATCATTAGTTCTTTGTTAATTTCTTTTATTGGTGAGAACAGCTAGATGACGAAGCGATGAAAAGGAAACCGCTTGACATCGAAGATCGAAGGAAAAAACGAACAATAGAGGAAATGAATCTTGAGGCCGATGCTTACCGTGTTCTTTTCTAGCCGGCCAAGTTATGTACTGTATTCATATTTTTTTTTAAGTCCTCCAATGAGGAATATTTTTGGAAAAAATAAAGAGAAACTATTTCATTCCAATTGATACATGTGGAATTTGAACTTCCAACCTGTTTTATCTTAATCAAAATATTCGACCATTAAGCTAGCTAGGATGCCACTTGCAATATATTCATATTTTTAATGTGAGCATGTTGCAATGCTCTGTTGAGTTTCGGATGGACTTAAACGTAGCGGAAAATAAATTTTTTGTCTAACACCAATCTGAGAATCCATGTGTATCAGTTAAATCAAAGAAATAATATTTGAATTTTTTTTTTGGGTTACGCTTAATCTGTGACGCTCAAACTATGCGTGCCATCAAACGCCTTTCAATCGGTTATCATCCAAACCGATTTTACGTCCGTCAAGACCGTCTTGGTCGGATCGTGCGGAAACCATTTATCACACACACAATCGATCTCCATCGAAACTCTCAACAACCCGTTCTCGTCTTCTTAGGCCGAACAGATCATAAATGCCGAAAGTACGAATGTCTCTACCAATATCCACACAAACAAACTTCTTAAAACGGAAAGAAGAACAATATATATGCTACTATCACTTTCAGTTTGTTCTTTGTGCAGGGTCAGCCTTGGGCTTTGACAGAGTAGGCAAATGCCTAAGGCCCAAAAAATAGCAGGCCCCCCAATTCACTTAATTAATTTAATCTCTATATAATTGAAATATAGAATAAAAGCCCAACAACTATCCAACAGACATCCTAACATTGCAAGTCCAAAAGAAAAGGAAAGGAAAGAAATAAGGGGAAAAAAAAATCTAAATAGGAAATAGAATGAGCATACAAAGAAACAGACCAAAGAAAATTTATTCAGACACTTTGGTGAAAATTTGCCTCTCAAAGCTCCAATCTTTTCGGGATTGGAAGAATGAATTTCTTTTTTCTCAAAACACAAAGAAACAAACGAACGAAAGTGACAGAGAATTTAGTCACAATTTGGTTCGAAGCTCCAATTTTTTCTAAATTCAAGCTCCATTGTTTCAGATTTGGCAATTTGAAATTCTCAATTCAAGGTTTCTCTCTTTGTTTTTATCCTAAATTCTCTTTATTAGTTTTTTTTTGAATGCAAACTTGCTCTTTATTAAAAAATGGTAAGTAGTTTTTTTATTTATACCGAAAAAATTGTTTATGATTCTCAATTTAGTGTTTCTCTGTCTCAAAAAAATTTCAGTATTCCTCTCTTTTGTTTTAATAAATTTATTAGTTGTTCATGCTCAAAGGTCTTATTTATTAAATGATAGATAATATTATTTAGTCTTAAGGCCTCGTGAAAATTATCGTCAAAGGCCCCTCAAACCACAGGACCGGCTCTGTCTTTGTGTGTAATCATGTAGGTTCACTTAATGTTGACAATAGACTTGACAGTCTATAAATCATGAGCGGACTTTAGCAAACCATCATGACTATCCAAATTAAGTGAATATCGGTGATCCGATTTACCAAATCAACAATCACGTATTTAGTTCCTTTGTCACGCCATATCTATATCGATCATAAGACATATAATACATCATCCTTATATTAATCGATTAATATTTTTTATCCCAAATTAAACTGAACAAAAATAATGACATTAATAACTCTTGTTAATTAATTTGAGTATGTCCATACATTTCTTTAGTTCAATTCATCAAGAGGCCTAAAGATATCTCTCTGATTTATGAGAGGAACAAATCCCTTCTTGATTACACTCATCCCTCTGAATGATTCATTAGATACCCAATCATAACTGTTATGACCACCCGGTTAAAGGCAGTGTTAGATTATGCTAAAGTATATAAATCCTCATGTTGGGAACCGAGACGACATCAGGTCAAAGGACTATAAATATTTTATGTTACAAGAATCGCTAATGACGTAAAACATGTAGCATTCTTATGATGGGTTAGTCTAGTATATGGTCTATAACATATAGTTACATTAATGACTTGATAACCATTTATCCATGATCAGTAAAACATGATCATCAGTCAACTAATATACTGACGTACAGTTATAGCTTGTCTACAAATATATATTCATTTGTCTTTGCAATTATATTTGTTTCCACAAATATCCTATAAATGACCATGACCTATTTAGAATAGCATTAATAACACTTTATAGTTTTACTATCAAAGTCACGTACTTTGATGACATAAAGTTGAATTGCATATTCATGGTCTATTTTAATTATATTAAAATAACCTATACGCATATATTATATGAAATATCTAAGAATAAATATATTATTTGTTAATTCAATCTGTCAACCTAGTTCACAAACACTTTGGCCGAGGACATAATACCATCATGTTCGACCTGTTTTTCTTCTAAGAAATGTTTTTCATAATTTTTTTTCTGTATTTCAAGATAGTTTATTGATCCAAATAATGTGATTTGTCCTGTCAAATGTTGCAACATATCATGGTAACATATGTTAAGGTATAATTTTAATCATAGTTCAGAAATTTAGGTATTGAGGTATACAGAAGGCATACACAGTCCATACCAGGGCATATCTTTGTAGGTATTGGGAGGTTGCAACCTCAAGATTTTAGTCAGAATGGTATATGTTTTTAGAGTTTTAATGAATAAATTTTCGAAGTATATGTATTCCTATATATTCGCGCGTACCCCACTTCCCCAACCCGACACACACAAAGTTATGTACAAGACTATTCAATTAATAGTGAGAAATTAATTCTTTTTACCCCAGCATATGAGATCAAGAACGGTCACTGGTCCTTCCATCATTTTGTTTCAGGGCTTTCTATTGTAGAATGTAAGTTCATCTAAAACCATAAATAACTAAACATATTATTAATAGTTCTTAATTCTAAACATTTTTTTGTCAAAATAAAGCTCCAAGTCACCTCATTCTTTTTAACTCTTGGATTAACATTCAAATGATTCTTATACATTGGATTAATATATTTACATGTGTCTATTTGATCTCTATATATGCCAATTTTAATATTTCTTTTTAGCCCTTGGATTAACATCCAAATTATTCTTATCCATTGGATTAAGATATTTACATGTGCAAATTTGATATCTATAAACTATATTATACGGATATGGATACGAGTATCATATCCAGGACCGACCCTGATATTTTGGTTGCCCTAACCCGATTGATTTAGACGTTATCCGATATGTTGCCTCGTAAAAAAAAGCAAAATAAGAAAAAAATGAAAAATAAATTATAATATATTTCTAACATCTATTAGGGTTTGTTTGGATGGTGGGAAAGTAGATGGAAAAGTGATTCTCATGGGAATGTTGGAGTATTGGAATCACTTTCCCATGTTTGGTAATGTATTGGAATTCTACGTGGCGCTAATCTTAGATTGCCATGGGAACATGATATTATCATATTCATGGGAAAGTGATTCCCACCAAAATTGGTGGGAATATTACATTCCCATGTAATTTACAAAAATGCCCATATAATTAAATGATTATTATTATTTAAAAAATATTTATTTATTAAGATAAATAAAATAATAATAATTATTATTATTTAAAAATATTTATTTATTAAGATATATTAACTTACAAAAGTGCCCATGTAATTTATAAAAGTGCCCATTTAATTAAAATAATAATAATAATCTATATATTAAAGTGATAGTCATATTTTAAATAAATTTAATGAGAAATATATATTTAATTAAGAAAGAATAAAATTAGAATGATGAATATATTTATTTTAATGAAAATAATTATTATATTAATTAAGATAAATAATATAGAAATGATTATTGTGTATAATTTTGATATTTTAACAATATTTAATTGGAATTAAAATGATATTTATATTAATTCATAATGCTCACATTTGAAGGGTATAATTTTGATATATATATTTATTAAAATTTAGCAAGGTTAACTTCAAAAATAAATTATCAAGGCTTCGTTTGGCATTATTTTTGTTTTTCTGTTTCTTATTTTTGTTTTCAAAATACTGTTTTTTGATTCTAAGATGAAAATAAATTTCTGCATCAATGCAATCAATATTTGTCTATAAAGTAAATTAACACAAGAAAACACATTATTTCTTCAAAATGTTCATATACTGATAAAAAATGGTTGACTTTGCAATATTTTCATGATATAAATAAAAAAGATTGACTTCGCAATATTTGACAGACATCAATCATGACATTCTTTAGCTCAGCTTCTTAATCAGATAAAAATGTAGCAATTTTTTTTTTGGAAGTGAACGCTACTACACTAACATAGGACCATAACAAAAATAATCAATAAATTTTTAAAGAAAAGGATAAAGAATGAATTCTACTGTGTCCATAACATTAGTGAAATAACATAACGTGCACGTGATTTTAGAAACAACATTTTACTTTTATCAATATAATGCATGTTGATTTATATGCATCCAGTACATGTCATGCTAATCAAAATAAATGACCCATAATTGTAAAATTATGTATGAACATTTGATACATCGTCAGTTAGTCAAAGGAAAGATTATAATATAATATTGATAATAGTATAAGCAGATATGTGAATTCGTAACTAGCAAATAACCTCGCTCTGCTTCGGATAAGACATACTTTATTTTTTTTTGTAAATTGTATAATATTCGAAATATTAATTGTTATTAAGGAAAGAAATGAATAGATAAAATGAAAGAAAAATAAGAACTTAATATTATGTATTACTTCTGAATTAAAAAAAATATTAAGTAACAAAATATGATTATCAATTAACAGAATTTGAAGTAACAAAGATATTTGAGTCATTGGCAAAAGAATTCCACTCATGATTTACTTTTAATTTTTTCTTGACCTCTCTTGTTTCTATATCTAATTTAATTATATCCCCTAATATTTCATAAATATTAAAAAAACTAAATATTTTAAATATTAATCAACATAATATATAGTATATACTTAACGCGATAATAATATCATATATCGTATATTATTTTTTAATAAAAAAATACAGGAATCTTTAAAATAATGACTAGCATATAATTAGTAAAATAACTAATAACTAATATATTAATTAATATGTTAAATTTATATTAATTTATAATAATTAATATGTATTTAATGTAATTAATATAAAACGGGTAAAATTATTATTTCATAAAATAAAATTAAACTTTAAATAGAAAGTTGCATGTAAAGGGGGTAAAAAAAATCATTCAATTAACTTTAAAGGGGTTTTGGTCTTTTGAGGAATCTAAAAAGTGAGAGGCTTTTGATAATACTGAGAAAAGTTAGGAGTTTTATGAAGAATTCCCTTTTCTATTGAGAAATTATTTTAAGGACAAACTATTCTTACTTATGAACATTTCTTATAAAGAAATTATATATATGTTTTTTTATTAAAATAGTGAAACATGCATATACGATAGTTTATTTAATTTCTCTATATAAAAAAATATAATTAATTATGTTATAATAACTTAATAATTTGTTACACATACTATATATTCTTTTAATCTTAGTATATATAAATATCCTCTCAATAATAATAGTCCAAAATGCATTTTTGAAAAAAAAATAAGAACAATCAGATCGTTACAACAAATACAAATACAAATATAACTATTTTATTTTCACTTTTTTTGGTGCGTGAAAGTTAATTACTCTAATTCATAAAATTCAATTATCAAATAAAATATTTTTTTGATGAAAAGGAAATTCCCATGTTTCACATACAATAGTTTATTTAATTTCTCTACGTAAAATGTGTACTTAATTATGTTATAATAATTAAATAATTTATTATACAAACATATATTTTTTTTAATCTTAGCATATATAAATATCCTCTCAATAATAACAGTCCAACATATTTTTTGGACAAAAAAGAACAATGAGATTGTTACAACAAATGCAAATATAACTATGTTATTTTCACTTTTTTTGGTAGGTGAAAGATAATTATTCTAATTCCTAAAATTCAATTATCAAGTAAAATATTTTTTTGATGAAAAAAATTTCATAAAAAAAATTTATATTAAAATGTTCTCATGAAAAAATATTTTTGATAAAATCTTTCCCCATGACTTTAAATAATGTGCAAAATATAATTCAACTTACATGCTATAAGAAAAATTTATATTAAAGTGATATTATAGATATTATCATTATTGTGTGTGATTTAATAAAGCTATTATAAAAATATTTAAATATATTTGAATAAAATATTTTAGTATTAAAATAGAAGAAATATTCATTATAAAAAATAATGGTTTGTTTTATAAATAAAAATATATTTGAATGTGACTCGCTACACTGAATGTCATAGAAATTTGGCCACAGAAGATCAAAGGGGTGACACGTGACGAAATTGTAGCTCGAACTAAGCTTTGTATATAGTGATAATAATAATAATAATAATAATAATATCATAGATTCATGTGTCGTGGTCATCTCAACCAAGAGCAGCGGAAGAGAGAAAAATTTGAGACGTGTTTGCAAAGAGATGAAAGATATACAACGGCGCTAGGTGAGAAAAATCAAATCGGAAAATTATAAACGTACGTTTCAACAATTCCGTTTTTTTCGGGCATTGAACTGAAAAAAAGGAAACCATCTCCACATGTCAAACACGTTTCGATTTCTTTTAGGCAAAAATAAACGGAAAACGAAAAACAAAATGGATGTAAATTGTGAAATACATAACCTTCAGATTTCATGCATTGGAAGCATTTTTTGTTTTAAATGCTCTTAAGGCTTACTCCATTCATAATAAAAAGAAAGTTGATTACAGGAGTTACCTTCAAATTTTTTAAGAATTTGTACATCAAATATTAAGTACGGAGCAACAAAAGAAGCAAATTGAACAAATTATAAGTCTCAAGCAAATTAAACAAATTATAAGTCTCGCTCTACATCCGCTTGTCAATTTCATCATATCTTTTGTAATTTTATCATATCTTTTATAATCGAGCGTTGCTGGGCGTTTCAAAATGCTGGTATTCCATATCTGAACCCATCTCCAATATTTTGGAAGAAAGAAGAATTAAGAGTTTAGGTAATGGGGATGTAGGCATAAAATTCTAAATCTAACAATATCATAACTTAATATTTTGTAACATGGAGGGTAAATTGTTTATTATAGATAAACTGACATTGACATCCTTTACATTAGATGAAAAGTTAGTACAGGATAAAAAATTGTATGCATTTAGTAGTTTCTTTTTAAGGAAACTAAAAAGTAAGAGGAAAACTTATGCATATATTTTTTTTTTCAGAACTTTATAATCAAATCCAAAAGTCTGGTCCAAAATTCGGTAGTTTAATTTGAATTTGCGTAGGCATCTTGATTTATTTAGTGAATTCACATTTGAATTTTCTAAACTTCAAATGAATTTAGATTTATATATTTATTGTTTAAATAAATCCGACCCGAATCCCATCCATTAATAGCCCTACTAATCACAGAATATAGGAAACCAAGAACTCAAATCTCAGGTTATCACACACATTCTGAATGTTGGGTTATTGGAAGAATTCTCTTCGTTTTCCCTTTCTTCTCCCATGTCTCTCCCTTCGCCTCCTCGTCTAATATACCACAGCTGCGAAGCACCTTTAACCAAGCTTGCTTCATCCCTTCTTCGCCGCCACGTCGCCTCCCCTGAGACCACTCTCCGAAAGACACGTCAGCTCCACGCGCTCCTTCTCGTCTCTTCTCTCTCCTCTCGTTTCCTCTTCAACAACCTTCTCTCGTTGTACTCTCGTTCTTGCTCCATTAAGGATGTGCGTAACCTGTTCGACAGAATGGAAGAGAGAACTGTGGTTTCGTATAACACTGTTATTTCAGCCTGTTCTAGAGAGTGTTACAGAGATGCGTCAGTTGCGTTCTCTCTTTTCTTTCAAATGGCAGAATATGGGGTTAAGGCAAATGGGTCTACTTTTGCTAGCCTTGTTAGAGCTTCTTCTTCTATGCAAGAGCCACGTGTTGGGTTTTCTGTACATGGTCATTTGATTAAGTCTGGATTTTTGAACAATGGTGTTATACAGACTGCTTTGATTTGTATGTACGGTAGTTTTGGTTGCATGGAAACTGCAGACAAGGTGTTTGATGAAATGGGTGAGAGAGATGTAATTGCTTGGAACTCCATTATTCATTGCAATATTACACGTGGTAGAATCAAGCAAGGATTATATCAGTTTAATACTATGATTAGTGAGGATTTAATGCCTAACAATAGCAGTTACTCAATGGCTGTAAATGCTTGTGCAAGAACAGAGGATTTGAATAATGGGCGTATATTTCATGCGAAAGTTATCAAATCTGAGCTTGAGCTTGATTTGCCTCTGCAAAATGCATTACTAGACATGTACTCAAGTTGTGGAGACATGCAAAATGCAATATTTCTTTTTGAGAGGATTAAAATTCCAGACTTAATTTCATGGAATTCCTTAATTTCTGGTTTTTCTAATGTTGGTGAAGGAGAAAAGGCAATTATTGCGTTTATTAAGTTAAGAGGCAAATCTAACTATAGACTAAAGCCAGATGAATATACATTTGCAAGTGTGATTTCTGCAAGTGCGAGTTTAAATTATACAAACTATGGAAAACCTCTTCATGGGCTAGCCATTAAATATGGGTTTGAATCGAGTATATATGTTTCTAATACGTTGATTAATATGTACTTTTTAAATGAAGAACCAATTTCAGCTCAATTTCTCTTTGATTTTGCATTGAATAAAGATGTTATAATGTGGACAGAGATGGTTGTGGGTTACTCAAACTTAGGAGAAGGTGAATTGTCAATGAAATATTTTAATACAATAATAAGACAGGGTTATAAAATTGACAGCTTTACCCTTAGTAGCGCTTTAAATTCATCAGCTGATCTTACCATGTTAAAACAAGGTGAAACTCTTCATTCTTTGGTAGTTAAAACTGGATATGAAGATAATATGTGCGTTTGTGGAAATTTACTGGACATGTATGCAAAAAACGGAGATCTAAAAGCTTCTTATGCGATTTTTTCTAAATTACAATATCCTGATTTGAAATGTTGGAATTCAATGATTGGTGGATTTGTTTATAACAGAAATGCAAATGACGCATTTGAACTGTTCGATGAAATGACTAAGAAAAAAATGCAACCTAATAATGTCACGTATTTATCTCTTTTATCTGCATGTAATCACTCAAAATTTGTCGAAAAAGGGAAATTTTATTGGTTTTGTATGTTAACTGATAATTCAAAACCTGGATTTAAGCACTACTCTTGCATGGCAAGTTTGTTAAGCAAAGCCGGTTTATTGCAAGAAACAGAGGACCTAATTGTAAATTCACCTTTTGCGAATCAGTCCAGTGAATTGTGGAGAATATTACTTGGCTCCTGTGTCACTTTAAAAAATTTGGATATAGGTGTCAAAGCAGCCGAACGGGTCATTTTGACTGACCCGTTTGACGGATCCGCATATATAATGCTTTGTAAATTATATGCTTTGAATGGGGATTGGGAAAAGGTAGCTGCGATGAGAAAAAGAATAAGAGAAATGAAGATTGAAAAAGAACCGGGTTTGAGTTGGATTGAGATTAAAAATGAGGTTAGGGTTTTTAGAGTTGGTGATGTGGCAAATTTAAATTCGGATGAGTGTAAAAAGGAGTTGGTGAGAATTCAAGAAAATATGAAAGTACAAGAAATGGATGAAGATACATTACTTGGTCTAGTGGTGTTGTAACATTTTAAATTGTATAGATTGCTGGCTAATGAGTGCAATTAATTGTATTTATTTTTGAAAAAAATAAATACAGTGGAATTATATTTGAAAATTACAAATATTTTGAATTTCGTGGATCTTGTTTGAAGAAAAATGAAAATAATTCGATGCATGAGGTTTCAGAGAACTCAAAAATAGTAATGATATTAATATGATATATACATGATTTTTTTGAATAATTAAGACAAAATTGAAATACAGGGAACTATATTTTTTTCTTGCTTGTTGGGTTTTTATTAGATAGTTTTTGCATAGAGGATAGTTGCTTGTAGCCCTTATTGTTGAGAGTTGTACCTTGATATTGAAAATAATCTTCCATTTTAAATCCAGTTCAATCAAGTGCATTTAAAAAAGAGATAAACCAGCAAGATAGCCGTTAATGTTACTATAAATTTTCACTTGGATACTTTTTTTTGAAGGGAAATCTGATGATGCATCCGAAATTTCACTTACGAAAGAAATATTTGTTATAATTAACAATCATGAATAGGTATTAGTTTTATATGTAAAATCTAAATACTTATTATTCTATAATGAATATAAATATTCATTTTTATTACTGTATTTGATCCATTCATCCTTTATTGTAGAAATGTTTCTCCTAATTTTCCAATTGTTGGATTTTCAAAGCTTATAGCATTTCCATTCAAATACATCACAAAATAACTTCACCATTCAACACTGCATTTGCTTTTATCTTCTTTTGGTGTTTTGACTCTACTTAGACATCAGGTTTCGGGAGTATATGTTGTATTGCTTGTTCATACAACATCACTGCATCAGATTTCACCTATAAATATTTGTACATCAACAACTTAAGATTATAGTTAATTGCATATGGCACATGATTTTGTTTCATAATTGCAGTGGATTATAGTTAATTGGCTAATTTTATTAATAATTGCAGTTGATTACAGTTTACCGGTCTTATAAACATAATGCATTGAAATGATTGTTGAGATTTTTTAACCCGCTTCATCTTGATAAAAAGAGTAAACAATGTAGAACCAAGTCACTGTTTTCTAAAGCTCCATGCTGTGGATATTCATTTCAATAAAAATTGGTTACATTGTTTTTTCTAATATAGCAATTGGATTGAGAACCAAAGTAAATAGTGTAATGCCCTAAATCGTGCAGGATTACATGACCTTGTTATGCCTAGTCATAAAAAGTATAATGAGGCAATAAGTGCTGCAAATTTCTTGAAATTTCATCCCTTAATTAACGTGATGGTTATTGCGGTAATCATATGCATATTAGGTTATTCTGAACTATAGTTCTTTTAAATTTTATTATACTTCCATGTGTTATGGTTCTTCATATGAACACAACATGCTTAAATGAATTTTTGAGAACTAGAACAACACATTGTCCTTTGGGATGAATGGAGTGCTTCAGAAAACACGGATAGTGAACAAACTATTTTATGGTCTTTAGGCAAAGAAGGACAATTTGCGACTAGCACGGTCTACAAGTTGATTGCTTCTAATCCTAAAATAAAGGTATCTTACAACTGCATTTGGAAACTAAAAATGCCCCCTAAGCTTAGGATATTTCTCTGGAGATTAGTAAGAGATATACTGCCCACAGTGGACCAGCTAGGGAAAAGAGGATTCATTTTGCCTAACATCTGCCTTTTATGCAAAGCAGCAGCAGAATCAGTACGATATTTATTTCAAGAATGTCTATTCGCGACAACAATCTTTCAGGGAATGCAATTAGACAATATGGACACCATACAAATTCTCAAACAGAAAGAAGATGAACATCTTAGAATTAAAATTATGACCACATTCTTCTGGATATGGAAAGAGAGATGTTCAAGGACCTTCACAGATCGCCAATCCACTACCCGAGTGATACTAGATTCAATTACAGCTGACCTCGCTCTCTGGACGTGCCTGCTATGACAAACCACACCGTTCTTTCTTTATTTGTTTTTCGCCTTCTTTTTGTGGTTCTTGGTTTTTCTTTATTTCAGTTATTTTTATTTTTAATTTAGCTAACTCTCTTGGCTATGATTTATAATGATATGTAATGAACTCTTGGATTCTCTTTATTTATATTAACTACAGGCTCTTGTTCAACCTGGTCTATTTGTCAAAAAAAAAAAAAATCTCCTTTATCCAAGAAAAATGTCGATTTCTTAATGATGATAATTAGGCAACAATATTATTCGAAGATAATGCATCTTGTATATGGTGAAATTAAAGGAAAGATGCATAAAAATATTTGTATTTTTGAGGGGGAGAATTTAGACGCTCTGCACTATTTTTTCCTTAGCGATGATTTTGTCTCACAGGGTTTTCCCGGTAAAGTTTTTAGTGAGACAGATTTTGATGTGTATGAATACAATAATATGAATATTGAAGGGTGAGTGTTATAAACGATATAATTATGGATGTTCATATTCTTGGGATTCATAATTCTTGAGATGTTTTGTATTCTTAATAACTCATATTAATATTATGTAACATATAGAGATATATAGCTCTATAAATAGAGCTTTGTAATGTACAATAAGAACAACAATTAAATACAAGTGAATGAAAGAGTTCTATCTTTATATTTTCTCTCTTTCTCTCCTCTTTATTTTAGTTATTTCACAATTTCTGTTGTTTTGAGTTTTGACTGAGATTTTTTGTAGGAGTTGAAAGAGAAGGAAATGAAAAAGGAAAATCTTTTTTCTTTATTTACATAATTCCTTACCATTTTTGTCATATTTGTCTTGGCTTTTCATCGGCCCAAGATTTATCCTATTGAAATATAATTTTTTAAATAAAGTTCTGTTTATGTTATTACATTATGTCAATATACATTGATTAATTAAAAATTAAAAAAATCCAAAAAATATCAAAGAAAAATTAGCAAAAGAGTTCTCTCAGAAAAAGAATAGAAAAAAAATACTACAAAAAGAAGGAAGTAATTATTCAAAAGAAATAGAAAGAAGGAAATATATCGCATTAACAGGTTCATACAAAATGAACCAAGTCATTCCCTATACATGAATTGAATTTGCTGACATGGTGCTTTGTCATAGGTTGGGCTGTTAAGAGCTTGTCATCTTGTAATTTTTCATTTCTGTATATATTGGTTTTTCCTAATGAGCATTAAATATTCCTCCTTGTTAGACTTGTAGAAAATTTAAAGAAGCAATGTTGTTCTTTCTCTTCTTCGAGGAAAAAAGTCCTCATTTCTCTGTCATCAACATGAACTGTTAATGAGATATGGAAACATAATTGGATGGGCCAGAGGCTAGAAAATACCTTTCCGAACCTATTTTCTTTTGTTCATAATGGCCACAACATTTCGGTTAATGATGCATTCCAACTAGAAGATTGGTCATCACATTTCAACCAACCCCTCAAATGCTGCATCTTGGAAAGTGCCACGGAAACGTGTGAAATTGTTAAAGATAGGCATAATTGAATTTATCTCTAACAGGAGAGGCGATTTGTAATCTTGTATTACTGTCGATATGGGTGATCCGTTGTATATTTACTTTACAAAGTTGGCCCAAATTCCCTTGTTTGATCCATAAAACTTCCACACCCATTTGACAAGAAGTGCCATGTTCATATCATGCATGTTTTTAATTCTCAATCCCCCATTTTCTTTTGGTAAGCATACAGAGTCCCAATTTAGAAATTTTATTTTACTTTGGTGAGAAACTTCTCCATGTCAGAGGAAGTCTCTTCTTATCTTATATATTTGATTGATCACCCCTACATGTATTTTGAATATGGAGAAGAAATAAGTAGGTAGCGAATTCAATACCGCATTCATGAGAACTACCCATCCCGCCATAGTCTTTTTTTCAATTCTATTAATTAATTGCGTGAAGTCAGCTTTCTCCAATTTGTTGTTAGAAAGCGGGAGTCCAAGATAGATGAATGTCTCATTCATAATGGAGCATTGAAGTATATTTGCAATGTGATAAAGGGGATTCAATAGTTAAACACATTCTTGGCTTGGTTCCTCCATATATAAATAAATAGTCGGTCTGATATTATTCATTGTGAAGATCAATAAATTTCCTACATCTACATAATTAATTAAATAATCTTAAAATAAAATAAGCTTATATTAATTGTATATTTGACATGCAAAATATGCTTAATATTGTTCAGTACCTCCTAGATGAAGCAGAACTATATTTAATATAAAAAGAATGTATATCAAGTATTATACTAGCACTAAGATTTGGTACTTCAGGACCAAGAATTTCCACATTATATTCGTGATGCTTAGAGGTGGAAAATGGGCGGGTTGGGTCGGGTTCGGGTCGGGTCGTTCGGATTATGGGTCATTCGGGTTTTGGGCCACGGGTCATTCGGATTTCGGGTTGTTCGGGTCTCGGGTCATTCGGGTTTTGGCTCGTTCAGGTCTTGAGTCGTGCGGGTCTCGGGTTATTCGGGTTTTGGGTCGTTCGGGTCTCGGATCTTTCGGGTCTCGGGTCGGACGAGTTCGGATTACGGGTTATTCGGGTCTAAGTTTCGGGTAATTCGGGTCTAATTTTCGGGTAATTCGGGTATGTGGTTAATTTGGTTACAGGTCATTCAATTCTAAGTTTTGAATATTTAGGGTTAGTATTTCTGATTGTTCTGGTTTGTATTACGAATCATTGAAATGTTTTAGTTCAATAAAATCATTATTACAGGTCAATCGGGTCCTTACATTTAATTAGTCAAATTTTAGTTTTACTTTTGGTTCATTTTGGATTGTATGTGTCATGCTAACTAGTCATTATTAGCTTTGACTTTATCAAGTGTGAGTTTATAAACAATTGTTAAAGTATATTTAAGTCTCAGAAAATCATATTATACATGAGTATTATAAAATATTATATTACTCTCTAAAATATTATAATGGCATTATAAAAAATATAATTATATATTATAAAATAAAATATAATATTAATATATAATAGTGAAATCAGTACATTCAATCTCAGATCATTCAGGTTCAGATAATCGGGCGGGTCATTGGGGTTCGGGTCATTCGGGTCTCGGGTTGTTCGGGTTTCAAGTCGTTCGAGTCTCGGGTATTTCTGGTTTCGGGTCGTTCGGGTCTCGGGTCGTTCGGGTTTCGGGTCATCTGGGTCCAGGTTGGGTCGGGTTTCGGGTCGTTGACTTGTCAATATTTCCGGGTCGGGTCAGGTTTGGGTTCGGGTTGGACGGGCGGGTTTTTCGGGTCGGGTCAGATTTTGCTACCTCTAATGATGCTGTAAAGATCTTTATTCACTTCAATGATCGATCAACTAAGTACCCAATAAATGTCTCCTATCGATGTAAAATCTTGAGTTACAAGTCTTACTTTTAATTTCATAATTTCATTTGTCTCAATTCGTGTATTACAAACACTCATTTGTACATTACCATTTCACAAGAAAATATAATGATGTTCTAATCATATCTTTCTATTATGCCCAATATTCAATATGTCGAAATATATTAATTTTAATTCTAGATCCTCATTTCATTTATTATATTAATTACAATCGCATTGCAAGCTTTTGTTTAATCATGATTCATTTCGGTTTCATCTTTATTCTAGTAGAGACATAATTTATTGAGATCTCATCGTTTTCATTATTTGCAATATTGTCAGGTACATGAACCTCTTCTGGGTTATTTGCTCATCTATATCTTCTACTCTTTTATCGTCAATATTATTTTCAGAAGAATTTATTTCTTTAAAAGTATCGACAACTTCAAGCCAACTTTCTTATCATGTTTTTTTCTTTTTCCTTGGATCTTTATCTTTAGAATCGATTGGTCGACCATGCTTTTGGCATATATCAAACATCGAATTATCCAGGGGTATTTCAATATAACTATGAGCAATTAATGATGGAATATATGTTATGATAATTATTTTTGCATCTATGAAAATAATATATTTACTTGTTCGAGGATCTAATTAATGATGCATTGCATATAACTTATAGTTTTCCGGCTCTTGTTTCTCTTCCCCTAATGCTATCATTAATTCTTAAATAAGTTCTTCGGGACTTGCATTGTCTATATCTTGAATATTTTCATTAATATTTGATTGTTTCACAAAACTTATTTGGTTTTTCATTCAATTCTCCTTCTAGGATTTTTATCATAATCTACCACACATCAGGTGTGTTTCGGATTCATTTGTTACGAAATGAATAGATGATCATTCAGGGCTATCAATCTAAATTGAGATGTTGTTAGAAAATATATGGGACTTAATTACTTTTATGAATGAAAAAAATGTTTCTGATTTGCTATATTTTAGAAATGAGTTACATTTTTAACTTATAAATCATATATAAGGATCAAAATTTGAATAATGATAAAAATTTGTCACATCAAATCTATAATGAATAATCATGTAATGAATAAGTTTCATATCAAGAAGTTCAAGATATCAAATTATTGAGGGTGATTTAACTTAATTTATATGCCCGACTTTAATTTGTGTTTCATCTTTGTACGTTGCGGTGGAGCTGCCGAAATAAATACTGCACATCCAAAAGTTCTCAAATGGTATAAATTAGCTAAATGCCAGTGACAAGCTGTAATGGAGAGTACTTATGATAAACAGTTGGCTTTATTCTATTTAGTCATGCGGCACGTATCATTTCATGGCCTCAATTCGAAGATGAGCGTTGATTTATTATTATGGGCCAAACGATCAATTATAGTCACTTAATAAGATATTATGTTAGATTATCTTATGTGCGTGTGTGGGCCAATGCTCAACTGTAATCTCAGTCAATGTACAATAGTCATTGAATATTTCGGATGTAACTCACTGATCATCATCAAGTCGAGTTATCTTAATTGTATTGTATAACCCAGAAATTATTATCTTAATTAGATTATTTGAGCAAGCAATCTTGCAAATATAACATTTTGAGTCAATAAAAAACATGCATGTGATCATCTAGTAGATGCATCTATTAATACCATAAAATATCTAGATGGTCCACATCAATGAATAATAGGCCCACATATATTTCGCTCAATACGCTCAAGGAAATTGGGTGATTTGGACATTTGAATTCTCTGTAATTATTTGCATCATGGTTGCTCCTAGATTAATGAACTTTTGGTTCATGTCAAACACCAATTTTTATTTGCATTTGAATAATTAAGGATTTACTATTATTCTTTACGAAAAATATATCTGTGTTTGTTTTGAATGAAACGAGCTAACAAAAACACAAAACATGAGTTTTAGGTGCAAACAAATATTCTAGAAAAATATTTTAAAATGAACACAAATTTTTTGTATTTGAATAATTTAGTATTTATTATCATTCTTTACGAAAAATATATCCGAGTTTTTTTGGATGAAATGAGCAAACAAATGCACGAAACATGAGTATTAGGTGCAAACAAAGATTGTGAAGAAATATTTTCAAATGAACATAAATTATTGTTTGCATTTGAATAATTTTGTATTTACTATCAATGTTTACGAAAAATCAAGCCGAGTATTTTTTCAATGAAACGAGCGAACAAAAGCACGAAACATGAGTATTAGGTGCAAACAAAGATTGTGGAGAAATATTTTAAAATGAACGCAAATTTTGGTTTGTATTTGAATAATTTAGTATTTACTATCATTGTTTACGAAAAATCTAGCCGAGTTTTTTAGCATGAAACGAGCATACAAACGCATGAAACATGAGTTTTAAGGAAAAACAAAGATTGTGGAAAAATATTTTTAAATGAACAAAAATTTTGGTTTGCATTTGTATAATTTAGTATTTACTATCATTGTTTACGAAAAATCTATTCGAGTTATTTTTGGATGAAACGAGCGTACAAACGCATGAAACATGAGTTTTAAGGAGAAACAAAGATTATGGAAAAATATTTTTAAATGAACAAAAATTTTGGTTTGCATTTGTATAATTTAGTATTTACTATCATTGTTTACGAAAAATCAATCTGAGTTTTTTTTGAATGAAATGAGCTAACAAACGCACGAAACATGACTTTTAGGTGCAAACAAAGATTGTGGAGAAATATTTTAAAATAAACACGAAATTCGGTTTACATTTGAATAATTTAGTATTTACTATCATTCATTACGAAAAATCAATCCAAGTTTTTATGATTGAAACGGGCAAACAAACACACGAAACATGAGTTTTAGGTACAAACAATGATTGTGGAAAAATATTTCAAAATGAACACAAATTTTGATTTGTATTTGAATAATTTAGTATTTAATATCATTGTTTATGAAAAATCTATTCAAGTTTTTTTTGAATGAAACGAGCTAACAAACGCATGAAAAAACAAAGATTATGGAGAAATTTTTTAAAATAAACACGAATTTCGGTTTACATTCGAATAATTTAGTACTTACTATCATTCTTTACGAAAAATCTATCCAAGTTTTTTTGATTGAAACGAGCAAAGAAACTCACGAAACATGAGTTTTAGGTGTAAACAAAGATTGTGGACAAATATTTTAAAATGAACACAAATTTTGATTTGCATTTGAATAATTTCGTATTTACTATCATTCTTTACGAAAAATCAATCAGAGTTTTTATGATTGAAACGAGCAAACAAAAGCACAAAACATGAGTATTAAATGCAAAAAAAGATTGTGGAGAAATATTTTAAAATAAACGCAAATTTTGGTTTGTCTTTCAATAATTTAGTAATTACTATCATTGTTTACGAAAAATCTAGCCGAGGTTTTTAGCATGAAACGAGCGTACAAACGCATGAAACATGAGTTTTAAGGAGAAACAAAGATTGTGGAAAAATCTTTTTAAATGAACAAAATTTTTGGTTTGCATTTGTATAATTTAGTATTTACTATCATTGTTTACGAAAAATCTATTCGAGTTTTTTTTGAATGAAACGAGCTAACAAACGCACGAAACGTGAGTTTTAGGTGCAAACAAAGATTGTGGAAATTTTTTTTAAAATTAACACCAATTTTTATTTGCATTTGAATAATTTAGGATTTGCTATTCTTCTTTACGAAAAATCTATCTGTGTGTGTTTTGAATGAAACGAGCTAACAAAAGCACGAAACACGAGTTTTAGGTACAAACTAATATTGTAGAAAAATATTTTAAAATGAACACCAATTTTTATTTGTATTTGAATAATTTAGTATTTACTATCATTCTTTATGAAAAATCTATCCGAGTTTTTTTGGATGAAACGAGCAAACAAATGCACGAAACATGAGTATTAGGTACAAACTCGGATAGATTTTTCATAAAGAATGATAGTAAATACTAAATTTTGCAAATACAAATCTAAATTTGTTTTCATTTTGAAATATTTTTCCACAATCATTGTTTCCATCTAGAACTCATGTTTCGTGTGTTTGTTTGCTCGTTTCAATCATAAAAACTCGGATTGATTTTTCGTAAAGAATGATAGTAAATACTAAATTATTCGAATGTATACCGAAATTCGTGTTTATTTTAAAATATTTCTCCATAATCTTTGTTTGCACCTAAAACTCATGTGTCGTGCGTTTGTTTGCTCGTTTCATTCAAAAAAAACTCGGATAGATTTTTCGTAAAGAGTGATAGTAAATACTGAATTATTCAAATGCAAATCAAAATTTATGTTCATTTTAAAATATTTTTCCACAATCTTTGCTTACACCTAAAACTCATGTTTCGTGAGTTTGTTTGCTCGTTTCAATAAAAAAAACTCGGATAGATTTTTCGTCAAGAATTATAGTAATACTAAATTATTCAAATGCAAACCAAAAGTAGTGTTCATTTTAAAATATTTTTCCGTAATGTTTGTTTGCACCTAAAACTGTTGTTTCGTGCGTTTGTTTCCCGTTTCATTAAAAAAACACTCGGATAGATTTTTCGTAAAGAATGTTAGTAAATAGTAAATTATTCAAATACAAATCAAAATATGTGTTCATTTTGAAATATTTTTCCACAATCATTGTTTGCACCTAAAACTCATGTTTCGTGTGTTTGTTTGCTCATTTCAATCAAAAAAACTCTGATAGATTTTTCGTAAAGAATGATAGTAAGTACTAAATTATTCGAATGTAAACCGAAATTCGTGTTTATTTTTAAAAATTTCTCCATAATCTTTGTTTGCACCTATAACTAATATTTCGTGCGTTTGTTTGCTCGTTTCATTCAAAAAAAACTCGGATAGATTTTTCGTAATGAATGATAGTAAATATTAAATTATTAAAATACAAATCAAAATTTGTGTTCTTTTTGAAATATTTTTCCAGAATCATTGTTTGCACCTAAAACTCATGTTTCGTGAGTTTGTTTGCTCGTTTCAATCAAACAAATTCGGATAGATTTTTCGTAAAGAATGATAGTAAATACTAAATTATTCAAATACAAAATAAAATTTGTGTTCATTTTAAAATATTTTTCCATAATCTTTGTTTACACCTAAAATTCATGTTTCATGCGTTTGTTTGGTCGTTTCATTAAAAAAAACTCGGATAGATTTTTCGTAAAAAATGATAGTAAATATTAAATTATTCAAATACAAATCAAAGTTTGTGTTCATTTTAAA
This sequence comes from Juncus effusus, assembly GCA_027726005.1. NCBI lineage: Eukaryota > Viridiplantae > Streptophyta > Magnoliopsida > Poales > Juncaceae > Juncus > Juncus effusus. The sequence continues at coordinate 4,782,780 of CM050892.1, forward strand.
ATATTTTTCCACAATCATTGTTTGCACCTAAGACTCATGTTTCGTGTGTTTCTTTGCTCATTTCAATCATAAAAACTCGGATTGATTTTTCGTAAAGAATGATAGTAAATACTAAATTATTCGAATGTAAACCGAAATTCGTGTTTATTTTAAAATACTTCTCCATAATCTTTGTTTGCACCTAAAACTAATGTTTCGTGCGTTTGTTTGCTCGTTTCATTAAAAAAACTCGGATAGATTTTTCGTAAAGAATGATGGTAAATACTAAATTATTGAAATGCAAATCAAAATTTGTGTTCATTTTAAAATATTTTTCCACAATCTTTCTTTATACCTAAAACTCATGTTTCGTGAGTTTGTTTGCTCGTTTCAATCAAAAAAACTCGGATAGATTTTTCGTAAAGAATTATAGTAAGTTCTAAATTATTCGAATGTAAACCGAAATTCGTGTTTATTTTTAAAAATTTCTCCATAATCTTTGTTTGCACCTAAAACTAATGTTTCGTGCGTTTGTTTGCTCATTTCATTCAAAAAAAACTCGGATAGATTTTTTGTTAAGAATGATAGTAAATACTAAATTATTCAAATACAAATCAAAATTTGTGTTCATTTTGAAATATTTTTCCACAATCATTGTTTGCACCTAAAACTCATGGTTCGTGAGTTTGTTTGCTCGTTTCAATCAAAAATATTCTGATAGATTTTTCGTAAAGAATGATAGTTAATAGTAAATTATTCAAATGCAAATTAAAATTTGTGTTCATTTTAAAATATTTTTCCATAAACTTTGTTTGCACCTAAAACTCATGTTTCGTGCGTTTGTTTGCTCGTTTCATTAAAAAAAACTCGGATAGATTTTTCGTAAAGAATGATAGTAAATACTAAATTATTCAAATACAAATCAAAGTTTGTGTTCATTTTGAAATATTTTTCCACAATCATTGTTTGCACCTAAAACTCATGTTTCGTGTGTTTGTTTGCTCGTTTCAATCATAAAACCTCGGATTGATTTTTCGTAAAGAATGATAGTAGATATTAAATTATTCGAATGTAGACCGAAATTCGTGTTTATTTTCAAATACTTCTCCATAATCTTTGTTTGCACCTAAAACTAATGTTTCGTGCGTTTGTTTGCTCGTTTCATTAAAAAAACTCGGATAGATTTTTCGTAAAGAATGATGGTAAATACTAAATTATTCAAATGCAAATCAAAATTTGTGTTCATTTTCAAATATTTTTCCACAATCTTTCTTTATACCTAAAACTCATGTTTCGTGAGTTTGTTTGCTCGTTTCAATCAAAAAAACTCGGATAGATTTTTCGTAAAGAATGATAGTAAGTACTAAATTATTCGAATGTAAACCGAAATTCGTGTTTATTTTTAAAATATTTCTGCATAATCTTTTTTTGCACCTAAAACTAATGTTTCGTGCGTTTGTTTGCTCGTTTCATTAAAAAAAACTCGGACAGATTTTTCGTAAAGAAATATTGTAAATACTAAATTATTCAAATGCAAATCAAAATTTGTGTTCATTTCAAAATATTTTTCCACAATCTTTCTTTACGCCTAAAACTCATGTCTCGTGAGTTTGTTTGCTCGTTTCAATCAAAAAAACTCGGATAGATTTTTCGTAAAAAATGATAGTAAGTACTAAATTATTAGAATGTAAACGAAATTCGTGTTTATTTTTAAAAATTTCTCCATAATCTTTGTTTGCACCTATAACTTATGTTTCGTGTGTTTGTTTGCTCGTTTCGTTCAAAAAAAACTCGGATAGATTTTTCGTAAAGAATGATAGTAAATATTAAGTTATTCAAATACAAATCAAAATTTGTGTTCTTTTTGAAATATTTTTCCACAATCATTGTTTGCACCTAAAACTCATGTTTCGTGTGTTTGTTTGCTCGTTTCAATCATAAAGACTCGGATTGATTTTTCGTAAAGAATGATAGTAAATACTAAATTATTCGAATGTATACTGAAATTCGTGTTTATTTTAAAATATTTCTCCATAATATTTGTTTGCACCCAAAACTCATGTTTCGTGCGTTTGTTTGCTTCATTCAAAAAAAACTCGGATAGATTTTTCGTAAAGAATGATAGTAAATACTGAATTATTCAAATGCAAATCAAAATTTATGTTCATTTTAAAATATTTTTCCACAATCTTTGTTTACACCAAAAACTCATGTTTGGTGAGTTTGTTTGCTAGTTTCAATCAACAAATTCGGATAGATTTTTCGTAAAGAATGATAGTAAATACTAAATTATCCAAATGCAAAATAAAATTTGTGCTTATTTTAAAATATTTTTCCATAATCTTTGTTTGCACCTAAAACTCATGTCTCGTGCGTTTGTTTGCTCGTTTTATTAAAAAAAACTCGGATAGATTTTTCGTAAAGAATGATAGTAAATACTAAATTATTCAAATACAAATCAAAGTTTGTGTTCATTTTGAAATATTTTTCCACAATCATTGTTTGCACCTAAAACTCATGTTTCGTGTGTTTGTTTGCTCATTTCAATCAAAAAAACTCGGATAGATTTTTCGTAAAGAATGATAGTAAGTACTAAATTATTCGAATGTAAACCGAAATTCGTGTTTATTTTTAAAAATTTATCCATAATCTTTGTTTGCACCTATAACTAATATTTCGTGCGTTTGTTTGCTCGTTTCATTCAAAAAAAACTCGGATAGATTTTTCGTAATGAATGATAGTAAATATTAAATTATTAAAATACAAATCAAAATTTGTGTTCTTTTTGAAATATTTTTCCAGAATCATTGTTTGCACCTAAAACTCATGTTTCGTGAGTTTGTTTGCTCGTTTCAATCAAACAAATTCGGATAGATTTTTCGTAAAGAATGATAGTAAATACTAAATTATTCAAATACAAAATAAAATTTGTGTTCATTTTAAAATATTTTTCCATAATTTTTGTTTACACCTAAAATTCATGTTTCGTGCGTTTGTTTGGTCGTTTCATTAAAAAAAACTCGGATAGATTTTTCGTAAAAAATGATAGTAAATACTAAATTATTCAAATACAAATCCAAGTTTGTGTTCATTTTAAAATATTATTCCACAATCATTGTTTGCACCTAAGACTCATGTTTCGTGTGTTTCTTTGCTCATTTCAATCATAAAAACTCGGATTGATTTTTCGTAAAGAATGATAGTAAATACTAAATTATTCGAATGTAAACCGAAATTCGTGTTTATTTTAAAATACTTCTCCATAATCTTTGTTTGCACCTAAAACTAATGTTTCGTGCGTTTGTTTGCTCGTTTCATTAAAAAAACTCGGATAGATTTTTCGTAAAGAATGATGGTAAATACTAAATTATTGAAATCCAAATCAAAATTTGTGTTCATTTTAAAATATTTTTCCACAATGTTTCTTTATACCTAAAACTCATGTTTCGTGAGTTTGTTTGCTCGTTTCAATCAAGAAAACTCGGATAGATTTTTCGTAAAGAATTATAGTAAGTTCTAAATTATTCGAATGTAAACCGAAATTCGTGTTTATTTTTAAAAATTTCTCCATAATCTTTGTTTGCACCTACCTAAAACTAATGTTTCGTGCGTTTGTTTGCTCATTTCATTCAAAAAAAACTCGGATAGATTTTTCGTTAAGAATGATAGTAAATACTAAATTATTCAAATACAAATCAAAATTTGTGTTCATTTTGAAATATTTTTCCACAATCATTGTTTGCACCTAAAACTCATGGTTCGTGAGTTTGTTTGCTCGTTTCAATCAAAAATATTCTGATAGATTTTTCGTAAAGAATGATAGTTAATACTAAATTATTCAAATGCAAATTAAAATTTGTGTTCATTTTAAAATATTTTTCCATAAACTTTGTTTGCACCTAAAACTCATGTTTCGTGCGTTTGTATGGTCGTTTCATTAAAAAAAACTCGGATAGATTTTTCGTAAAGAATGATAGTAAATACTAAATTATTCAAATACAAATCAAAGTTTGTGTTCATTTTGAAATATTTTTCCACAATCATTGTTTGCACCTAAAACTCATGTTTCGTGTGTTTGTTTGCTCGTTTCAATCATAAAAACTCGGATTGATTTTTCGTAAAGAATGATAGTAGATATTAAATTATTCGAATGTAGACCGAAATTCGTGTTTATTTTCAAATACTTCTCCATAATCTTTGTTTGCACCTAAAACTAATGTTTCGTGCGTTTGTTTGCTCGTTTCATTAAAAATACTCGGATAGATTTTTCATAAAGAATGATGGTAAATACTAAATTATTCAAATGCAAATCAAAATTTGTGTTCATTTTCAAATATTTTTCCACAATCTTTCTTTATACCTAAAACTCATGTTTCGTGAGTTTGTTTGCTAGTTTCAATCAAAAAAACTCGGATAGATTTTTCGTAAAGAATGATAGTAAGTACTAAATTATTCGAATGTAAACCGAAATTCATGCTTATTTTTAAAATACTTCTGCATAATCTTTGTTTGCACCTAAAACTAATGTTTCGTGCGTTTGTTTGCTCGTTTCATTAAAAAAAACTCGGACAGATTTTTGGTAAAGAAAGATAGTAAATACTAAATTATTCAAATGCAAATCAAAATTTGTGTTCATTTCAAAATATTTTTCCACAATCTTTCTTTACGCCTAATACTCATGTCTCGTGAGTTTGTTTGCTCGTTTCAATCAAAAAAACTCGGATAGATTTTTCGTAAAAAATGATAGTAAGTACTAAATTATTAGAATGTAAACGAAATTCGTGTTTATTTTTAAAAATTTCTCCATAATCTTTGTTTGCACCCATAACTAATGTTTCGTGCGTTTGTTTGCTCGTTTCGTTCAAAAAAAACTCGGATAGATTTTTCGTAAAGAATGATAGTAAGTACTAAATTATTCGAATGTAAACCGAAATTCGTGTTTATTTTTAAAAATTTATCCATAATCTTTGTTTGCACCTATAACTAATATTTCGTGCGTTTGTTTGCTCGTTTCGTTCAAAAAAAACTCGGATAGATTTTTCGTAAAGAATGATAGTAAATATTAAGTTATTCAAATACAAATCAAAATTTGTGTTCTTTTTGAAATATTTTTCCACAATCATTGTTTGCACCTAAAACTCATGTTTCGTGTGTTTGTTTGCTCGTTTCAATCATAAAACCTCGGATTGATTTTTCGTAAAGAATGATAGTAGATATTAAATTATTCGAATGTAGACCGAAATTCGTGTTTATTTTCAAATACTTCTCCATAATCTTTGTTTGCACCTAAAACTAATGTTTCGTGCGTTTGTTTGCTCGTTTCATTAAAAAAACTCGGATAGATTTTTCGTAAAGAATGATGGTAAATACTAAATTATTCAAATGCAAATCAAAATTTGTGTTCATTTTCAAATATTTTTCCACAATCTTTCTTTATACCTAAAACTCATGTTTCGTGAGTTTGTTTGCTCGTTTCAATCAAAAAAACTCGGATAGATTTTTCGTAAAGAATGATAGTAAGTACTAAATTATTCGAATGTAAACCGAAATTCGTGTTTATTTTTAAAATATTTCTGCATAATCTTTGTTTGCACCTAAAACTAATGTTTCGTGCGTTTGTTTGCTCGTTTCATTAAAAAAAACTCGGACAGATTTTTCGTAAAGAAATATTGTAAATACTAAATTATTCAAATGCAAATCAAAATTTGTGTTCATTTCAAAATATTTTTCCACAATCTTTCTTTACGCCTAAAACTCATGTCTCGTGAGTTTGTTTGCTCGTTTCAATCAAAAAAACTCGGATAGATTTTTCGTAAAAAATGATAGTAAGTACTAAATTATTAGAATGTAAACGAAATTCGTGTTTATTTTTAAAAATTTCTCCATAATCTTTGTTTGCACCTATAACTAATGTTTCGTGTGTTTGTTTGCTCGTTTCGTTCAAAAAAAACTCGGATAGATTTTTCGTAAAGAATGATAGTAAATATTAAGTTATTCAAATACAAATCAAAATTTGTGTTCTTTTTGAAATATTTTTCCACAATCATTGTTTGCACCTAAAACTCATGTTTCGTGTGTTTGTTTGCTCGTTTCAATCATAAAGACTCGGATTGATTTTTCGTAAAGAATGATAGTAAATACTAAATTATTCGAATGTATACTGAAATTCGTGTTTATTTTAAAATATTTCTCCATAATATTTGTTTGCACCCAAAACTCATGTTTCGTGCGTTTGTTTGCTTCATTCAAAAAAAACTCGGATAGATTTTTCGTAAAGAATGATAGTAAATACTGAATTATTCAAATGCAAATCAAAATTTATGTTCATTTTAAAATATTTTTCCACAATCTTTGTTTACACCAAAAACTCATGTTTGGTGAGTTTGTTTGCTAGTTTCAATCAACAAATTCGGATAGATTTTTCGTAAAGAATGATAGTAAATACTAAATTATCCAAATGCAAAATAAAATTTGTGCTTATTTTAAAATATTTTTCCATAATCTTTGTTTGCACCTAAAACTCATGTCTCGTGCGTTTGTTTGCTCGTTTTATTAAAAAAAACTCGGATAGATTTTTCGTAAAGAATGATAGTAAATACTAAATTATTCAAATACAAATCAAAGTTTGTGTTCATTTTGAAATATTTTTCCACAATCATTGTTTGCACCTAAAACTCATGTTTCGTGTGTTTGTTTGCTCATTTCAATCAAAAAAACTCGGATAGATTTTTCGTAAAGAATGATAGTAAGTACTAAATTATTCGAATGTAAACCGAAATTCGTGTTTATTTTTAAAAATTTATCCATAATCTTTGTTTGCACCTATAACTAATATTTCGTGCGTTTGTTTGCTCGTTTCATTCAAAAAAAAGTCGGATAGATTTTTCGTAATGAATGATAGTAAATATTAAATTATTAAAATACAAATCAAAATTTGTGTTCTTTTTGAAATATTTTTCCAGAATCATTGTTTGCACCTAAAACTCATGTTTCGTGAGTTTGTTTGCTCGTTTCAATCAAACAAATTCGGATAGATTTTTCGTAAAGAATGATAGTAAATACTAAATTATTCAAATACAAAATAAAATTTGTGTTCATTTTAAAATATTTTTCCATAATTTTTGTTTACACCTAAAATTCATGTTTCGTGCGTTTGTTTGGTCGTTTCATTAAAAAAAACTCGGATAGATTTTTCGTAAAAAATGATAGTAAATACTAAATTATTCAAATACAAATCCAAGTTTGTGTTCATTTTAAAATATTATTCCACAATCATTGTTTGCACCTAAGACTCATGTTTCGTGTGTTTCTTTGCTCATTTCAATCATAAAAACTCGGATTGATTTTTCGTAAAGAATGATAGTAAATACTAAATTATTCGAATGTAAACCGAAATTCGTGTTTATTTTAAAATACTTCTCCATAATCTTTGTTTGCACCTAAAACTAATGTTTCGTGCGTTTGTTTGCTCGTTTCATTAAAAAAACTCGGATAGATTTTTCGTAAAGAATGATGGTAAATACTAAATTATTGAAATGCAAATCTAAATTTGTGTTCATTTTAAAATATTTTTCCACAATGTTTCTTTATACCTAAAACTCATGTTTCGTGAGTTTGTTTGCTCGTTTCAATCAAGAAAACTCGGATAGATTTTTCGTAAAGAATTATAGTAAGTTCTAAATTATTCGAATGTAAACCGAAATTCGTGTTTATTTTTAAAAATTTCTCCATAATCTTTGTTTGCACCTACCTAAAACTAATGTTTCGTGCGTTTGTTTGCTCATTTCATTCAAAAAAAACTCGGATAGATTTTTCGTTAAGAATGATAGTAAATACTAAATTATTCAAATACAAATCAAAATTTGTGTTCATTTTGAAATATTTTTCCACAATCATTGTTTGCACCTAAAACTCATGGTTCGTGAGTTTGTTTGCTCGTTTCAATCAAAAATATTCTGATAGATTTTTCGTAAAGAATGATAGTTAATACTAAATTATTCAAATGCAAATTAAAATTTGTGTTCATTTTAAAATATTTTTCCATAAACTTTGTTTGCACCTAAAACTCATGTTTCGTGCGTTTGTATGGTCGTTTCATTAAAAAAAACTCGGATAGATTTTTCGTAAAGAATGATAGTAAATACTAAATTATTCAAATACAAATCAAAGTTTGTGTTCATTTTGAAATATTTTTCCACAATCATTGTTTGCACCTAAAACTCATGTTTCGTGTGTTTGTTTGCTCGTTTCAATCATAAAAACTCGGATTGATTTTTCGTAAAGAATGATAGTAGATATTAAATTATTCGAATGTAGACCGAAATTCGTGTTTATTTTCAAATACTTCTCCATAATCTTTGTTTGCACCTAAAACTAATGTTTCGTGCGTTTGTTTGCTCGTTTCATTAAAAATACTCGGATAGATTTTTCATAAAGAATGATGGTAAATACTAAATTATTCAAATGCAAATCAAAATTTGTGTTCATTTTCAAATATTTTTCCACAATCTTTCTTTATACCTAAAACTCATGTTTCGTGAGTTTGTTTGCTAGTTTCAATCAAAAAAACTCGGATAGATTTTTCGTAAAGAATGATAGTAAGTACTAAATTATTCGAATGTAAACCGAAATTCATGCTTATTTTTAAAATACTTCTGCATAATCTTTGTTTGCACCTAAAACTAATGTTTCGTGCGTTTGTTTGCTCGTTTCATTAAAAAAAACTCGGACAGATTTTTCGTAAAGAAAGATAGTAAATACTAAATTATTCAAATGCAAATCAAAATTTGTGTTCATTTCAAAATAGTTTTCCACAATCTTTCTTTACGCCTAATACTCATGTCTCGTGAGTTTGTTTGCTCGTTTCAATCAAAAAAACTCGGATAGATTTTTCGTAAAAAATGATAGTAAGTACTAAATTATTAGAATGTAAACGAAATTCGTGTTTATTTTTAAAAATTTCTCCATAATCTTTGTTTGCACCCATAACTAATGTTTCGTGCGTTTGTTTGCTCGTTTCGTTCAAAAAAAACTCGGATAGATTTTTCGTAAAGAATGATAGTAAGTACTAAATTATTCGAATGTAAACCGAAATTCGTGTTTATTTTTAAAAATTTCTCCATAATCTTTGTTTGCACCTATAACTAATATTTCGTGCGTTTGTTTGCTCGTTTCATTCGAAAAAAACTCGGATAGATTTTTCGTAATGAATGATAGTAAATATTAAATTATTAAAATACAAATCAAAATTTGTGTTCTTTTTGAAATATTTTTCCAGAATTATTGTTTGCACCTAAAACTCATGTTTCGTGAGTTTGTTTGCTCGTTTCAATTAAACAAATTCGGAAAGATTTTTCATAAAGAATGATAGTAAATACTAAATTATTCAAATACAAAATAAAATTTGTGTTCATTTTAAAATATTTTTCCATAATCTTTGTTTACACCTAAATTTCATGTTACGTGCGTTTGTTTGGTCGTTTCATTAAAAAAAACTCGGATAGATTTTTCGTAAAAAATGATAGTAAATACTAAATTATTCAAATACAAATCAAAGTTTGTGTTCATTTTAAAATATTTTTCCACAATCATTGTTTGCACCTAAGACTCATGTTTCGTGTGTTTCTTTGCTCATTTCAATCATAAAAACTCGGATTGATTTTTCGTAAAGAATGATAGTAAATACTAAATTATTCGAATGTAAACCGAAATTCGTGTTTATTTTAAAATACTTCTCCATAATCTTTGTTTGCACCTAAAACTAATGTTTCGTGCGTTTGTTTGCTCGTTTCATTAAAAAAACTCGGATAGATTTTTCGTAAAGAATGATGGTAAATTCTAAATTATTGAAATGCAAATCAAAATTTGTGTTCATTTTAAAATATTTTTCCACAATCTTTCTTTATACCTAAAACTCATGTTTCGTGAGTTTGTTTGCTCGTTTCAATCAAAAAAACTCGGATAGATTTTTCGTAAAGAATTATAGTAAGTTCTAAATTATTCGAATGTAAACCGAAATTCGTGTTTATTTTAAAAAATTTCTCCATAATCTTTGTTTGCACCTACCTAAAACTAATGTTTCGTGCGTTTGTTTGCTCATTTCATTCAAAAAAAACTCGGATAGATTTTTTGTTAAGAATGATAGTAAATACTAAATTATTCAAATACAAATCAAAATTTGTGTTCATTTTGAAATATTTTTCCACAATCATTGTTTGCACCTAAAACTCATGGTTCGTGAGTTTGTTTGCTCGTTTAAATCAAAAAAATTCTGATAGATTTTTCGTAAAGAATGATAGTTAATACTAAATTATTTAAATGCAAATTAAAATTTGTGTTCATTTTAAAATATTTTTCCATAAACTTTGTTTGCACCTAAAACTCATGTTTCGTGCGTTTGTTTGCTCGTTTCATTAAAAAAAACTCGGATAGATTTTTCGTAAAGAATGATAGTAAATACTAAATTATTCAAATACAAATCAAAGTTTGTGTTCATTTTGAAATATTTTTCCACAATCATTGTTTGCACCTAAAACTCATGTTTCGTGTGTTTGTTTGCTCGTTTCAATCATAAAAACTCGGATTGATTTTTCGTAAAGAATGATAGTAGATATTAAATTATTCGAATGTAGACCGAAATTCGTGTTTATTTTCAAATACTTCTCCATAATCTTTGTTTGCACCTAAAACTAATGTTTCGGGCGTTTGTTTGCTCGTTTCATTAAAAAAACTCGGATAGATTTTTCGTAAAGAATGATGGTAAATACTAAATTATTCAAATGCAAATCAAAATTTGTGTTCATTTTCAAATATTTTTCCACAATCTTTCTTTATACCTAAAACTCATGTTTCGTGAGTTTGTTTGCTCGTTTCAATAAAAAAAACTCGGATAGATTTTTCGTAAAGAATGATAGTAAGTACTAAATTATTCGAATGTATACCGAAATTCGTGCTTATTTTTAAAATACTTCTGCATAATCTTTGTTTGCACCTAAAACTAATGTTTCGTGCGTTTGTTTGCTCGTTTCATTAAAAAAAACTCGGACAGATTTTTCGTAAAGAAAGATAGTAAATACAAAATTATTCAAATGCAAATCAAAATTTGTGTTCATTTCAAAATATTTTTCCACAATCTTTCTTTACGCCTAATACTCATGTCTCGTGAGTTTGTTTGCTCGTTTCAATCAAAAAAACTCGGATAGATTTTTCGTAAAAAATGATAGTAAGTACTAAATTATTAGAATGTAAACGAAATTCGTGTTTATTTTTAAAAATTTCTCCATAATCTTTGTTTGCACCCATAACTAATGTTTCGTGCGTTTGTTTGCTCGTTTCGTTCAAAAAAAACTCGGATAGATTTTTCGTAAAGAATGATAGTAAGTACTAAATTATTCGAATGTAAACTGAAATTCGTGTTTATTTTTAAAAATTTCTCCATAATCTTTGTTTGCACCTATAACTAATATTTCGTGCGTTTGTTTGCTCGTTTCATTCGAAAAAAACTCGGATAGATTTTTCGTAATGAATGATAGTAAATATTAAATTATTAAAATACAAATCAAAATTTGTGTTCTTTTTGAAATATTTTTCCAGAATCATTGTTTGCACCTAAAACTCATGTTTCGTGAGTTTGTTTGCTCGTTTCAATCAAACAAATTCGGATAGATTTTTCATAAAGAATGATAGTAAATACTAAATTATTCAAATACAAAATAAAATTTGTGTTCATTTTAAAATATTTTTCCATAATCTTTGTTTACACCTAAAATTCATGTTACGTGCGTTTGTTTGGTCGTTTCATTAAAAAGAACTCGGATAGATTTTTCGTAAAAAATGATAGTAAATACTAAATTATTCAAATACAAATCAAAGTTTGTGTTCATTTTAAAATATTTTTCCACAATCATTGTTTGCACCTAAGACTCATGTTTCGTGTGTTTCTTTGCTCATTTCAATCATAAAAACTCGGATTGATTTTTCGTAAAGAATGATAGTAAATACTAAATTATTCGAATGTGAACCGAAATTCGTGTTTATTTTAAAATACTTCTCCATAATCTTTGTTTGCACCTAAAACTAATGTTTCGTGCGTTTGTTTGCTCGTTTCATTAAAAAAACTCGGATAGATTTTTCGTAAAGAATGATGGTAAATTCTAAATTATTGAAATGCAAATCAAAATTTGTGTTCATTTTAAAATATTTTTCCACAATCTTTCTTTATACCTAAAACTCATGTTTCGTGAGTTTGTTTGCTCGTTTCAATCAAAAAAACTCGGATAGATTTTTCGTAAAGAATTATAGTAAGTTCTAAATTATTCGAATGTAAACCGAAATTCGTGTTTATTTTAAAAAATTTCTCCATAATCTTTGTTTGCACCTACCTAAAACTAATGTTTCGTGCGTTTGTTTGCTCATTTCATTCAAAAAAAACTCGGATAGATTTTTTGTTAAGAATGATAGTAAATACTAAATTATTCAAATACAAATCAAAATTTGTGTTCATTTTGAAATATTTTTCCACAATCATTGTTTGCACCTAAAACTCATGGTTCGTGAGTTTGTTTGCTCGTTTAAATCAAAAAAATTCTGATAGATTTTTCGTAAAGAATGATAGTTAATACTAAATTATTTAAATGCAAATTAAAATTTGTGTTCATTTTAAAATATTTTTCCATAAACTTTGTTTGCACCTAAAACTCATGTTTCGTGCGTTTGTTTGCTCGTTTCATTAAAAAAAACTCGGATAGATTTTTCGTAAAGAATGATAGTAAATACTAAATTATTCAAATACAAATCAAAGTTTGTGTTCATTTTGAAATATTTTTCCACAATCATTGTTTGCACCTAAAACTCATGTTTCGTGTGTTTGTTTGCTCGTTTCAATCATAAAAACTCGGATTGATTTTTCGTAAAGAATGATAGTAGATATTAAATTATTCGAATGTAGACCGAAATTCGTGTTTATTTTCAAATACTTCTCCATAATCTTTGTTTGCACCTAAAACTAATGTTTCGGGCGTTTGTTTGCTCGTTTCATTAAAAAAACTCGGATAGATTTTTCGTAAAGAATGATGGTAAATACTAAATTATTCAAATGCAAATCAAAATTTGTGTTCATTTTCAAATATTTTTCCACAATCTTTCTTTATACCTAAAACTCATGTTTCGTGAGTTTGTTTGCTCGTTTCAATAAAAAAAACTCGGATAGATTTTTCGTAAAGAATGATAGTAAGTACTAAATTATTCGAATGTAAACCGAAATTCGTGCTTATTTTTAAAATACTTCTGCATAATCTTTGTTTGCACCTAAAACTAATGTTTCGTGCGTTTGTTTGCTCGTTTCATTAAAAAAAACTCGGACAGATTTTTCGTAAAGAAAGATAGTAAATACAAAATTATTCAAATGCAAATCAAAATTTGTGTTCATTTCAAAATATTTTTCCACAATCTTTCTTTACGCCTAATACTCATGTCTCGTGAGTTTGTTTGCTCGTTTCAATCAAAAAAACTCGGATAGATTTTTCGTAAAAAATGATAGTAAGTACTAAATTATTAGAATGTAAACGAAATTCGTGTTTATTTTTAAAAATTTCTCCATAATCTTTGTTTGCACCCATAACTAATGTTTCGTGCGTTTGTTTGCTCGTTTCGTTCAAAAAAAACTCGGATAGATTTTTCGTAAAGAATGATAGTAAGTACTAAATTATTCGAATGTAAACTGAAATTCGTGTTTATTTTTAAAAATTTCTCCATAATCTTTGTTTGCACCTATAACTAATATTTCGTGCGTTTGTTTGCTCGTTTCATTCGAAAAAAACTCGGATAGATTTTTCGTAATGAATGATAGTAAATATTAAATTATTAAAATACAAATCAAAATTTGTGTTCTTTTTGAAATATTTTTCCAGAATCATTGTTTGCACCTAAAACTCATGTTTCGTGAGTTTGTTTGCTCGTTTCAATCAAACAAATTCGGATAGATTTTTCATAAAGAATGATAGTAAATACTAAATTATTCAAATACAAAATAAAATTTGTGTTCATTTTAAAATATTTTTCCATAATCTTTGTTTACACCTAAAATTCATGTTACGTGCGTTTGTTTGGTCGTTTCATTAAAAAGAACTCGGATAGATTTTTCGTAAAAAATGATAGTAAATACTAAATTATTCAAATACAAATCAAAGTTTGTGTTCATTTTAAAATATTTTTCCACAATCATTGTTTGCACCTAAGACTCATGTTTCGTGTGTTTCTTTGCTCATTTCAATCATAAAAACTCGGATTGATTTTTCGTAAAGAATGATAGTAAATACTAAATTATTCGAATGTGAACCGAAATTCGTGTTTATTTTAAAATACTTCTCCATAATCTTTGTTTGCACCTAAAACTAATGTTTCGTGCGTTTGTTTGCTCGTTTCATTAAAAAAACTCGGATAGATTTTTCGTAAAGAATGATGGTAAATTCTAAATTATTGAAATGCAAATCAAAATTTGTGTTCATTTTAAAATATTTTTCCACAATCTTTCTTTATACCTAAAACTCATGTTTCGTGAGTTTGTTTGCTCGTTTCAATCAAAAAAACTCGGATAGATTTTTCGTAAAGAATTATAGTAAGTTCTAAATTATTCGAATGTAAACCGAAATTCGTGTTTATTTTTAAAAATTTCTCCATAATCTTTATTTGCACCTACCTAAAACTAATGTTTCGTGCGTTTGTTTGCTCATTTCATTCAAAAAAAACTCGGATAGATTTTTTGTTAAGAATGATAGTAAATACTAAATTATTCAAATACAAATCAAAATTTGTGTTCATTTTGAAATATTTTTCCACAATCATTGTTTGCACCTAAAACTCATGGTTCGTGAGTTTGTTTGCTCGTTTAAATCAAAAAAATTCTGATAGATTTTTCGTAAAGAATGATAGTTAATACTAAATTATTTAAATGCAAATTAAAATTTGTGTTCATTTTAAAATATTTTTCCATAAACTTTGTTTGCACCTAAAACTCATGTTTCGTGCGTTTGTTTGCTCGTTTCATTAAAAAAAACTCGGATAGATTTTTCGTAAAGAATGATAGTAAATACTAAATTATTCAAATACAAATCAAAGTTTGTGTTCATTTTGAAATATTTTTCCACAATCATTGTTTGCACCTAAAACTCATGTTTCGTGTGTTTGTTTGCTCGTTTCAATCATAAAAACTCGGATTGATTTTTCGTAAAGAATGATAGTAGATATTAAATTATTCGAATGTAGACCGAAATTCGTGTTTATTTTCAAATACTTCTCCATAATCTTTGTTTGCACCTAAAACTAATGTTTCGGGCGTTTGTTTGCTCGTTTCATTAAAAAAACTCGGATAGATTTTTCGTAAAGAATGATGGTAAATACTAAATTATTCAAATGCAAATCAAAATTTGTGTTCATTTTCAAATATTTTTCCACAATCTTTCTTTATACCTAAAACTCATGTTTCGTGAGTTTGTTTGCTCGTTTCAATCAAAAAAACTCGGATAGATTTTTCGTAAAGAATGGTAGTAAGTACTAAATTATTCGAATGTAAACCGAAATTCGTGCTTATTTTTAAAATACTTCTGCATAATCTTTGTTTGCACCTAAAACTAATGTTTCGTGCGTTTGTTTGCTCGTTTCATTAAAAAAAACTCGGACAGATTTTTCGTAAAGAAAGATAGTAAATACTAAATTATTCAAATGCAAATCAAAATTTGTGTTCATTTCAAAATATTTTTCCACAATCTTTTTTTACGCCTAATACTCATGTCTCGTGAGTTTGTTTGCTCGTTTCAATCAAAAAAACTCGGATAGATTTTTCGTAAAAAATGATAGTAAGTACTAAATTATTAGAAGGTAAACGAAATTCGTGTTTATTTTTAAAAATTTCTCCATAATCTTTGTTTGCACCCATAACTAATGTTTCGTGCGTTTGTTTGCTCGTTTCGTTCAAAAAAAACTCGGATAGATTTTTCGTAAAGATTGATAGTAAGTACTAAATTATTCGAATGTAAACCGAAATTCGTGTTTATTTTTAAAAATTTCTCCATAATCTTTGTTTGCACCTATAACTAATATTTCGTGCGTTTGTTTGCTCGTTTCATTCGAAAAAAACTCGGATAGATTTTTCGTAATGAATGATAGTAAATATTAAATTATTAAAATACAAATCAAAATTTGTGTTCTTTTTGAAATATTTTTCCAGAATCATTGTTTGCACCTAAAACTCATGTTTCGTGAGTTTGTTTGCTCGTTTCAATCAAACAAATTCGGATAGATTTTTCATAAAGAATGATAGTAAATACTAAATTATTCAAATACAAAATAAAATTTGTGTTCATTTTAAAATATCTTTCCATAATCTTTGTTTACACCTAAAATTCATGTTACGTGCGTTTGTTTGGTCGTTTCATTAAAAAAAACTCGGATAGATTTTTCGTAAAAAATGATAGTAAATACTAAATTATTCAAATACAAATCAAAGTATGTGTTCATTTTAAAATATTTTTCCACAATCATTGTTTGCACCTAAGACTCATGTTTCGTGTGTTTCTTTGCTCATTTCAATCATAAAAACTCGGATTGATTTTTCGTAAAGAATGATAGTAAATACTAAATTATTCGAATGTAAACCGAAATTCGTGTTTATTTTAAAATACTTCTCCATAATCTTTGTTTGCACCTAAAACTAATGTTTCGTGCGTTTGTTTGCTCGTTTCATTAAAAAAACTCGGATAGATTTTTCGTAAAGAATGATGGTAAATTCTAAATTATTGAAATGCAAATCAAAATTTGTGTTCATTTTAAAATATTTTTCCACAATCTTTCTTTATACCTAAAACTCATGTTTCGTGAGTTTGTTTGCTCGTTTCAATCAAAAAAACTCGGATAGATTTTTCGTAAAGAATTATAGTAAGTTCTAAATTATTCGAATGTAAACCGAAATTCGTGTTTATTTTTAAAAATTTCTCCATAATCTTTGTTTGCACCTACCTAAAACTAATGTTTCGTGCGTTTGTTTGCTCATTTCATTCAAAAAAAACTCGGATAGATTTTTTGTTAAGAATGATAGTAAATACTAAATTATTCAAATACAAATCAAAATTTGTGTTCATTTTGAAATATTTTTCCACAATCATTGTTTGCACCTAAAACTCATGGTTCGTGAGTTTGTTTGCTCGTTTAAATCAAAAAAATTATGATAGATTTTTCGTAAAGAATGATAGTTAATACTATCATTCTTTACGAAAAATCTATCTGAGTTTTTTTTGAACGAAACGAGCAAACAAACGCACGAAACATTAGTTATAGGTGCAAACAAAGATTATGGAGAAATTTTTAAAAATAAACACGAATTTCGTTTACATTCTAATAATTTAGTACTTACTATCATTTTTTACGAAAAATCTATCCGAGTTTTTTTTATTGAAACGAGCAAACAAACTCACGTGACATGAGTTTTAGGCGCAAAGAAAGATTGTGGAAAAATATTTTGAAATGAACACAAATTTTGATTTGCATTTGAATAATTTAGTATTTACAATCTTTCTTTACGAAAAATCTGTCCGAGTTTTTTTTAATGAAACGAGCAAACAAACGCACGAAACATTGGTTTTAGGTGCAAACAAAGATTTTGCAGAAGTATTTTAAAAATAAACACGAATTTCGGTTTACATTCGAATAATTTAGTACTTACTATCATTCTTTACGAAAAATCTATCCGAGTTTTTTTGATTGAAACGAGCAAACAAACTCACGAAACATGAGTTTTAGGTATAAAGAAAGATTGTGGAAAAATATTTGAAAATGAACACAAATTTTGATTTGCATTTGAATAATTTAGTATTTACCATCATCTTTACGAAAAATCTATCCGAGTTTTTTTAATGAAACGAGCAAACAAACGCACGAAACATTAGTTTTAGGTGCAAACAAAGATTATGGAGAAGTATTTGAAAATAAACACGAATTTCGGTCTACATTCGAATAATTTAATATCTACTATCATTCTTTACGAAAAATCAATCCGAGTTTTTATGATTGAAACGAGCAAACAAACACACGAAACATGAGTTTTAGGTGCAAACAATGATTGTGGAAAAATATTTCAAAATGAACACAAACTTTGATTTGTATTTGAATAATTTAGTATTTACTATCATTCTTTACGAAAAATCTATCCGAGTTTTTTTTAATGAAACGAGCAAACAAACGCACGAAACATGAGTTTTAGGTGCAAACAAAGTTTATGGAAAAATATTTTAAAATGAACACAAATTATAATTTGCATTTGAATAATTTAGTATTAACTATCATTCTTTACGAAAAAT
This sequence comes from Juncus effusus, assembly GCA_027726005.1. NCBI lineage: Eukaryota > Viridiplantae > Streptophyta > Magnoliopsida > Poales > Juncaceae > Juncus > Juncus effusus. Next base: position 4,801,106 of record CM050892.1, read on the forward strand.
CTATCAGAATTTTTTTGATTGAAACGAGCAAACAAACTCACGAACCATGAGTTTTAGGTGCAAACAATGATTGTGGAAAAATATTTCAAAATGAACACAAATTTTGATTTGTATTTGAATAATTTAGTATTTACTATCATTCTTAACAAAAAATCTATCCGAGTTTTTTTTGAATGAAATGAGCAAACAAACGCACGAAACATTAGTTTTAGGTAGGTGCAAACAAAGATTATGGAGAAATTTTTTAAAATAAACACGAATTTCGGTTTACATTCGAATAATTTAGAACTTACTATAATTCTTTACGAAAAATCTATCCGAGTTTTTTTGATTGAAACGAGCAAACAAACTCACGAAACATGAGTTTTAGGTATAAAGAAAGATTGTGGAAAAATATTTTAAAATGAACACAAATTTTGATTTGCATTTCAATAATTTAGTATTTACCATCATTCTTTACGAAAAATCTATCCGAGTTTTTTTAATGAAACGAAGCAAACAAACGCACGAAACATTAGTTTTAGGTGCAAACAAAGATTATGGAGAAGTATTTTAAAATAAACACGAATTTCGGTTCACATTCGAATAATTTAGTATTTACTATCATTCTTTACGAAAAATCAATCCGAGTTATTATGATTGAAATGAGCAAAGAAACACACGAAACATGAGTCTTAGGTGCAAACAATGATTGTGGAAAAATATTTTAAAATGAACACAAACTTTGATTTGTATTTGAATAATTTAATATTTACTATCATTTTTTACGAAAAATCTATCCGAGTTTTTTTTAATGAAACGACCAAACAAACGCACGAAACATGAATTTTAGGTGTAAACAAAGATTATGGAAAAATATTTTAAAATGAACACAAATTTTATTTTGTATTTGAATAATTTAGTATTTACTATCATTCTTTACGAAAAATCTATCCGAATTTGTTTGATTGAAACGAGCAAACAAACTCACGAAACATGAGTTTTAGGTGCAAACAATGATTCTGGAAAAATATTTCAAAAAGAACACAAATTTTGATTTGTATTTGAATAAGTTAGTATTTACTATCATTCTTAACAAAAAATCTATCCGAGTTTTTTTTGAATGAAATGAGCAAACAAACGCACGAAACATTAGTTTTAGGTGCAAACAAAGATTATGGAGAAATTTTTTAAAATAAACACGAATTTCGGTTTACATTCGAATAATTTAGAACTTACTATAATTCTTTACGAAAAATCTATCCGAGTTTTTTTGATTGAAACGAGCAAACAAACTCACGAAACATGAGTTTTAGGTATAAAGAAAGATTGTGGAAAAATATTTTAAAATGAACACAAATTTTGATTTGCATTTCAATAATTTAGTATTTAACATCATTCTTTACGAAAAATCTATCCGAGTTTTTTTAATGAAACGAAGCAAACAAACGCACGAAACATTAGTTTTAGGTGCAAACAAAGATTATGGAGAAGTATTTTAAAATAAACACGAATTTCGGTTCACATTCGAATAATTTAGTATTTACTATCATTCTTTACGAAAAATCAATCCGAGTTATTATGATTGAAATGAGCAAAGAAACACACGAAACATGAGTCTTAGGTGCAAACAATGATTGTGGAAAAATATTTTAAAATGAACACAAACTTTGATTTGTATTTGAATAATTTAATATTTACTATCATTTTTTACGAAAAATCTATCCGAGTTTTTTTTAATGAAACGACCAAACAAACGCACGAAACATGAATTTTAGGTGTAAACAAAGATTATGGAAAAATATTTTAAAATGAACACAAATTTTATTTTGTATTTGAATAATTTAGTATTTACTATCATTCTTTACGAAAAATCTATCCGAATTTGTTTGATTGAAACGAGCAAACAAACTCACGAAACATGAGTTTTAGGTGCAAACAATGATTCTGGAAAAATATTTCAAAAAGAACACAAATTTTGATTTCTATTTTAATAATTTAATATTTACTATCATTCATTACGAAAAATCTATCCGAGTTTTTTTTGAATGAAACGAGCAAACAAACGCACGAAATATTAGTTATAGGTGCAAACAAAGATTATGGAGAAATTTTTAAAATTAAACACGAATTTCGGTTTACATTCGAATAATTTAGTTCTTACTATCATTCTTTACGAAAAATCTATCCGAGTTTTTTTGATTGAAATCAGCAAACAAACACACGAAACATGAGTTTTAGGTGCAAACAATGATTGTGGAAAAATATTTCAAAATGAACACATATTTTGATTTGTATTTGAATAATTTACTATTTACTAACATTCTTTACGAAAAATCTATCCGAGTGTTTTTTTAATGAAACGAGCAAACAAACGCACGAAACAACAGTTTTAGGTGCAAACAAACATTACGGAAAAATATTTTGAAATGAACACTACTTTTGGTTTGCATTTGAATAATTTAGTATTACTATAATTCTTGACGAAAAATCTATCCGAGTTTTTTTGATTGAAACGAGCAAACAAACTCACGAAACATGAGTTTTAGGTGTAAGCAAAGATTGTGGAAAAATATTTTAAAATGAACATAAATTTTGATTTGCATTTGAATAATTCAGTATTTACTATCACTCTTTACGAAAAATCTATCCGAGTTTTTTTTGAATGAAACGAGCAAACAAACGCACGAAACATGAGTTTTAGGTGCAAACAAAGATTATGGAGAAATATTTTAAAATAAACACGAATTTCGGTATACATTCGAATAATTTAGTATTTACTATCATTCTTTACGAAAAATCAATCCGAGTTTTTATGATTGAAACGAGCAAACAAACACACGAAACCTGAGTTCTAGATGGAAACAATGATTGTGGAAAAATATTTCAAAATGAAAACAAATTTTGATTTGTATTTGAATAATTTAGTATTTACTATCATTCTTTACGAAAAATCTATCCGAGTTTTTTTTAATGAAACGAGCAAACAAACGCACGAGACATGAGTTTTAGGTGCAAACAAAGATTATGGAAAAATATTTTAAAATAAACACAAATTTTATTTTGCATTTGGATAATTTAGTATTTACTATCATTCTTTACGAAAAATCTATCCGAATTTGTTGATTGAAACTAGCAAACAAACTCACCAAACATGAGTTTTTGGTGTAAACAAAGATTGTGGAAAAATATTTTAAAATGAACAAAAATTTTGATTTGCATTTGAATAATTCAGTATTTACTATCATTCTTTACGAAAAATCTATCCGAGTTTTTTTTGAATGAAGCAAACAAACGCACGAAACATGAGTTTTAGGTGCAAACAAATATTATGGAGAAATATTTTAAAATAAACACGAATTTCAGTATACATTCGAATAATTTAGTATTTACTATCATTCTTTACGAAAAATCAATCCGAGTCTTTATGATTGAAACGAGCAAACAAACACACGAAACATGAGTTTTAGGTGCAAACAATGATTGTGGAAAAATATTTCAAAAAGAACACAAATTTTGATTTGTATTTGAATAACTTAATATTTACTATCATTCTTTACGAAAAATCTATCCGAGTTTTTTTTGAACGAAACGAGCAAACAAACGCACGAAACATTAGTTATAGGTGCAAACAAAGATTATGGAGAAATTTTTAAAAATAAACACGAATTTCGTTTACATTCTAATAATTTAGTACTTACTATCATTTTTTACGAAAAATCTATCCGAGTTTTTTTGATTGAAACGAGCAAACAAACTCACGAGACATGAGTTTTAGGCGTAAAGAAAGATTGTGGAAAAATATTTTGAAATGAACACAAATTTTGATTTGCATTTGAATAATTTAGTATTTACAATCTTTCTTTACGAAAAATCTGTCCGAGTTTTTTTTAATGAAACGAGCAAACAAACGCACGAAACATTAGTTTTAGGTGCAAACAAAGATTATGCAGAAGTATTTTAAAAATAAACACGAATTTCGGTTTACATTCGAATAATTTAGTACTTACTATCATTCTTTACGAAAAATCTATCCGAGTTTTTTTGATTGAAACGAGCAAACAAACTCACGAAACATGAGTTTTAGGTATAAAGAAAGATTGTGGAAAAATATTTGAAAATGAACACAAATTTTGATTTGCATTTGAATAATTTAGTATTTACCATCATTCTTTACGAAAAATCTTTCCGAGTTTTTTTAATGAAACGAGCAAACAAACGCCCGAAACATTAGTTTTAGGTGCAAACAAAGATTATGGAGAAGTATTTGAAAATAAACACGAATTTCGGTCTACATTCGAATAATTTAATATCTACTATCATTCTTTACGAAAAATCAATCCGAGTTTTTATGATTGAAACGAGCAAACAAACACACGAAACATGAGTTTTGGGTGCAAACAATGATTGTGGAAAAATATTTCAAAATGAACACAAACTTTGATTTGTATTTGAATAATTTAGTATTTACTATCATTCTTTACGAAAAATCTATCCGAGTTTTTTTTAATGAAACGAGCAAACAAACGCACGAAACATGAGTTTTAGGTGCAAACAAAGTTTATGGAAAAATATTTTAAAATGAACACAAATTTTAATTTGTAAATTTTAAGTTATTCAAATACAAATCAAAATTTGTGTTCTTTTTGAAATATTTTTCCACAATCATTGTTTGCACCTAAAACTCATGTTTCGTGTGTTTGTTTGCTCGTTTCAATCATAAAGACTCGGATTGATTTTTCGTAAAGAATGATAGTAAATACTAAATTATTCGAATGTATACTGAAATTCGTGTTTATTTTAAAATATTTCTCCATAATATTTGTTTGCACCTAAAACTCATGTTTCGTGCGTTTGTTTGCTTCATTCAAAAAAAACTCGGATAGATTTTTCGGTAAGAATGATAGTAAATACTGAATTATTCAAATGCAAATCAAAATTTATGTTCATTTTAAAATATTTTTCCACAATCTTTGTTTACACCAAAAACTCATGTTTGGTGAGTTTGTTTGCTAGTTTCAATCAACAAATTCGGATAGATTTTTCGTAATGAATGATAGTAAATACTAAATTATCCAAATGCAAAATAAAATTTGTGTCGTTTTTAAAATATTTTTCCATAATCTTTGTTTGCACCTAAAACTCATGTCTCGTGCGTTTGTTTGCTCGTTTCATTAAAAAAACTCGGATAGATTTTTCGTAAAGAATGATAGTAAATACTAAATTATTCAAATACAAATCAAAATTTGTTTTCATTTTGAAATATTTTTCCACAATCATTGTTTCCATCTAGAACTCATGTTTCGTGTGTTTGTTTGCTCGTTTCAATCATAAAAACTCGGATTGATTTTTCGTAAAGAATGATAGTAAATACTAAATTATTCGAATGTATACCGAAATTCGTGTTTATTTTAAAATATTTCTCCATAATCTTTGTTTGCACCTAAAACTCATGTTTCGTGCGTTTGTTTGCTCGTTTCATTCAAAAAAAACTCGGATAGATTTTTCGTAAAGAGTGATAGTAAATACTGAATTATTAAAATACAAATCAAAATTTGTGTTCTTTTTGAAATATTTTTCCAGAATCATTGTTTGCACCTAAAACTCATGTTTCGTGAGTTTGTTTGCTCGTTTCAATCAAACAAATTCGGATAGATTTTTCGTAAAGAATGATAGTAAATACTAAATTATTCAAATACAAAATAAAATTTGTGTTCATTTTAAAATATTTTTCCATAATCTTTGTTTACACCTAAAATTCATGTTTCGTGCGTTTGTTTGGTCGTTTCATTAAAAAAAACTCGGATAGATTTTTCGTAAAAAATGATAGTAAATACTAAATTATTCAAATACAAATCAAAGTTTGTGTTCATTTTAAAATATTATTCCACAATCATTATTTGCACATAAGACTCATGTTTCGTGTGTTTCTTTGCCCATTTAAATCATAAAAACTCGGATTGATTTTTCGTAAAGAATGATAGTAAATACTAAATTATTCGAATGTATACCGAAATTCGTGTTTATTTTAAAATACTTCTCCATAATATTTGTTTGCACCTAAAACTAATGTTTCGTGCGTTTGTTTGCTCGTTTCATTAAAAAAACTCGGATAGATTTTTCGTAAAGAATGATGGTAAATACTAAATTATTCAAATGCAAATCAAAATTTGTGTTCATTTTCAAATATTTTTCCACAATGTTTCTTTATACCTAAAACTCATGTTTCGTGAGTTTGTTTGCTCGTTTCAATCAAAAAAACTCGGATAGATTTTTCGTAAAGAATTATAGTAAGTTCTAAATTATTCGAATGTAAACCGAAATTCGTGTTTATTTTTAAAAATTTCTCCATAATCTTTGTTTGCACCTACCTAAAACTAATGTTTCGTGCGTTTGTTTGCTCATTTCATTCAAAAAAAACTCGGATAGATTTTTCGTTAAGAATGATAGTAAATACTAAATTATTCAAATACAAATCAAAATTTGTGTTCATTTTGAAATATTTTTCCACAATCATTGTTTGCACCTAAAACTCATGGTTCGTGAGTTTGTTTGCTCGTTTCAATCAAAAATATTCTGATAGATTTTTCGTAAAGAATGATAGTTAATTCTAAATTATTCAAATGCAAATTAAAATTTGTGTTCATTTTAAAATATTTCTCCATAAACTTTGTTTGCACCTAAAACTCATGTTTCGTGCGTTTGTTTGCTCGTTTCATTAAAAAAAAGTCGGATAGATTTTTCGTAAAGAATGATAGTAAATACTAAATTATTCAAATACAAATCAAAGTTTGTGTTCATTTTGAAATATTTTTCCACAATCATTGTTTGCACCTAAAACTCATGTTTCGTGTGTTTGTTTGCTCGTTTCAATCATAAAAACCTCGGATTGATTTTTCGTAAAGAATGATAGTAGATATTAAATTATTCGAATGTAGACCGAAATTCGTGTTTATTTTCAAATACTTCTCCATAATCTTTGTTTGCACCTAAAACTAATGTTTCGTGCGTTTGTTTGCTCGTTTCATTAAAAAAACTCGGATAGATTTTTCGTAAAGAATGATGGTAAATACTAAATTATTCAAATGCAAATCAAAATTTGTGTTCATTTTCAAATATTTTTCCACAATCTTTCTTTATACCTAAAACTCATGTTTTGTGAGTTTGTTTGCTAGTTTCAATCAAAAAAACTCGGATAGATTTTTCGTAAAGAATGATAGTAAGTACTAAATTATTCGAATGTAAACCGAAATTCGTGTTTATTTTTAAAATTCTTCTGCATAATCTTTGATTGCACCTAAAACTAATGTTTCGTGCGTTTGTTTGCTCGTTTCATTAAAAAAAACTCGGACAGATTTTTCGTAAAGAAAGATAGTAAATACTAAATTATTCAAATGCAAATCAAAATTTGTGTTCATTTCAAAATATTTTTCCACAATCTTTCTTTACGCCTAATACTCATGTCTCGTGAGTTTGTTTGCTCGTTTCAATCAAAAAAACTCGGATAGATTTTTCGTAAAAAATGATAGTAAATACTAAATTATTAGAATGTAAACGAAATTCGTGTTTATTTTTAAAAATTTCTCCATAATCTTTGTTTGCACCTATAACTAATGTTTCGTGCGTTTGTTTGCTCGTTTCGTTCAAAAAAAACTCGGATAGATTTTTCGTAAAGAATGATAGTAAGTACTAAATTATTCGAATGTCAACCGAAATTCGAGTTTATTTTTAAAAATTTCTACATAATCTTTGTTTGCACCTATAACTAATATTTCGTGCGTTTGTTTGCTCGTTTCATTCAAAAAAAACTCGGATAGATTTTTCGTAATAAATGATAGTAAATATTAAATTATTAAAATACAAATCAAAATTTGTGTTCTTTTTGAAATATTTTTCCAGAATCATTGTTTGCACCTAAAACTAATGTTTCGTGAGTTTGTTTGCTCGTTTCAATCAAACAAATTCGGATAGATTTTTCGTAAAGAATGATAGTAAATACTAAATTATTCAAATACAAAATAAAATTTGTGTTCATTTTAAAATATTTTTCCATAATCTTTGTTTACACCTAAAATTCATGTTACGTGCGTTTGTTTGGTCGTTTCATTAAAAAAAACTCGGATAGATTTTTCGTAAAGAATGATAGTAAATACTAAATTATTCAAATACAAATCAAAGTTTGTGTTCATTTTGAAATATTTTTCCACAATCATTGTTTGCACCTAAAACTCATGTTTCGTGTGTTTGTTTGCTTGTTTCAATCATAAAAACTCGGATTGAATTTTCGTAAAGAATGATAGTAGATATTAAATTATTCGAATGTAGACCGAAATTCGTGTTTTTTTTCAAATACTTCTCCATAATCTTTGTTTGCACCTAAAACTAATGTTTCGTGCGTTTGTTTGCTCGTTTCATTAAAAAAACTCGGATAGATTTTTCGTAAAGAATGATGGTAAATACTAAATTATTCAAATGCAAATCAAAATTTGTGTTCATTTTCAAATATTTTTCCACAATCTTTCTTTATACCTAAAACTCATGTTTCGTTAGTTTGTTTGCTCGTTTCAATCAAAAAAACTCGGATAGATTTTTCGTAAAGAATGATAGTAAGTACTAAATTATTCGAATGTAAACCGAAATTCGAGTTTATTTTTAAAAAATTTCTACATAATCTTTGTTTGCACCTATAACTAATATTTCGTGCGTATGTTTGCTCGTTTCATTCAAAAAAAACTCGGATAGATTTTTCGTAATAAATGATAGTAAATATTAAATTATTAAAATACAAATCAAAATTTGTGTTCTTTTTGAAATATTAATCCAGAATCATTGTTTGCACCTAAAACTCATGTTTCGTGAGTTTGTTTGCTCGTTTCAATCAAACAAATTCGGATAGATTTTTCGTAAAGAATGATAGTAAATACTAAATTATTCAAATACAAAATAAAATTTGTGTTCATTTTAAAATATTTTTCCATAATCTTTGTTTACACCTAAAATTCATGTTACGTGCGTTTGTTTGGTCGTTTCATTAAAAAAAACTCGGATAGATTTTTCATAAAAAATGATATTAAATACTAAATTATTCAAATACAAATCAAAGTTTGTGTTCATTTTAAAATATTTTTCTACAATCATTGTTTGCACCTAAGACTCATGTTTCGTGTGTTTCTTTGCTCATTTCAATCATAAAAACTCGGATTGATTTTTCGTAAAGAATGATAGTAAATACTAAATTATTCGAATGTAAACTGAAATTCGTGTTTATTTTAAAATACTTCTCCATAATCTTTGTTTGCACCTAAAACTAATGTTTCGTGCGTTTGTTTGCTCGTTTCATTAAAAAAACTCGGATAGATTTTTCGTAAAGAATGATGGTAAATACTAAATTATTGAAATGCAAATCAAAATTTGTGTTCATTTTAAAATATTTTTCCACAATCTTTCTTTATACCTAGAACTCATGTTTCGTGAGTTTGTTTGCTCGTTTCAATCAAAAAAACTCGGATAGGTTTTTCGTAAAGAATTATAGTAAGTTCTAAATTATTCGAATGTAAACCGAAATTCGTGTTTATTTTTAAAAATTTCTCCATAATCTTTGTTTGCACCTAAAACTAATGTTTCGTGCGTTTGTTTGCTCATTTCAATCAAAAAAAACTCGGATAGATTTTTTGTTAAGAATGATAGTAAATACTAAATTATTCAAATACAAATCAAAATTTGTGTTCATTTTGAAATATTTTTCCACAATCATTGTTTGCACCTAAAACTCATGGTTCGTGAGTTTGTTTGCTCGTTTCAATCAAAAAAATTTTGATAGATTTTTCGTAAAGAATGATAGTTAATACTAACTTATTCAAATGCAAATTAAAATTTGTGTTCATTTTAAAATATTTTTCCATAAACTTTGTTTGCACCTAAAACTCATGTTTCGTGCGTTTGTTTGCTCGTTTCATTAAAAAAAACTCGGATAGATTTTTCGTAAAGAATGATAGTAAATACTAAATTATTCAAATACAAATCAAAGTTTGTGTTCATTTTGAAATATTTTTCCACAATCATTGTTTGCACCTAAAACTCATGTTTCGTGTGTTTGTTTGCTCGTTTCAATCATAAAAACTCGGATTGATTTTTCGTAAAGAATGATAGTAGATATTAAATTATTCGAATGTAGACCGAAATTCGTGTTTATTTTCAAATACTTCTCCATAATCTTTGTTTGCACCTAAAACTAATGTTTCGTGCGTCTGTTTGCTCGTTTCATTAAAAAAACTCGGATAGATTTTTCGTAAAGAATGATGGTAAATACTAAATTATTCAAATGCAAATCAAAATTTGTGTTCATTTTCAAATATTTTTCCACAATCTTTCTTTATACCTAAAACTCATGTTTCGTGAGTTTGTCTGCTCGTTTCAATCAAAAAAACTCGGATAGATTTTTCGTAAAGAATGATAGTAAGTACTAAATTATTCGAATGTAAACCGAAATTCGTGTTTATTTTTAAAATACTTCTGCATAATCTTTGTTTGCACCTAAAACTAATGTTTCGTGCGTTTGTTTGCTCGTTTCATTAAAAAAAACTCGGACAGATTTTTCGTAAAGAAAGATTGTAAATACTAAATTATTCAAATGCAAATCAAAATTTGTGTTCATTTCAAAATATTTTTCCACAATCTTTCTTTACGCCTAAAACTCATGTCTCGTGAGTTTGTTTGCTCGTTTCAATCAAAAAAACTCGGATAGATTTTTCGTAAAAAATGATAGTAAGTACTAAATTATTAGAATGTAAACGAAATTCGTGTTTATTTTTAAAAATTTCTCCATAATCTTTGTTTGCACCTATAACTAATGTTTCGTGCGTTTGTTTGCTCGTTTCGTTCAAAAAAAACTCGGATAGATTTTTCGTAAAGAATGATAGTAAATATTAAGTTATTCAAATACAAATCAAAATTTGTGTTCTTTTTGAAATATTTTTCCACAATCATTGTTTGCACCTAAAACTCATGTTTCGTGTGTTTGTTTGCTCGTTTCAATCATAAAGACTCGGATTGATTTTTCGTAAAGAATGATAGTAAATACTAAATTATTCGAATGTATACTGAAATTCGTGTTTATTTTAAAATATTTCTCCATAATATTTGTTTGCACCTAAAACTCATGTTTCGTGCGTTTGTTTGCTTCATTCAAAAAAAACTCGGATAGATTTTTCGTAAAGAATGAGAGTAAATACTGAATTATTCAAATGCAAATCAAAATTTATGTTCATTTTAAAATATTTTTCCACAATCTTTGTTTACACCAAAAACTCATGTTTGGTGAGTTTGTTTGCTAGTTTCAATCAACAAATTCGGATAGATTTTTCGTAAAGAATGATAGTAAATACTAAATTATCCAAATGCAAAATAAAATTTGTGTTTATTTTAAAATATTTTTCCATAATCTTTGTTTGCACCTAAAACTCATGTCTCGTGCGTTTGTTTGCTCGTTTCATTAAAAAAAACTCGGATAGATTTTTCGTAAAGAATGATAGTAAATACTAAATTATTCAAATACAAATCAAAGTTTGTGTTCATTTTGAAATATTTTTCCACAATCATTGTTTGCACCTAAAACTCATGTTTCGTATGTTTGTTTGCTCATTTCAATCAAAAAAACTCGGATAGATTTTTCGTAAAGAATGATAGTAAGTACTAAATTATTCGAATGTAAACCGAAATTCGTGTTTATTTTTAAAAATTTCTCCATAATCTTTGTTTGCACCTATAACTAATATTTCGTGCGTTTGTTTGCTCGTTTCATTCAAAAAAAACTCGGATAGATTTTTCGTAATGAATGATAGTAAATATTAAATTATTAAAATACAAATCAAAATTTGTGTTCTTTTTGAAATATTTTTCCAGAATCATTGTTTGCACCTAAAACTCATGTTTCGTGAGTTTGTTTGCTAGTTTCAATCAAACAAATTCGGATAGATTTTTCGTAAAGAATGATAGTAAATACTAAATTATTCAAATACAAAATAAAATTTGTGTTCATTTTAAAATATTTTTCCATAATCTTTGTTTACACCTAAAATTCATTTTCGTGCGTTTGTTTGGTCGTTTCATTA